>CAJINU010000044.1:554116-654662 GCA_905178165.1 Amoebophrya sp. A25
CTCGAGCTTGGAGAAAGGCGTCAGCATCTGCCGTTTTCGCTTGTGTTAGAGCTACCGCGACGGCATCCCTGAGAGCGTCCTCGGCTTCTTTTTCAATTTGAAAAAGAAGTAAGGATGTATGATGCTGAGGATGCTTCAGTGGTTGCCTTAATTGTGAAAGCACGGGAATGAAAGCATGCGTTGTTTCCCCACTCAACTTATTCAGAATATCGATGTCCAGGTATTGGTGGTCCTCAAGATGCATGGAGTTGTAGATGTTATATATTTTACTTTTAGTAGACTCGACGCCATCTGGAGTTGTTTTGATGTTGTCGCGGCCGTCGTCGTCCTTCCTCACTGTCACTCTCTGCTCTTCAGAATCAAAAATATCTTGCCCTCCTTCTTCTTCTGCAGCTGCAGGCTTTATCTTCTTGTGGTCTCCCTTACTCGCGATCTCGCCAACAAGAGGGATGTCATCACGGCCTTCGTCAAGCAGATCGTAAAATGTCTCAATTTCCTCATCGTGCTCTCCTTGGACTAGAAGTCGGGTAGTGTTGTAAAAGACGGGACCTTGTTGTTCCTCGCCGGGTGAACCTGAAGAATATTGATACTCATCTGCGCGCGCATGACGAGCCTGATTTTCCTCATTTACATCCGTTATTCTTGCTGTCGCAAAATCCTCCTCACCTGCTCCCATACCGCAGCAGTCGTCGCGGCGTCGTGGTTCTCCACGACGACTCTCTGCGCGAAGACGTGACTGACTGCTACCGCCCATCTTGGTATTAATTTTGAATTGAGGTCACTTAAAGATGAAGATGTACTCTAAGTCTATTTTTATTATTCTTCTTCGAAATGGAGTGGAGGTCGGAAATTAAAATATTGAAAGACACGAAAACGATTGATGTGTATCTATGCGGAGAAGATTAAAAATCGACAGCGGCAAGGAAAAAGTAATTACTTCTACTCGTCCGTTATCGAAGTTGCAATAATATACAACAAGAAGTTGCTACTGCTGAAGTTGAAGAAGAGAAAGAGATGTTGAAAGTCCATTCTTATAGTTGCAGATCTGGACGTAGTTGATCCTATGATTGATTGATCGATTGATTGATTGATTGATTGATTGATACGCCTGACAAGAGGTGTATTTGGGAGAGCTATTTGTTCTTCTTTTTCATCAATGAGCCTGTTGTTCTTCAATGAGCTTCACTATTCGGTCGTAGGGCAAAAGAGAAGAGTGCTTGTCGCTCCAGTCGATGTGGACCGCGTAATTTTTAGACATCGACTGGAGCGACAAGCACTCTTCTCTTTTGTGTAAACTCACTGCGATCGCTAGCTTTTCCGTCCAATAACAAGTAGAGCGTGACCGACGTGAGCTACATTATACAAACTCATAGTAAGAATACAAACACTATGCAATAAGAGCGTATCGGAGTTCGCTGTGCTATTGCTACAACATCAAGAGCATGGCTCTATAGCTTGAGGTGCGGACTTGTCCCTCACGCTGACCACCTCATTTTTGAGATGATGTCTCTACATATTTCATCAAGTATAATTCACCTCATGATCTGTGACACTTTTTGGTATCTCACTGTCGCGAAAAAGCGTCATATAGAAGTTAGCGGTCTGATAGAGGTTAGACTCAGACAGTAGCTCTTGTACGCGGAACACTTCCTCGACTTCTGTAGGAATAAAGCTGAAAAAAGGATCTCTTCAAAGGCTTCCATCTCCACGCATATTAGCGGATGAGTGAGTAACAACGTGGTCATGGGGAGAGGTCCGCAGGGTCCTCAGTTTCAGTTTCAGGGAATTTCGAGATTAATTGTTTGTCTTCCAAAACAGTGATCATAACTAAGTTCCGAATAATTGATGTTGAATGATGGTCGTGATCAAAAAAGTAGTTTGACTTCGATTTACTACATTTCAGTTGCTAAGACATAATCAACAGCATAGATTTTGGTCATGCAAATGTCGTCGTGAGAAGACGAGACGGTGATATGACAAGCAAGCAAGTACTATTCTCTGTCGTGGTTCTCTGCGTGCCTTCCAAGTTCAATCAATGGGTTGTAGTTATACTATCATGTGTTGAATATGATCACGATCTTATTTGATAGGACGCACATCATGAAGCTACAACCTCCTGTCGAGTTGTACTTCGAGCAACAGCTGCTTCTGCTTCACAATATTAGATTTAATTTGTTATCATCGCCATCGCGGATAATGATGCTCAAAAGAGAGTTGCACCAATAGCAAATACTGGGTAGTAGAAGCAAAGGTGCTATTGGTTGTGCGAATTACGAGAAGACTACATCACTTAATAGTACTAATTGATTCTTCTTTGTTAGACTTAGTAGAGCAGTACCTGCACCAGGAGCAGGTGCAGCTAGGCACCTCTTGCTTTCATAAATTCTTGTTATTCTTTGAACAAAAGACATTGCTAATCGTGGTGAATGTCACAACATTAGCAGCTCCATGTTTGACGTGTGGTATTTATGATCGGTTATCACGGGAGAACAAGCTTCAGCTAAGCTCCAGTACTTCTATGCGGCCAGCGGACTCAGCTACAAAAAAAATATCACGGCAGATGAAAATCTTGGCTGCCAAATGTGGCACGTGAGTGGACCTGAATGCAGCGTGAGGGATTACATCAACAAATTTAGAAGATCGATGAAACAAAGGAAAAACTTCTGGAAACATTATTATACTTGAACTTCTAGAAGAACTACAACAAGTTTTTATCTTAAGTAGATAAAAAAGGAAGTACAACAGGTACTCACACATTCACTCACTTACCTAGCACGAGGTGGTGTTCCAGTACTTAATTGTTATTCGAAATGAATCTTAGGTACTTAGATAAAAAAGGAAGTACAACAGGTACTACTCACACTCATAAAAAAGAAAGTACCAAGTCTCGTCCTAGCATGCGCAGTCTGCGCCTGGTGCCGCTCCGACGCGAGAGCCATTCTCTCCTGGCCTGTTCATGCTGTGCTGAGACAGGTTAATCAAAGTGTTATCCGGGACATAGGAGATGCTCTCCGCCGCTTCCTGCTGAAGCGCCTTTCTTTAGAGGTTGAGAGTTGGCATCGGGCCACTAGTATGTCGCATATCTATATGGCTTTCCTACTTGAAGAAGCCATAGAGATGCTCTTATCTCTAGCTCGCATATCTATGGCTTTCCTACTTGAAGAAGCCATAGAGATGCTCTTATCTAGTATGTCGCGTATCTATATGGCTCTCCTACTTGAAGAAGCCATAGAGATGCGCTTAGATGATAGGTGATGATGATATACCCAGTCCTCAGACGGGTGTGCACTTTTACTACTAATTATATGAACTAATTATATGTAACCCTTAATTCCTGGCGATCTCGCGGAATGCATCCTCTACATTGGTGGACTCCCTCGCTGACGTCATGAAGTGAGGGATGTCCTTCTTGGACTGGCACCAATCTTGATAGGCCTTCAAGTGGTTCTTAGACACTGCCGGATTCAAGTCACTCTTATTACCTGTAATTGTTAGATAGATAGATAGATAGATGTACCCACTCGCGGGGTGTAAGATCTTTTAATTAGAGGTTCCTGCGTCTTTCTGTTGCAACGTTCCATGTCCATCGGTGTATAGAGATCAAAGCTACTGAAATTTCTACTTCTGTCAAAACTACAGTCAAATTGTAAAATTGAAACCTAGAGTACCAAGAACAACGAATGGAAAATTTTCCGCGTTTTTTGGGGCTGCCTGCACCAAAAATTCCTCTCGCCAGCTTTCGAGATGCTCGAATGACTTAAACTGTGTCAAGTCGTGGACTAAGACACAGCAATCTGCTCCGCGGTAAAAGGCCACACCAAGTGACTGAAATCGTTCCTGTCCAGCGGTGTCCCATATTTGCATCGTTACAAACTTCTCATCTGTAGGGCGTGGGTCGGGGGGTTGAGAAATAGATAGAGGAATGTGTGTCGTCGTGTAGAAGTCGCAGTCGGAAAATGAGTCTAGGAGTTACAAGTTTCTATGTTCTGGTATGTGTGGTCTCATCATGCATGCTAGTACTTGTAGGGACATGTACAACTTGTACACCAACTATTGACACTACAAAGAAGTCCCTATTGCCAGAGGTACTACCTATAATAACGTCTTTGGTCAAGAGGTAGTACCTATTATAACGTCTTTTGTCAAGAAGTCCGCCCCTATGGTCGCCTTGTACTGGTTTGTAAACTTCCGGTTTACATACTGGTTCATCAGAGACGTTTTCCCGACTCCGCTATCACCAAGGATAATCACCTTCAGGAGCACCTTTTTCCGCCCACTCTGCTGTTGCATCGACATCTTGTTGTTCTAGGTGTTGTAGGTAATGTTGGGGATGTTGAGGTAATGTTGGGGATGAGGATGAGGCCTGGTATTTTCGCGTGGAGGAGGTGCACGAGTACTAGCAGTACTAGTTGTTGTACTGGTTCTAGTACTTATTTGCTGTTGAAGAATTTGTATGATGACGTCCGTCTACAACTCGATAGACGACTTTACCCCTTAATAGACCGGTCTTCGCTGTACTAGCCGTGAAGATGCTGTTGAAGCGATGTGAGAAGGCCAATGACAACGCCCTAGGTTGAACAGATACTTAGCAGCTTTCGCACCGTTTTGGTCGCTCCAAGGAAGGCGAAAGACGAGTGCAAATGACGCTAGCTTCTTATTTCACGACCGTATCAAATCGAGCCCTTCTGCTATTCTTGGCGTGTCGGCAGTCGCGGCTCGTCAAGTAATTCAAGCGGCGTCTAGTCCTCTTCTAACCGGCCTTGGGAGCCTGTTTGTAGCCACAGGAGTCACAAGTCTTCACAGGAGGCCGCGATATGATCTTTTATGATATCTCTATGCAGCTATATCAAGCTCAACTTCTTGTTCTAAATCTGAAAATGTTCTAGCAGCTATGAAGAGCACCATGCAGACTTTTCTCGACCAGTCTAGAAGTTGTACTCTCGCAAGAAGCATCTATGTCTCACTCTCGTCTACCTGTAATCGCTATGCACCTTGTAGAAATTCCTAGAACTACCGAGCAAAACCTAAACCTGTCAAAAATGAATAATACTACTAAGCCGATGCAAATCAATTCGTCCTGCTCGAGGATTCTTGCGTTTGCAGCAAAAATTAACATTCAGATTTACGAACGAGTACATGGTATTTTGTTTACGAATGCGATCAGAAAGTTCCGACGACGAGAATTTTTCCGAAGAACAACACAATAAAAATTGTATTCATCGACGGTGCAGCCGATCGTGCTGAGACCAGACTCATGAGTGCTGCCATTATGAAGATGAATAGTTGGATTCTTAGAGCGCAACATCCTGTGGTTCTTGGGCAAAGAAAGGCATGGGGGGAGCACTGAGAAGCAGAAACGCGAAGATCACTCCTGTTAAGTATGGCAGGGATGAGTCTCACGAACGGCGCGTTTGGGTAGTATCAACATGATGGATCAAGTCATTTTGTTCTCAAGGTAGCCGGCGCTTGCTTGGTAAAGCGAAATTTCAATTGATGAGAAGTGTCTGTTGAACTACAAGGTTGACCTTGAAGTTATAAATATATTTAATCCCTCTTTCTCATAAGTACTTGCAGACATCCACCTAATCCCAATACTACTTCCCACTTCCTCCTCCTCGTATTTGCAAATCCTAGGAAGCGTGCAGATCTTTTTCGAACTTTTTGAGTTCAGCTCGATCCTTCTCGAGTCGATTTTCCAGTTCAAGCGCTTCTTTACCCAGTGAAATCCGGTCTCGCCAATCTGCTCGATTCTGCGGCTTCCCCGCTTCGTCGGTAAGCCCATCAATCTCACGGAGGCGTGCTTCCCTCTCTGCGATGCCACCGACATTAGAGGAGGAGGACGAGAGGAGGAGGACGATTGCAACCTGTTGTGGTACAAGAGGTAACTACGTGCTCATGGTCAGCAGAACAAAGTTATTGATGATGATGTTAGTCGGTTCGGAATTGTCCTACGACTTCGCTGAGTCTCTTCTGAGTTTTACGGATTTCCCTGATGTTATTAACCTTTATTATCTCGTTAAACTTCTGAGTACTAGACCTTCGCGTTCTTATAAATGTAAAAAAGTTTTTGAGTGTAGTGGGTACGTCGAGAATCACCTACATGGAAGAGAGACATAATCTTGAGTTCCGAGTGAAGAGCCACGTCATGTCTCGACATGTTTTGATGCTCCAAGGCAAATATCTGAGAAAGGGTGAAGTGGGAGAACAAGGTGCATCAAAAACAAACCCTTGCCATCAATGAAAGATTATAGTTTCTATCCATGAAGATGAGGAGGTTAAACGACGATCCTCTTCTTCAGAACAACGTCAACAGCAACACCTTTGACGAGGCAGATATTAGAGGTTGCGACATTTTTGCATTCTTCAGATCATCCCTGACCCTTTTCCTACTGGAAAAAAAGTCAAGGATGGTAATGAAGAATGCAATGTGGTAACCCTTAATAACAGCACGCGCTACTTGAGGTAACAATATAGTATCTCTACAGACACCTTAACCTATTAATACATCGCTAAAAATAAGACGAGATCATGCGGCAACCCTTAATAGATTGTGGTGGAGCCGACCTAACTAGAAAAAAGAAAGACCAGAGGAAGATAGAAAAGGGTAATTATCATCCTGTGGTAACCCTTAATAAATAATATAATCTATGTTATTTCAGTACCTGCTCTTCATCCTCCCGTGCCTGCCTTCGCTGCTTCAGTTCTAGCGGGGAGAGGTAAGCCTGACCGTACGTGAACTTGTTCTGGAGCTGCGCCTTCACTGCTTCGTTATCTCGACCACGACGTATGCCAGAAACTGGGATTAGACATTGTTGACTACCTACGTGCTCAGATGAAAAGATCACTCAACAAAAACTCAATGTTGAAATTCAAAATTCTATTTAGCTTGTGAAGTGTAGTCTATTCCATCATCAGAAGCTAGAATTCGCATCCCTCCTTCATAATGGCAAACTGTTTGCAATCGTTCGTTCAAAATCGTTGTTTTCAGCCTTGATTTTATCGAGAGTTTTCTTTCCCCTAGTGTGCAACGCCGTTGGCGTGCCATCATCCTCGTCACGCCTGCCCAATCCCACTCGAGGCACCGGCACCTTTGTCTTTTTTCAAATTACAGTGAGATGAAGTTCCTTTTTTTTCCTATTAGTGAGATGAAGTTCCTTTGCAGCTTCTCGCACAAAGAACTTTCTTATGGAATGGAATTTCGCCCTGAGCAGTGCACAAAGAACTTTCTTAGTCCGTACCAATATTACTTACTTCTTAGTCCGTACCAATATTACTTACTATCTTGTATCACTATCTTCAAGCCTGTCGCTGAAGCTGTCCATTTCAACATCAACTTAACTCACTCTCTGAGTCATTTGAACTTTTCAATTGTTCGTGTAATAGATACCTATCCCGTTCCTTGTAATAGATACCTATCCCTTTCCTTGTAATAGCTACCTTCCCATCTCTTTGTGGGCATTTTTTTTTCTCCAGAAGCTGTTTACTGGCGAGTGCTGCCCGATTGGCATCGAATTTACTCGAACTGGAGCTCCGTACACGAGGCGCCCTCACCGTTCCTTTCTGGTGATACAAGTTCCGAAGCATCCGTCCTGCAGCAGTGTCGCATCGCGAATTAGTTCTTGAGTTTTTTTTCTAGTGGTTATCCTCCAGAACAGGTAAATGAATGAAATGAATGAATGAATGAATTTCCGATCACATCCGCCGTTCTCCTAATCCCATTTTGTCTACCAAACGATCGATTTTTTCACCGTTTTACCTCGAGTAGAGCACTCGCCTTTTGGCTTCGATTGGTCATTTTCAACGTGTTCGAAGCAAAAAGATGGGTCATGACCACATCCTCACACTTCCTTGTCTTAACAAAATCCTTCCAAATTCCTGCGAGACTCTTTTCCCCTAGCTCCTCATTCTCAGCTCTGAAAGCGCCGATTTGCTTTGAGAAAAATGCGGCTGAAGAAACTGCGCCTCCGGCTTGTTCCCTTGCACAAGTACTTGTATAAGATCCTTTTCCACCATTGCTAGTGGTCGACGAAGATGTAGTAGAAGTAAAGCCACCGCCACCTTGACCTTCATCTTCCTCCGAAAAGCGCACCCTATTCGCGGCTTGTAGAACTGCTGTAGCTGACTGACTTGCTGTGTCCACCCCTACAGAAGAAACAGAACTTCGCGTTGGAGCCATGTTGGTCTAAGATATTTTTAAGATGGATAAGCGTCCTAATTCAACAAAACACAATGACAACTTGAGTTTTCATCTAGTGGTTATGAAGATTTCGGATCACATCCGCCGTTCTCCTAATCTCATTTTGTCTACCAAATGATCGATTTTTTCATCGCTTTGCCTCGAGTAGAACACTCGCCTTTTGCTTTTCGGGTCTAAAAAAAAACGGTTTGGTCTTGTTCATGCCCGCACCACGACTTTCTTTTCGCGTTTTGCTTTTGCTATTCTTCTTTTGTTCTCTCTCCTCTACTTCTCCTAATCTCCCATCAATTGTAGGTAAAAATGTGCTGAATAATAGGAGCAAAATGTAACCTATTAGGAAAGGAGCCGCTTCGTAGCACATGAGCTCACGACAAGTCCCGGCCTAGTTCCTCTGCACGTGTAGAATCTTGATCTGTTATATTTCTTTCAAGTGAATAGTTTGACAGGACTCCGTGATGGGGTTAACGACGATTGGTGGGAGAACGCCAGCACGTGAAAAAATCCTATGCACTCGGTCGTCGTGTCTTCGAGAGCGTAGATTTAGATCTAGAGGGGTTCCCGCCTCAGCCCCCGTAAACCAAGAAGAGGGCATATCAATATCAATTTGTTCAAGTCATGACCAATTGCTAGTCGTACTGGAAACAGGTTCGACCAACAAGACTTGCTGGTTACTTGACGACCGGCTGAAAAGATCTCTCACGACCGTCGCTCTCTTGACATCTGCACTAACCTTTGTCTCATTTTTTGTCTTTATTAGTTTGATTGCTGCTGTGCTAATGTGCAGCACCAGGCACCTCTTAATCTTAAATACAAGACCGTTTTCAAATAATCTCTGCCCTTTGTTTCGTTCTGGACCCTCCGCCACACAGACACACCACGTTGGAAGAAAGCTGTTTTTGGAGCAGTAGCAAACCGCGGGCGTCAGGAGGTTGCTGTGCTCTAATTATTCCTTTTTCGTTACCACGGTTACATCAACCTTCTTGCAACGTCACTGCTTCTATCTTCATCATTCAGAAATAAGGACTCATGCATCTTCTTCATATCTTTCATCAAAGAGAAGAATCTCTTTGAAGTCGTTTGAAGTTGAATATAATGCAGGATAAGGATTCCAATTTGAGGACGCTGTTTGTCGTGTCTGGATGAGATACATCGTCGGGAGAAGTCATGCATTATATTTTCTGAGAACATCGTGTTCTTTGTAGGGAGATATAATTATTGAAGCTTGATATTATGAAGAAAGATATTGATATTATTTTATTATTTGATATTGCATGTCTAGTAGGCAAAAGCAAATGATCCAATAATCGTAAATGTAATAGAATTGGAAGTCGATGGTCAACATACACATACTGAAGTTTATTTTACCAGAATGAGTAGTAAACGAATACGTAGTAGACACGTTCTGGCGGAACGAGCCCCCACCTAATCCAGTACACCTTATCGTATTTTTCTAGGTGCATAATGGCTTCTGCTTCAGCTAATCATTGATGTTGAAGATGCATGACAAGACGAGCACAGAGTTTGAAACGAATTTCTATTGGTAGGATTTATTACAACAAGTATTCATCTTCATATGTCCATAAGTAGCCGCGCCGTCGTCGAGAAGTTGTAGAGTTGTAGAAGACCAAGACCTCCAGCTCCACGTAGTGTACAACATACTAATACGGAGCATACGTCAAGCTCAACCTGCCTAACTATAACATCTTCTTCTTCACTTAGCGTTACCATATTAAGGACAATTTCATTTTCAGTTTTCTTCATGATCAAAGTAAAAAGTATGCGGCAGGCTTGATTAAACTTCTTCGTATCTTCTATGACATAAAGTCGTGCTTTCAGCGTTCTTTCGTTCCGGCGTTGTCGTTTTCTATCAACTAGACCACTTTTATTCCTGTGTCCTAAATCACAGAAATATTTCTTGTCGTACGCGTACTGCTTCAGAATAAGTACTTTTCATGTGCTGCTTCAGAATCATAATTTCAAGGTATTTTATAAGTACCTCCCACGTCTTCTCAATTGAAGACAAGTATTCTCCAATAGATAGATTCTATCCACCACTAGACCACTTTTATTCCTTTCTACACGACGACCTTCTAGGTCTACACGAGAACCTTCTAGGTCCTGTGTGCTTATGCACCTACAACCGGGTCCTTCATGAGCTTCTCGAGCTTCTTCCACTGGGTGTCCTTAAAGTTGGGCTTCAACGTGGTCTGGAAGAAGTCTGTCGGGAACGAGGAGAAGACTTTTTTCACCTGTGAGTCCATGTCC
The DNA here is from genome assembly GCA_905178165.1 of Amoebophrya sp. A25. Classification (NCBI taxonomy): domain Eukaryota; class Dinophyceae; order Syndiniales; family Amoebophryaceae; genus Amoebophrya; species Amoebophrya sp. A25. The sequence continues at coordinate 564,579 of CAJINU010000044.1, forward strand.
TCGCTATCGGAGCTCTTGTAGGCTTCCGCAAAGACAGCGCAGATGGCTGGGATACGCTTTTGGCCCTCTCCTAGGATGTCGGCTCGCTGCGCCTGGAAGCACTCGAGGAGCTTGACGATGACGGAAGCGCCGACTTCGGTGTCGTTCTTCAGCGGGAGCTTCGGAAGGAGCAGCGAATCCCACAAGTTCTGGTTCTTGGATGACAGAGTGACGCTATTAGCGAGCAAAGCGAAAACTGCAGCAATCAAATTGTCTTCGGCGACCTGTAGTTGTAGTGGAGTAAAAAGGGGTCAAATTGCAAATAATTAGTTGATTTTGTTTTTTCTTGAGTAGAAGAAATTCAGGAACGTTTGTAATATTAAATTCTAATTCAGTGAGCAGTAGTAAGTTGTACCTTGATATCGTCGCAGGAAGCGTATTTGGATTGTGCTCCCTTTCCGAAGTCTGTTGGGCTCTGGAGCACGTGTACCATCTTCGTCAGCGCGTTTTCGGAGTACTGCTCAAAGCCTGGCACGGTCGCCGCCAAGTACACGAAGTAGCTTGCTGCGTGTCTAACTTCGTAGTCGACGTTCTGCAGATCGGCGAACAGTTTTTCCAAGAAGCTTGGCCACATGCTGGTGCCTCGTTCCCGTAGGTGCTCACAGATGTCACACGCGATGTAGTACGCGAGGATCTTGTTCTTGTTTACGATCACTTGTCTGTCCTTGGCCTGCACGCTGCTAGCTATTTTTGAAGGATCCAACAAAGTCTTGATCACGGCATCGGTTCGACCAAGGAGGTTCTGGGTGTAGAAATCTGGGTTCAATTGCATCAACGCTCCAATAATCTGGGAAACAGCGACCGCTGCCTCATGGTTGTCGTCCATCTCGTCTAAGGTGTTCTTCTCACCTATGAAAAATAGAAGAGATTTTGAAGATAAGAAAGTATCTATGTATAAGTAGGTCGGAACCAGGACGAGTTGTCACATAGGAAAATTTTTTGCACACAGCACCTAGACCCAGATCAAAACAATTCCAGTTGGTGTCAACTCCCACATGATCATCTTCTCTGAGGAAATTCAAATGTAGTATACCTTCAACGTCATCTTCCTCCGCTCCGTCTCTCCATTCGGATTCCTTCAAAAGGTTTTCTTCTCTGCGCTTGAAGCATTCTTGGAGTTTGGTTTCGCATAAGTTATAGAGCTGCGTCATTTGCGCTGGCTGCAAATATTTCGTGACATCGCCATATTCTGCCTTCTTCTCTGCGGTCATACTTGATGACGGGCACACACTGCACAACACCTCGGCGGTACCTGTAGTATGATTAGCATGGGAATGGAATCAATTGTGATCATTATTTTTATTGTAAGAAAATGGAAGCACGAGTCGCAGACTGCAGTCGAGGTTGGGAGTAAGAAAGGGCCTGGGCCTTCTTTTTCCCAGACCTGTAGCACTACCAGACGGCGCGGAGGCTGTTTCCAGACCTGCAGCACTACCAGACGACGCAGAGGCCGTCGCCAGACCTGCAGCTTTCCGCTTCCAAGCGGCGCGAACAGGTCTGATGCTTCACCTTTTCCGACTGTGGGTTCCTGCACGTCGTCCGCGAAAAGCTGTTTTTTATATCCCTCACGTCCCTTCGGATTGAGAAAATCGAGAGTGTTCCGCCTCAGAAAAACTACCAGACGACGCGAAGGCTGTGGGAGCGCCGCCGCTTTTGCTTGTCTCTGTTGTAGAAGCAAGAGTCAGCAGCTCACACACTAGCGCGCTGCCTGGCTTTCCGTCGATGAGCGGCGGGCTTTTTCTCTGCTGGCGTCGTCTTATACTTGTGAAGGCTCGCACGCTTCTGGTTCGCCGCAAACGCGAACGAGTGGCGCAAAAAGGCGGGGCAAACCGCCTGCCGCTGTCGTCGCGCGCCGTTCCTTCTCGCCCTCGTATGCGTAGTCGTCTACTGATAGGGCACTCCTTGGCGCGCGATGGTTAGCAACCAGAGGCGCCCACTTTCCAAGGTATTCGCGACCCCAGACAGCTTCGGAATTTGCCCCACTGTATCCTGCGGGGCGCCAGCTGCTTAATTCCTCTGCGCCGCATTCGCTAAGAGGCCAGGAAGTGCCTGCCGCGCGGCCACGGGTTGGGCACACACTTCAGCCCCGGCCTTCTTAGTCAATTGCGTCACGCTGTCCTTGCCGAAATAGACTTCGCAAAGCCCCCCGGCTGGGTCCCGACTGAGATCGTGGCCCGGTTCGAGCCCAAGACAAGCCCAAGCCTTCACAGCGTAGGGCTACTCGTCGACACTTGGCGAACTTTTCCCCAGATTGACTCGCAACGCGGGGAGCTGCTCCAGCACGAAAAAAGTAGCGGCCGCTAATGCCAGCGACGGCCGGCCCCTGCGGGCGCCACGCGAATGGGAGCTCGGTGCCTTTAGAAATCAACCCCAGCGGGCTGCTCGCAAGTCTCTGAAATTGCGGCGAAGACATCACCAGCGGCGAGCCCTCCCTCCTTTGCGGGAAGCTTATACCGATCCCGCGCCAGTTTACGAAACTCGTCGCGAGTAATCCCCAGAATGCGAAGCGGTTGGCGCGCGCAGTCTTTTCCCGGAGAGAGGACTCGGCAGATTCTCAGCCATTCAGCGAGCCGCGGGCTTATCAGTCTCGTCGGTAGTCTCCTTCTGGTAGCAGGGAGCCGCATGGAAGAGAGGCCGCACCCAAAACCCTCGGGCACTATGATCGCGCTCAGGATCGCCGTCGAGTGAGTGTCTACGCCCGCGCCGTCAGACGCTGCAAGCCCTGCGCCGGCCCGCCAGCAAGTAAACGCAGGCGCGGCCGTGCGCATAGTTAGGGCCGCACAGCAAGGCGCGGAAATGCTCGCACGCGGTTGGCGGCTCCTCGAAGTCATCGCACTCGGGCGCCATGCTAGGCGCGCCCCTCGTCCTCTCTCGGTAGCCTTTCACGGTCACGCCCTCGCCCAAGTCGGCGAGTAAGGAGGGAATCCCCGCAAGCGTCTGACTTTTCCAGTTTGCCGACAGGACCTCTAAGACGTCCTTTGATTGTATTTTGCCCAAGTGGTCGGGCCTCACTTCCAGCTTGCATTTTTTTGCATAGTCGCAAGGATTTGCCAGCCAGGTCGGATGTCAATGATTAAGATTTAGATTTTCAAAGATAGTCATCAGTTGTAGATGTCAATGATGAAGATAGTACCTTTCGCCAGCATGGTGACTTCATCTGCATCGTCGGTCGCTTGTTCCAGGAAGGGGTAGTTTAGTTCGATAAATTTCGCAACGCATTGGCTGGTCTGCAGTTGGTCGCATTTTGCGAGAACACCCGTAATCGCTGCCCATACTTCACTGCACTTGTTCAACACTTCATCCGCCTCCAGAGATGCTCGCAAGCTTTTGTCTTCGATCTGTTGCGGTTGGAGAGATTCACGATTGAGATTGTTGGAGAGGTGGACACGAAAGGAACATCTGGTATCATAATGAGCTTGGACGCGGAGAAGACAGTGCTTGAAGTGAGTAAAGACTACGCCTCGAGGTAAAAAACCTGAACCGGAGCGCGTCCACTCCCGGCACTATCCAGAAAAAACAGGGAGGGAGGGGGTTCATTAACTAGACAAAACTGATAATGATAATCGATCCTGGTTTCATAGTGGAGTGGAGGATCCTAGTCGTCGCTGGTAGAGAGGTGTTGTGAAGACGGTTGGCATTTTCAGGAAGAGTATTGATGATACTTGGTAGAGTTGTATCTTTGTGGTAGTCGCAGCTGCTGTGGTCGCTTATTCGTACACAAGATGAAAAAAAAGTTGAATGTGACGAATGTGAAGAAAATGCTGAGAGACAAGCTTGCAGTAGTACCTTGAAAAGAGCCATGAGGCCATCGCAGACCTTCGGGACATGGGGAATGAATGCCTTTTTACTGTTGCTGACAAGGCATGCGACCGTTTCAGCTGCGTCTGCCATTTCTCGGAAGTAAGCAGTCTTTACTTTCGCTCCGTTCTTCAAAGTAATCAATTCATCCTCGTCGTCATCATCTCCGGTAATAGCTAGAAGAAAGTTGTAAGTGAAAAGTAGAGAAGTTCTATTTATTCGTTTTCGATGATTATGATGTGTGAATTTTGATTCATCAAATGTACTTATCTTGTTCTACTTGGATCAATCAGCAGTCAAAAGTACTTCCAGCTTCCGTCTGTCGTGCGGCGTGTGCCAAATCGAGGATTTGCATGTAACCGCTGCCGTGGGCTCCGCCGAAGAGCAATGCTGGTAAAAAGGGTTCCATGTTCTCTTCCATAACGCCTGCTACTCGCTCAATGGCATCCTTCAGGTAATCTGTGAGGATGACAGCGTTTTTCTTCTCCAACTGAGTCGATGCGGATCCCTGCTGCAACATACTCGTCATGCACTCTGTCACGTCGACCTGAGATGGAAAGTCGTGGAGAGCTCGGGGTCGGTGGGGATCACATTTTTGATTTAAGTATTTAGGGAGGAGGAACCTGTAACTGAACTACAAGGTGGGATATAACTGCTAGCTACGGTGCTAAATGAGGACAAGAGAGTAGATGCAAGAGAGTAGACGTAGTTTCTTGACCATAAGGGTTTTTTCCTCACTCTTTGTTGGTTCTTCGACTCGCCATGACATCAAATAAGCTAGTTGTTACCGTGAATTTCTCCTTTCCGACCGCGACACCAAACAAAGACATGCACTCGAAGGCCTTGCCTCGAAGTCTGGTTTCCTTCTCTTCACTACTGTTTTTGATGAAGTTCTTGAGCATCGGCATGATGTGATCGTAGTAGGGTCTGAACTCCTTCTCAATGCTTCCAGCGACCACGGCAATACTGGTGATGCACTCCTCGATAACGCCTCGATGATTGCACTTATTGATCTTCTCCACCAACTTTTCGAGCAGATCCTTGGCGTAGTTTTCCATCACGACCGGCTCCAGGGCCTCACCGAAATACAAGAAAGCGCCTAAATTTTTGGTTTGCACACGAAGCACCGGGTCCTCGAGGCCACGGAGAGTGGCAGCCATGTACTGCGGATGCCATCTCTCGGTCACTTCACGATGGTCCGCAAAAATTCGGGACAGTGCGTGCCAACTCTGTGCGCGCACTCGCATATGCGCATGCCTATTTGGATTTATTTTCGAATACGTTCAGAATATCAAGAATAGTACGCTGTATGTAAGTTGTTAGCCTACAGCTACACGTGTAGAGTCAGTGTTCAATGAACGATGAAAGTAGTACGTTGTATGCTGCAAGCAGAGTTCCATCAACTGGTCCAAGTGCTCTGCCTTCTCGACGTACTCGACACCTTCGGAGACCGCTGAAAGAGCGGACATCGGACTACGCCAGTCGCTGGTGTTCTGGACATACATACCAATTGCTTGGAAGTAGGAAGAGCCGATCTTCTTGATAGTCAAAGCCTGAATAGCCCGGTCAATAACCTCGCCTCCCAGCTTGAACAGCTCGTCGTCATCGTCATCTATTGTAGTTGGGATGTAATTGATCTAATATCCGAAAGAAAAAATTCCACATCATCTTCTACAACAAGAACATCCTCCAAGTAGTCGTAGTCCTCGTAACATCACCACCACGTGCACCGACTGTTCATGAGTTGTGCTGCTTGTAGATCTAAATTATAGTTGTAGTAGTGTGAAGTACCTTCTTCATCATCCATGATGTTGGCCCAGTCTTGACCATCGCTGTCTTCAATCTCCATCATGCAGTCCATGGCTGCCTTGATGAGGTAGGATCCGAACTCGGGGCACTGCTGCATGCACATCTTCGGCTTTTGTTCTGCCAATGTGATGAAGAATTCTAGTGCGGCAGACCTTGGTGTGGCATCCAGCTGCTCCTTCGCACCCACGATTTGCACGAGCAAGTTGGCCAACAGTTTCACCTGTGGCTTGAAGAAGATAGCTTCGTACTCGCAGGTCTCCGTCATCTGTTCGAGGCACTCGGTCAGGTGCTCGTTTGCCTGGAGCTGAGCCAAGTTTTCGAGGACTTTGACGATAACCGCCAGGCACGGTTGGAGTGGCTTCCAGTCCTTAGCCTTGTAGTTGAGCACCATCGCGAGAACGAGCAGGACTGCGCTTTTTCTCACCTTGGCGTCGCCATGCCCGAAACTCTGCTCTAATAGCAGCTGCATATCACGCTGGATTCCCTTGATCGTCCTGAAAAGGGTATTGGAAATGATAATCGTGATAAATTCATATTCAGTCCGCCGTCCACAGTTTTACCTGCATATTACTCGAGCGGATTGACACAGCCGTAGAAGGCTCAAATTACAATTAGTAGTACAATGTTTATGTTATTAACCTTACCCGATCGAATCGTCGGTTCATCGAGACAAACAGTCAAAATTTCAGTCTCTAATACTGTGTGTCATAAGATCCAGATGTCCTTGACGTCGTCTTCTATTCCTAAGATTCATTGGTCTTAGACTTCTACAATTCTAGGTATCTTCACTAGGTAGTAGAAGCACCTAGCTAGGTACAATACAATACAATTTATCTCGCACAAAGTTCAGTGCAGACTGCCACAAGGGCGAAGTATACTAGAAGATACTTACCGTGGAGAAGTAGCAAGTAGAAGTACTCTTGGTATATTGGCAGTAGTTCGCAGAGCATTTCCATTGCGTTTACTTTTTTGGAGACATCGTCATCGGATCCGCACATGGAGCAAACGGTGGTCAAAAGCTGCGGCCACGCGGCTTCATTGCGCTTTCCATCAGCGTCGGAAGGAACTATGTGCTGTTCGGCCAAGGTGACAAGGGCATTGCCCGTTGCCTTTCGCACTCTCTCGAGAGCTGGTGTTTGGTGTTGTAAGCCGACATTGTACAACTAAATGTAGTTGTCCGTGAAGATTTCAGATTGAGAGGCCTCCTAGAAGTTGTTTCCTTAAGTAGACGATGTGAGGATTCAATTCATGATGCCCTAGCTGTCCGGAGGCCCTCCTCGTGGTGGAAAAATATAATATGAAAAGCAGCCTGATACAGCAAAGTGCTAGTGAAGCCCATATTTTTTCACGTTGTTAGACTCTACATCTTCCTATACGTAAAGTAAACGATCACATCCGAGGTTCTTGTAGTTCTTTACGTAAAGTATAAAAGATCACATGATCTGAGGTTCTTCTCGTCCTCCTCCTAAAAAAACCTTATAAACTTCAACTACATTTTTAACATCTACTATCGTCTTCATCATTCTTGATCTATAATTTCTGTCAAGTAGTACTTTCAGTTTGCAGGCAGTTGAGCAACGTGGTAGCCACAGTCTCCTTCACTGCTTGGGAGCATCGGGAGAAGACGATGTTCTGTTCATCCTCGAGCATGGCGTCAGGGATGAAGAGTCGGCGCATGAAGATACTCGCCTGTTGTCGCTGGTCCTCGTTGAAATTTGCTCCGTTAGCGACGATGTGCAGCAAGGCCTGCACGACGAAGTCCGGATGCTTAGAGGGAAATACAATTATCAGAATGTGAAGATCCTAAGCCTATTAATCTGTGTTCTAGACGGAGAGCATCCTCTGCCCTACAGACAGCATGATGGAACAGAACAAGTATGGTAAATTTTTTCCATTTGCGTTTTCGTTTTCCATTCAAAAACCAATCGCATGCGAAGCCAATTATTAAACCTTAGTGCTCTAATCTATCAATATCCTCAAAGGAAAACAGAGACCCACCCAACAAAATCGACTTGCTCTAGAACTACAAGAAGCAGAACAAGATGGGTTAACATGGATAATATTATGTTTATGAAGTTGGAGCCTTAAGATTTTTTTCCTTGGCAATTCCGTACTGTTTTTCGGCGTTCTTTCGGGCTTCGTTGTCGGATGGCGCACGCATGGTATCCAAGATAGCCACCAACGTGCGCATCTCCTCTCCAACGGTAAATCCAGCAGTCATGTTGGGCGGATTTGTTCTTTTCTACTCAAGAAATTAGTGTGCTAATATGCAACAATTTTTCAAAGAACAAGTGGAAATGCTAAGTAGCAAGGTGCAAAAGGTTATCGAAATGATGAACCCAAGAGAAGTTTTTAGGGCAGAAGGTTGTGGAATTTCTTCCGAGTGTGTTGATGTTGTCCTGTGGATGATAATCCTGTGGGCGGTCATGGAGATGAAAAATGAATAAAAAAAAAGGGTATAGGAGGAGTTATTTATTGGCTGGTGTCAGCCAGGGTTATTTTTATTCCTTGTTGATTGATGGTGTCCGGTTCTAGTGAAAGACATCGTCTTCAGATTGGTACTTGAACAACACGTCGCAAGAACTGTAATTTTTCGGATCTCAGGAAACGCCTCTCAATTCGAATTTCTTTCTGCTTTTCTCCACATAAGAACAGTCAGGTTGTTTGATCGATATGCCAATTTCTTCATTGGGATTGGATCAGGATCGTGAATTACAAATGAACACACAAACAAATACAATCAACAAAATAATATACTGGAGCTGGAGGATGTAGGCCTGCTTGTTAAGTAGACTTTGAGCCTTATATTCATCCACGTGGAAGGAGATCTTCTTCTGTATTTCTCATGATGATCTTCTTCCCAATCTTTCTGTTCACCACGCAAAATTTTGAAAACTATATGACAAAATTGGATAGTACTAGAGGAGGAGCAAACATTGCTCGCTTGGCGTCAGAGAAGCACCATAAACAGTGCTGCCCCAAGCTTGTACAGCCAGCACACCAGCTCTGTAATCAACATCGTACATACATGATATATCTTCTCGTACTTACGAGAACGCAAAGCGGATATAGTGTGCATATTTAATCAACAATTCAAGTAAATATTACGTAAGTACTCTACTTCTTTCTCACTCATTTTCCTTTCCCGCAGCTTCACCGGTGTGGTCTACAGCGGTCGTATCATCTTCACGCTTGGACCCCGGATAGCGTGCTGCATCGGTCGATGGGAAGAAACTGCCTGGCTGATAGGTCCCAAGAAGGGCAAATGAATCCTAAAATTCTTCGTTACCTCCAAGTAGGGATCGTTGGTAGTTTGTTAGCCACAAAAGTTGAGATGGTATTGGATCGGAAAACCGTCGAAATGTGCGCAAGAAACGGTTAAAATTCTATATGCAAAACCGATTACACGCATGGTCCACAGATGGATCGGGGAGATCAGCGTCGGGTTGAATGACGCGAGCAGAAAAAGGTAAGTACGTAGCTTTTGTTCGTCAATGCTCGTCGGCTTGGCTCACTCGTGGTTCAGGGATCCTCCTGAGGCCTGTCTTGACGGCCTCCACAACTACCAGGCGACTTCCCAACAACTACTAGACACAAACCACGCCAAATCATGATGAACACCTGAAGCTACTAAGTAGCTCCAACATCACATAAGACGTGGTCGAGCGCGAAATTGGTGACTCCCATCATGTGTTCTGGTTTTCGCCATTGGTGATGATACTCATGGGCAAGCTTGTTCCACAAAAACTTGTTATCATTAAAGGTAGTTTTTCACTATCCCGAGTCGAGTGGTTTCGCCTTTTTGCCCCTTAGTTTCCCCTTTAAATCAAGGGGGACCCCCCTCAGCATAGTCCACAAGGGATCGTGATAAACCACAGCCTTATTATCATGCAAACCACGATGCTGGATGTACCAGGTGAGCTCAAACCCCACTACGCACAGTAAAGCTTCTCTCACATGCTGCAGAACAAGAAAGCCCTCAGGGTTATGCGGAGAGTCCTAGTGATGAGGCTGTCTGTTGATGATTTGGTCGTAGAGACGTCGTAGAGGTAGAGAGGATTCACTTTCATTGAGTATCTGCAACGCCGATGAAGAAGCAGATTTTTTACATTAAAAAAATGTGAAATGTGTTTGCAAGCAGAAGAACAACTTCTTCTAGCAACTATCTTCGAGAAGCAACGCGCAGTTGAGAACTATGGTCCGCAACTGCTTGGAAAGCATCGGTCCCGTAGCCATTCGAGGTTTCCAGAAGCACAAAGAAAACCAACCAATTTATTAAGAAAAACAACCACAGGAATCCCAAAGGCGGTCTGCAGAAAGTAGAAGATGCACAAGATAGAATCCAGCGAGCCAGTAGTAGTTGTTGTTGTTATTGTTGTTGTACCTTCTAAGGTTGAGAGTTTTTTGTGGAATTTGTTGAGGAGAATGAAGTTAGGTCATGAGAGATTGAAGATACAACACGAAGATGTAGACTTAACGACGACTAGGACGCGAGAAGTCGAGAGGTCTCATCAAGAGGAAGGAACAACTTCTTCTAGCAACTATCTTACTTTATCGACAATTATCTTAAGTCAGGCCAAGATAGAATCCAGCGAACCAGCAGCAGTCGCTACGACGTCGCACCACGTTGCCACGCAATGCTCGAGCAGCTGCTTGAGGCTGTGAAGACGACTTATTTGATGTCGCAACAGGAACTTCTGGCTGTTCCCACATTGTAGCTCCTGTAGCACGACTGCTGATGTCGAAGATCGAAGCAACTTCGTCGAGTCATCTTAGGAGGTCCTGCTTCGTTGACGTTTTATGCCTATCCCTACACTAGTTTCATACAGTGATTCAAGCACGAGTTGCGCCTTGACATCTCCGACCACAGCATACCTTTCTTGCCTTACAATTACATTCACTCATTCATTTGCGAATCACGTGACAACCCTCGCTGCCTGATTCCGTTGCGACCCGAGTAGAGACGCGGCAGAGAACCGATAGCGCTATGGCATGAGTAACGCCGGCACGCGTTTACTTCCAAAAAACGTGTGTTCGTGCTTAAAAGCCAGGGGTAACTCAGAGCATTTCCGTTCATCTCGTAAGCTCCTGTCTAGACAGAATGAGCTTTATTCAACAGAATGAGCTGGGAGAGACAGAGAACCGCCTCTTATGGCGCAACCGAGTAAGTATCTAGCAGATAATTCAACAGTCTGCTTTCATCTTTCTATTCTGAGGTTATCCATCTAGTGCTACAAGCTGCTCCAGATTGATTGTACTAGTACCGAGAAAGGGATACAGAGTGATGAGGACCACATCAAGGTACATGTACATCAACGAGAAGGCAGGAGGACTCTACTTATTCTTGACACGAAAATTGGTTGTGACAACATCAGCCCGCAGAAGTTGTAAATCGCCGCAGATCGATGCTCTTCTACATCGAGGGGACAGACTACTTCTTAGTTTTTCCTTGATGTTCTCAACATCTTTTTTATCTTATGAAGTGCTGTCCGTGGTAGTATGAAGTATGCGCAGCCTCTGTTCAGTAGACTGTTCAGTCACTAGTTCTATATCGAAAACGGAAAAATTGTGGACGTGGAATCGATCCTGTTATGAATTTGTACATTTTATTTCTACAGCTCATCAATTATTTGACAACGTCTTCTACGGCCCTATTTGCGGTGCAAAGGCTGTTTCTGCTTGCACATATATTGAGCGCGTACGGCGTACCTCGCTTCTAATTTCTTTCAATATTATGTGTACGTAGTCGTGGTTCTCTTAGGCTATTGAATAGCGCTGTCCAAAAATTTCTCTAAACACGTTGTAGTCTCTTCAGTAACTCCATTGGGAAAATACGCGGCTTTCAGCAAAAAAAGTCTATGAGGAATATGAATTTCTAATCCATGTATGAAAAGTGTAGCTGTAGTTGTTTTCCCTCCAGTTTAGCTAAGCTCCTTATGCAAGGTGAGACCTTCCAGAATGCGTTCGATCAGTGTCAGTGGCAGCATTGGCACCGACACCAGCAGTGGCAGCGACGGTCGGTTCAAGTGGCGCAGATGGAAAGCAAATCCGTACCAACCGATGCCCAGAGCAACCATCTCTTGCAAGGCTCGGTCGCTGTGATTCATCATCTTGAAGATTGCCCCTGCAATGCGAGAGCCACCCCAATGACACACACTAAACGTTGCTGCTGCGTCCTTCAATCGCCAAGACGAAATATGAAAAGGAGGAGGAAAAGAGCTCACATTAAATCAATGGAGATTGATAGAGATCGCTTTCAAGATGCATCCACTTCATCTTAGGTTTAGGAGGACTACAGACGAAGAATCATAAAGAAAAAGTCCCAAGGTGGAACAAAGAGATCGAAGACCCAGTTTCAGCCATTGCCACGCAGGAAATTTCTGCAGTAGCAGCTGTTCCCTCTCCGCGTCTGAAAGTTGGCTTCGATCCACAACTAAGGTCATGGTACTTGGCGTAGCTTTCGGCGGCTGATGGTTCGGGTTAATAAAATGAGTATCTTCAATTTCCTCGGTATGCTGATCAGTGGAAAAATCTCAATATCTTAATTTTGTACTGGTTCTAATTCATGGTCCTGGCAAATCCTACAAAACCATCCTATCGAGTTGTACAAAACTGGCATCTAAAAAGTCTGAAGTATTACCACACCAGTTTATTCAGTCCTCTCGAATAATTGCGCTTACCAATGCTTCTTGATTTTCTCCCTCGGTCGGCTGCGCTGCCTGTTGTTGACCTTGACTCAGCAGAGCCGTTACACCTGCGTGCAGATCCGGCGACTCCTCCACTTTCAACAACATCTTATCCGCCACTGCCAGAAGAAACGTAGATATCCTTTCTCCTAGTGCAAGCCCTAAACCGAATTTTGCTGCGTTGTTGTTCAGCGCTGCACAAAGGGCAATCAAAAACGCCTTGTACACACTCGTCATGCACTCAACCAATTTCGCAGGGTTGTTGTTAGAGGTGGAGGTGAAAGAATCATGATTATTAATAAATCCAAGAATGTACCACTTCATGCAAATGATCTAGATCTAACCATAGTGATAGTCATTACCTACTAGAACAAACTAGCCATAGTCATTACCTACTAGAACTAGTAGTTTCTTCCGCTACATCTTGTCCCATAACTACTGTGCTGAGAAAAGCCATCACAGTCGAGGTCGGAATCGACGGCGCGCTTGTTGCTGGTTGCTCCCCTGCAGCCTCGCCACCCTGTGCCGGTGCCGCTGATGACAGCTCCGAAACTGCAGGAAATAAGTGGTTGCGTTGAGTTGGTTTCGGAACTTATAAACTTTAAATACATGCAGGTAGAAGTGCCTACTTGAAGATATACTTAAATCAACTGAAAGTGGTACTTCTACAACGCGAACGGCCACGTATATCCGGTCAAAGAACTACCCAAGCTACATACGCAATGGAAATTAGGCAATGGAAATTACTTACACAGTAAATCTAGATCAAAATGGTCAGTCATTCAAAAAATAGCAGCCTACCTGTTCCCGTCTTGATCAAGACGTGACCCTTGCCTAATTTTTTCTTGAATCTCTCCTTTGCTTCTGCGGTGACCTGTAGGAGTTCGTGGAAGCTGGACAAGGCGTCGCCGCCCTCGGTTCCTTGTGCCAGATTTGACGCCATGAAGAGGAATTTGAAGTTCCCTCCGTAGAAAGCTGCAAGATATCCCACACCTAGTTCCGCACTATCCCGATGCTTCACCAAAAATGCGCGGACCTTGTTGGACGAGGAGGAGGAGTCAATGTCAATGTCGTGTTATTTGTGTAGGTACGTAATATTCTCACTTTTCCACTTTCAGTGTCATGACAACACTACATAAACTTTCACTTGTACGTCAGTTCTGACGTAGAAGTTACAAGAACTTTCTGGTGCAACGAATTGCTTCGATACAACAATGCAATACACTGCAATACAATTGATCTCGCACAAAGTTCAGTGCAGACTGCCATAAGGGCGTCATAGATGGTCTTTGTTCCGAGATAGTACAACCGACGTCTATGTTAAAGACCATGAAAACTTTCATTTCTACGACATGAAGATACTATCAAATATTACTGGTAGCCATTTTTCCTCCAACTTTTTGAATGCATCTTTTCCTGCATTTTCTAGTTCCTCGAGACTGAGATTTCCGTCTCCATCCGCATCCAGTTTCTTCAGGGCGTTCCTTATAAGGTCGCCGTTCCTGACAGTCCCTATTGTTGACTCCAATGACGAGGCCGTTGGAAACGGCACGTGCTCAGATATCGCGCTCATGATCGTGCCCTTGTTAGAAGATGGGTTATTCTTATTCAACATCTACGCAGCTCCTAAACCGCATTTGAACATGAACCTCATCAAGAACGTCAGCGGAGACCAAAGACTCATTCATTCATTCATTCATTCATTCATTCGAACCACGTAGCAATTACAAGTAACTGCCTAGTTAATCTATCAACAAAGAAGTCATCATCAAAGTTAAAGAAGTGCATAGTGCTACTGCTAGAAACGGACAGCCATAACCTTATCCGCTACGAAATTCTTCAGATCCGAAAGCAGATTTTTCGGCGTTACGTCAACCTCAGGCGCGGAAACGTGTTGCTTTCCCGCAGGCGACGAATGAACATCAGCAGGCATAGTGATCCTGGTGGTCTAGTACTGTTTGTGTTTGATGTAAGTACAAGGTCTATGTAGTTAAAAACGACCTAAAAGAAATTGACACTAGGTAGTACTCAAAGAGTTTGAGATCAGTAACGCAATATCCGAACTTGCCGACCCAAAGATGATCGAAATCTTCATGTAGTAGGAGACAAAGATTAACAGCAGATAGGACGGAAAGGTAAATAGGAAAGGAGAAAGAAGTGTTGAGAGGATGACGGTACAAACATTAATTCAAGGTCAGGTCGTAAAACCAGAATGTCTAAGAGGAAAGAATGTAAAAACGTTTTCGGGCAAACACGGGGAGCACGCAGGGAGTGTTTCATATCACTGTGTCACGACAAGGGTGTTTCCCTTGCAGCCAGTTCCTTCGGTGAGAGTGATTTACAGATAGCCTCACAGACTTCATCGAAGATAGTACACTAGGACTAGGTCACCGATCACCCTTGTCGGGCCTATAGTACCAGAAGGCCAGCTTGTGATATTTCTAGGTATGAGCATATATTTGCAAGACCACTAGTAGAAACCCGTCCTCCGTAGACCATCTAACGCTAAGTCCTAGCGACTCAAATTAGCCTGAAATTATTCAGAACACTGTCGTTCAGAGTTTCGCCGGACATTCATCTTCTTACTAACACAAAATCAAAACTTTCTTGACGACAAAATTTTTAGAAGGTACATCTTCTTCTGTTTTCTGCCCGAATGTTTCAACGAAATCATTATCCTATGGGCCGAATCACAATGACATTTCCTTATTTTGAAAAAAAGAACTAACTACACGTTAACAACGTAAAACATCGAGAATAACTACATGAAAATCGTCCTTTGAATCCTTGAAGAACCACAACCATGTTAAATCACATGAAAGGTTTTTGGATCTCACCCATCAATGTTTCTGATGAGCCGAGGTCTTGTTGCTACCAGTAGCGGTACGCATTTGCATGCCCAGTAGAAGTATCATAATGCTCCTTCCTACAGAGCTGCTTCAGCGCGGTGGCGACACAGACATAGTAGACAATCACTGAGTGACTCCAACTCCTCAAAATGGAGAATACTTATGTGGAAGTTCAGGACCCTGCCACAGCTGCTCCCATGAATCATGTTCCGCTCACGACCCTGCCACCGCTGCTCTGTTGGACCATGCTCCGCGTTTGATTCCCATAGTGATAACCAAACTTCCAGTTTTCGGGTCGCGGACAGCCTCTACGCCCAGAAGCTTGTTGCAGTCCACAGGGAGGGTTGCATATCGTTTCTCTGCGCCGAAGGAGATGCGGATTTCACGCTCTGATACCTCGACTTTGGCGCTGTCAGAGGGTGCTTCGCTGATTTCTAAGCGATACAAGGATGGAAAACCTGTGGAGGGTGGAAGTGGAGTGGTGCGTGTAGTGAGTGGGAGCAAGTAATGTGAGCAAGTAATGTGAGTAAGTAATGTGAGTAAGTAATGTGAGTAAGTAATGTGAGTAAGTAATGTGAGTAAGTAATTTTTCCATGTCGCTTCCCATCCGTGGTTCTTGTCATGTTAATTCCTGTGACTAGGACGACATATTATAGCCGAAAAGAGTAAGTATCTGATAGCTGTAC
This sequence comes from Amoebophrya sp. A25, assembly GCA_905178165.1. Lineage (NCBI taxonomy): Eukaryota > Dinophyceae > Syndiniales > Amoebophryaceae > Amoebophrya > Amoebophrya sp. A25. Next base: position 580,446 of record CAJINU010000044.1, read on the forward strand.
CTTTTGTCGCCACAGACTTGACCCATTTCAGAGGCTTCCTTGGAGAATATTCTCCACCAAGATCTGGATACCTTTCGGTAAATTCTTTTTTGCCGCCTCCAGCGTAGCAGCGCCAAATATACTGCGCCTCTGAGGTTCCACCCGCCGCTCGTGAGATGAAGTGAGTCTCGTACGGATTACTCGGGAAAACAGTGCCCGCCAGTGTTGCTGCCTGACGGAAGAGACAGCTGACCTCCGCTTCATCGCACAAACCAGGCTTCATGCCAAGCAGCCGCTCAGCGCCAATTGCAATCCTTAGAAGAGCAAGAGATGGCCGCTCCTGATGTACTTCTTAGTTGTCGTGTGTAAGTGTATCATGTATTCGAAAAACTGAAATAAGCAAGTAACTACTGAAAATAAGGGAGATACTGATGAGAAGGAAGATGAGTAGCCTTGATGTTAAGCTACCCCCCTTATTTCAGTCAGTAACTCGCTTATTTTGAGCTTTCGAGTAGTTGTTGAGTTTGAATGAAGATCAACGAATTTTTGCTTTTCTGCATACTACAACAAGAAGTAGAGACAAAAATACAGCAACAAGATGACGAATGTTCTTGCTACAACTACAAGATGATGTAGTTTACTCAGAACAACTAAAAAAACCCGAGCCAACCTTGAAGATCATGCCATAATTCCCCGTAGTAAATCGACATATAGCTCGCTCGTAGCCAGTCGAAGACTTCGTGTATGCGGTCTGAGCACCCCTCTCGCTCCAAGACAGCCTTCTTGCTTACAAGGAGTTGTTTCAGCTTCGTTTCGATTTTGCTCTTGAGTGCTCCAAATGCCGCTTGTGTCTCCTCAAGCTTCTGTAGATTGATACTCTGACTGATCTTGGTGTTCTCAGCCCACCAAGCCTCGGCCTCGGCTTTGGGCACGATGGCCCTTTCCAGTCGGCAACGCAAATCCTGGCTGACGAAGCCATAGGCCTTCAAAGCAGCATCCCGCAAATGGACGGGGTTGGTCGTGGCGCAATACCTAGGGAGAAGGTGGAGCAAGAAATATTTAGAGTCTGCTAGATTGCATCTCGGCCCCCTCATCTTGACCCCTTTTACCTTGTATTTCACGAGAATAAAAGGGAAAAGGAGACCAAGATGCTGAGAATGAAATGGAAAAAAGCTGACCATAAAATATATCACAACACAGCTATAATCAATTAATCACTTCTTGATCATAATCGTCAACTGAAGTTAAAATTTAAATTCTTTGGAGTTGTTGAAGTAAGGTTGTAGTGCAGCAGCATATGATCAACAAACCATAGAGTAGTTGCACGCGACATGTTGTCATCTGAACAATACGTGGTCACGAGTTCCTCGCCTATGGGTATATCGTGTGCACTGATGACTGGGAACAGTCGACCACGAGTTGTAACCAGAAGAGCCTACGTAGTACGTAGTAGACTTATAAACCTCTAAATAAAAGCTTTATCGATCAAAATCAAAAAGATCTGAAACTGAATTTGAAAAACCACGCATCAGAGAAAATAGATGCATCTGAACAATACGTGGTCACGAGTTCCTCGCCTATGGCTATATCGCGCCCCGCTCGGATCTCCAACTGCATCGTCTCCTTCCGAACACGCCTCGTTACGTTGGAAAGACAGCCATGATTCACAAACGAAGGCAGGATCCACAGGCCGCACTCGTCACCAGTGCCAGTGTTTACATTATCTAGCCCGTCGTCGAAACCTGATGGAAGAGGGGAACATGAAATTGTTCTGAGGTTCTTGGTTGAGGAGACGGAGACCTCCATCGACACAAAAGCAGAAGTTCATCATATTCGAGGAAATACAGTCACCCACGATCCTCGACGACATCATCAACCAAACGCAATCACCTCTCCTGTTTCTTCAATTCATCAGTAAGTAGATACGATACCATATGCATTTGCGTCTAAGATTTCAGCGACTATCGTGCTCGTAAGACGATCCGCAGTGTCGCTCGTTATCGGTTTCTTGCGGTCACGCATCAAAATTCCATCGACGCTTGGGCAAATCGGCAAATCGTCCCGTTTCAACACCTGCTGCTTGATGGTGTTGTTGGCTGTCTCCGCATGCAACTGCAACATGAGTCGGGCGTCGTCTTCCTTCAACTGGTTCGCGTTCAGCATGGAGGCGACCTTGGACAGGCGATGAAAGCAGCTAGTACGGAGGAGCAACTAATTTTTTCACTTTCACTTGTTGATCTACTTCTAGAAATTTAGCCTACGCAGAGTTTTCTTGAAATAGTGAGTGTGAGTATGTGAACATCTCATCATAATTTGCATCGATTTTTTTCGCAGTGAAGACCGGTGACGCCGATATGATGAGTTCGCCTCGACTGATCTCCTTCGTTGCGACCAGGCCTCGTCCTTTTCCCGGCACATACTGAATCTTAATTCCCGGATGCGCAAATTCAGCGGAAGATGGATCCGTCTTAGTCGACGATGCTGGCGCACTTTTCTTTGTTGATGTTGCGGTAGTACTAGTACTCGTTGCTGCTGCAGTAGTATTTTTTACACCAGCTGCGGCAGGAGTCTTAGTCTTCGTGCTAGCTGTTGTCGTAGTATTTTTCGATGCAGAAACAGACTCACTACTAGAGATTTTTGATTTATTCGCCTCAGCGCCGTCTCCACTGGCATCTTTACTAGTTGTAGCAACCGGCGCTGGAAGCTCCTTGATACTGCTCTCGATACTCGCACGTAGAGACTGAGGAGCCACCTCAAGGGATTTCTGAAAAGCTGCTCTCGCATCCTCAACCCGTCCAAGTTTCGCGAGACATTGACCCTGAGGAAAAGGAACGATATTCAAGAGTTTTCATTTCGTACCTCCATCTGGCTCTACTAACTTATTGCGGTTATTTCGTACCTCCATCTTGCTCTGGCTGTCAGTTTCGTACGCATCTTCTCTACGGGTGACAAGTCATTTTCTACTGAATCCAACATGACGAATAGATCAAATTCATTCACAAGAATCGCAGAAGATCTTGCGGTTGTTGATAGAAGTCAAAGTCATATCAAGAGAAAAGTCTAGACAGTGACTAATCAAGGATTAAGAGCTAGCTCGGCTCTAGAACAAAAATAATCTGAATAACGATCAAAGTCACGTAATAAAGAACTACCTTGCGATGCCAAGCCTTAGCGTTTCCCTTGTTCTGTTTGATCGCGTCATTGCTATCAGAGAGCGCCCGTCTATAGTCCTCTTGCTTCATGTAGCACATTGCTCGATTCGAGAAAGTTAGAAGTTTGGAGGTTATTAACTAAATGATAATGCCGCTCCTGACATCCGTAGAGATAAGTTCTGAGAGGGTACATGACTAAGTCAAGACGCTAGCAGTTGAACCGTGACGGTTAGGAGGATGATCCTGTAGTACAAGTAGAAGAACATCTCCACCATAAGTACAAAACACTTGGGTCCGGTAGCGATTTGTCGTTTATTTTTCGGATTCCTTGTGAGAAGGCATCGATTGCCTCATCGTGCCTGCCTTTGCCGAAGAAGGCATTCCCTTCATCTTTGCGGTCGCTCGCACGTGGCGACTCAACCTCTTCGATCAACACCATGTTGCTTTGTACTTGTTGCTGTACCTGTACTACAGTAGTAATGGCACACTACTAGTTGTATAATCAAAGTGGCGGCTCAACCTCAAGAGCCTCCGTCTGGTATAATTAATCGTACTACGAAGGTTTGTCGAAGTGGTCCTTGATATATCTTCTTCTTGATTTGATTTGTTTCTTAGAAAAGCATCGGAAAAGGAAATGATGCAATGGATCAAAATCCGGGGTTTGATCTCGTGGTCACGGAGTCGTCATGACTTCGTAGTTTTGCGCTTTCAACATTTTCTTTTTCTAGAATCTAGCCGCAGAAGGTTGCCTCATACTAGTACAACTCTCCCTCTTTTTCTTCTTGTTTGCTTTTCTTTCACGGCACGGCTCACTCTGATTGCATAAGTACTTACACGAGTGCACACCCCTCTGATACTCTTTGCTGCACTGGCGCAGGAGCGCGCTCGGCTACAACTACACGAACATGATTATGGCCGACCTACATCAACAAACGACACGCGCAATGATTGCTACCCAGAGTGCTAATATCAGCATCGCGTTTCGCATTCCGCAGAGGCAAGACCGCTCTCGAAGTAGTGATAGGTGACTCCGACTTGGTGTAGTTCTAGAATTTAGAATGAGAAACAAAACTTGAGCTCCCCCCGACTATGTTTATGATGCTTATCTTCACCAATCCACAAAGCAAACTCCATATCAAAATCAAAAATTTTTCATGACAAGACTTACTAATTGATGGTAGCCCCTCGAAGTATTCAGTTGAGATTGTGGGAATCGGAATTTCGCTTGCATGGCAGAAATTCCATATTTATACGATAGCAAAACCCAACAAAAAATATTTAGATATGCTAACTCAGTAGATAAATCTACCTAGATCATTTTCATTACCTTTTTACCATATTACCAAGGAATAGGAAAATACGATGGGATAAAAATGACTTCCCCCCAGTTGTATGAAGCGAAAGACATAGACAACATTGACATATGAAAACAAGACGATTAAATAATGTTTACCCGTTTGAATTACAATAAGCGAGAGTTAGGCACGACCAATCTAACTCGATGAAAGTTATGCGTCGTGTGCGCATGATTCATTTGAGATACACCTCCCGAGAACTCCCTCGATGAGCAGAGATTATCCGTGCGTCGAATTGTCATGACATCAAAACCTATGGCTGTCGCATAGTACGTAATACATCATGTAGCAAAAGGAAAAGCAATTACAGGTGTTGGCTGAACCAACATGCTGGAGATGAAAACCAAAGGACGGTACAGTGTAACAGTTCTTCATGATAACTTCCATAACATCTGTTGTAGCGCGGACTCTTATCATCAAGTTCTTCATGACAGCTTCCATATCATCAGGGCTTTCCCAATTTTTGCCCCATACTGGTCTTGTCGAGGTGTCTCAAATACAGACCCGAGACTAGCGCTAGCGCGTTGCTTGCAATGATAAGGGCAAAGGTTCCCGCGAAAGAACCACCTGAACCGTCTTTTAAGGCATGTGATTAGAATCAAAATCGAGGTGTTCCTATATATAATAACAGTATGCATTTGAGAAGATCAAGGTTAGGGTGTGTTGTCATGTCATGTGTCTTCTTAAGCTACGTGGTCAAATAGCGTTGAGGTAATTCAGCCTAATTGTACCTTCTAAAAAGTCATTGTCCTTCTGCTTCTACAAAACAAGCCTTAAGTGAATGCCAGTGGCGCAAATCCAAGACCGAGATTCTGGACCGCTGTTGTCACCCCAAAAGCCGTTCCTACCGAATTTTGGTCCACCACTAGTGGGATGCAGGGCCACATCACCGATCCAAATAGGCACAACGCGCAGCCAAGCAGCACGTACACGGCCAAAACGGACCAGCATTGGTGACAGCTGCTACCTGGAGCGTCGTGATGTGGAATTCGAACCATTTGATAAATAGTAGTACTTAATTGAAAAGAGCAATCTTCTCACATATTCGGTTATTTCAGTTAGCTACTCGCTTATTTTCAGTTTTCGAGTAAATGAAGTTGGGGAGAAGGGTTGAAGTAGGTTGTATCCAGAGCGATGTGCCAGCACCTAGGAGCATTGGCTGATCTCAATGAAGTCGTGTGGGGACTAGCTGATGTACTCAACAAGCATTTTTAGCGTACAAGTGTCACGTCAAAAATCAAAAAACGTCCACACACGACACAAACAACCAATGATACGACTCAACAGAAATACCATAGCCGATAAAGATCAGGAACGCGGTGATGAAAGCGAGAGTGCTGCAGATCATAAAAAACGGTCGCTTTCCCACGCGATCGACAAAGAGGCCAAATAGTGGACTTGTAAACGCGGATACAAGATTTGGAATACTCGTTATGAAATTTGCTTCGCTTCCCCTGTTGATGTGGCAAGTTGGGATTCAAAAGTATAATTAGAGCTGTCCGCCATTCATCTTTCAAGTGCATCCTTGAAAAGTATGGGGGAGTATTCCCTTAGGATACTCCTCCATACGTAGTTTCAAGGATGCGCCCAAAGATGTATTAGGTACAGCCTTAATATAATGGATGGGGGTGTCGGTAGCGTTGAGAAGGAACTAGGACAATGGGGGACACGTCAATAAAAGCGGGCGTTGTTGTTTTTACTAAACCAGAGGGAAGTAGAATTCCTTGTGTAGCAGTTATTTGAGACCAGAGGGAAGTAGAGTTCCTTGTGTAGCAGTTAGTTCCCTTGAAAATTGAAAAAATCAGAAAAACACGTAAAAAGTACGAGAAGCTGAAGTTCGTTTTGAGAAACGAGACACTGGTGACTTGAAAAAACGGAAATGCGGATATGTAAACCGTGACGCAGGAGAAAGTGATAAGCCAATATGGCAAGCCCAAGTTCGCTATTTTTAGAATTTACATGAATCCATCTTGGTGAGCATCCTGACAGCCTCCCGTTTTCCCTTGAGAATAACGGGACCAAGAATATGCCAGCAGGGAAGATGCATTTATTGTAGCCTTAATATTTGTTTGAAGTCTACTGCGTCTGACTTGTTTTCTTCCTCCATAGGAGCGGGGACGACGCCTTCTTCCCCAGCAGCAGCCGCGGTGCTTCTCCTCTGGGGAGCGCGAGTTAGAAGAAGTAGATCCAAACTATTGTGAGATTAAGCGGTCGTTTGTTACAAAGCAAAGGTAGGATCTACGTTGCTGGCGGGCCTCCCAGCTGAAAACACATGAAAGAATGTAGAACAAGTAGCAATTACTAGAATCAAAAGTAGCTACTTCTACGTGATGAAGCTGTGTGTGCTTCTGCACGAATTATTTCAATTTCTTCATAATTTAATTGGTCCCTCTCTTGCATCGATCTTGTCCGCCCTCTTGTCCATGAAGCAAACGAAGATGCAGTTCAGGTAAGAAAAACCCATTATTGCCGTTCCTACGAAACTTGCGTGTGCGACGCCCACTGATGAGATCAACAGTTCTTAGAACAGGTAGGTCTTCGTCTTTGTTCTTGCTTTGGTTTTCGGTCCCCGTTAAATTCTTATTCCATTGAATGATGAATATGATGCATGTAATTCTTATTCTATTGAATGATGAATATGATGTCTCTTTCCCCCTAAAACGAGTAAGTAAAAAGTAGATGCAAAAATATTAACAGTGTAACAAAAACACCTAAGGAACAGTAAAAAAAAAGCCTACCCTTAATGCTCCTGAGTGTTGAATGCTGCGACTGATCCGAGTCGAGAGACGCAGATTATCATGCCCATTGCGAAAGCAAGCTCGGCTCCACGAAACCACAGAGCTACTAGCGCCAATCCAGCGACATTCAGGCTCTCACCACCAAGGCCAAAGATAACGCGTCCTAGGATATGAAGGGGGACTTGATGTCCACGCATTCGAAAAACTGAAATAAGCAAGTAACTGATCAGAATAACCGAGATACTGATGAGAAGGAAGGCTAGCCTTGATGTTAAGCTGCCTCCCTTATTTCAGTTAGTAACTCGGTTATTTTGAGCTTTCGAAGATGAACTACAACCTCCAGGACAACTATGACGTAGTTCCGCAGGAACCTTAGTTCTAGTGGAAGGATGACCTCCAACCTCCACGACAACTATGTCTATGTCTACTATAACGACTATCGTTTTTCACCATGAAGAACCCGGACAGCAGTCTGACGTTTGTTTCGACCGCTACGTCTAATCTTGTCGAAACTTTTTAAATGTTGATCAACACATCACCATCTTCACATCAACCAACATCCTTTCATAAAACAGCGACACTGTGAAACTGCTTTGCGCAAGGCCCAATGAGTAGACAAATTGACCAAGGAAGACTAAGGACATGAACAGAATGAGGCTTTTCCGGATCCCGAAATAGTCGATCGCAAGACCCCCAAAAAGTGGTAAAAATGTGTTTGGCCACGAATACACACTCTGGAGTAAGCCAAATTGCGTTTCCGTGATACCCAGCTTGGCGACTGTGGTGGAAGTGTGACGTAGTTGAGGATGTTGTAAAAGAGAGAAGTGTAGTGAGGGGCGGTTGAAGAGATCTTCAACATCGGCTTCAAGTCTTTCAAACTTGTTCGTGTTAGCAGCATAGTAAAGACAAAAAGAAATGGAGTTTGCCCGCCTCCTGATAAAAAAATAGCATGCTCAACTTCTTGAGGTAACGAAGTTTTAGTTTAATACTCTAAACAGCCTTAAAACCTACACCACCACAAATAGGCTCAACAACGAGGGAAGGCAGAATCGAATTCATTCATTCATTCACTCACGCTGCCACCAGCATCTCTAGTAGCAACATTCTTTCAGGTAGGTAACAGAATCGAAATGTCACAAGGTAAAAATAGTAGCAACATTCTTTCAGGTAGGTAAAACTAAGCCAATTGCGCAGTTGGCTTAGTAGTTTAGGCGTTGGCCTGTTCACTTATCAAAAACCTCACAGATTACTAGCAACCTCAGAAGCAGTTGAAGTACTGACTCCATCCTCACTAGCTGAGCATTGGTCGAAGAAGTAGTAGCTCCCGAACATCATCAGTGCTGCCATGCCCAGAATCACAAATCGCGCGCGTGATTGCCTCCATGATACTGGCGTGTTGTCGATGGACAAACTCGATCGGCTCAGATGCAACTGGTCTCCGACCGAGACCAGGGGGGATGCAGATGCCATTTTCTTGCTTCACCTCTACCTTGTTGCAGACGTAGTAGTTACAGAGTAATTTAATATAAACTACATAAATTTATGTCTATGGGTATCTATGGGTACTCTTCTTCTGATCTTCTGTCGTGTCTGCGTATGCAGGACTGTTGTAGTATTCTCGAGTTGGATCCTGGCTAACAAGTAGCTTGTGTCCTCATTTGTACACTACTGGCGCCTTAACCTTTCCGCTTTAGACTGGGATAAACTTTCGCGCTTGTACTTTCTTCACTCCTCGATGAACTCGATAGCCATCTTTTCATATCTTCACGCCGCTGTGCCTGTCTCTCTCAGATAAGTACTTAGAGTACCGTAACTGGCTTGCTTCAAAGATTTAGTCGATCCAAACAAGACCACTGACAGTGCGGACTAAATTAACACAGTGGGCCAAACCACAGCGATGAACCACAATGGGCCAAACGACCAGGTTGGAAACCAACGTTGCGAGGCTTGCCCAGCACATCTCCTTCTGGAGATTCACAACATCGTAGGATATTTGTTGACCGTAGGATACTTGTTGACTACAATCATATGAAGGAGAAGGCTAAATTGTCTCTTGGTATTCAATTCTTGAGGAAATCGTGGATTTAGGGTTGCTGAGGGGAAATCGTGGATTTTGGATTTTAGGGAAAAGGAAGTCGTGGATTTGGGGTCGCAAGTAAGTTGTCGGGCGGTATAAAAAGTAGGTATATAAGTTGGTAGTAGAAGTGTCGGGTCGTAAGTAAGTTGTCGGGCGGTGTAAAAAGTAGGTATAAAAGTGGGTATAAAATTAGGTATAAAAGTAGGTATAAATAAAGTAGGTAGTAGAAGTCGTGGTTTCTTGAAGCTGTGGAGTTCGGGGATCATATGTGGTAATCGTCATTGGTCAACACGCTGTCCTACGACAGCAATCATACACACTTTTCTCATACGAATTCATCACCGGTTATGGTCAAGTAGTTAAGAGGTTTATTAGGTTATCTGATGATTTGAATCTATTCGGCGAGCTGCCTAAGATTTATTAGGATATCTTCTAAATTATAACGATAGAACATACATACTATGTGTAGTACGTAGTTTCAATCCTAATTATTTAAGTATACGGAAGATCCCTATGTATAATTCGTGGGACCAATATAGAAGTAGATACGTTCAAATAATAATTACAAATACACGTTTTCTAAAACCCTTAAGTATTCATGACATCACGAACAAAGTGCGTAGTTTGCGCCTAAATAAACCTGTCTCTAAGGTTATATTTAGATACTTCTACGATTCAATTTCAAGCGATTCTTTAATCGAATAAATATAAATTTTTCATTTTTTGATATTCTTCCCCCAGAACTATGTTGAAAAAATCTGCCTACAACAATCCTCATCTTGATAATGGTCCCGGTTATTCATCCAAGTAAGTACGTGATCTGGCTCTATCAGTTTTAACCAGAGAAAACAGGCTAATTGACTGAGTACCTTCAAGCGCGACGGATGAAAACTGTAGTTGTCCTCGAGCAATTGACTTCACAAAAAAAAACCCAATCTCATTAGGAAGGTACGAATGAAATTGCTCAACGAGAAACGGAGCAGTTACTTCTACCCCGGTTCTAGTATTCGAAACCTCGTCCATCGTTAGATTTTCGGATGTCTCTTCTGTCTACATTTTGCGGTTAAGATAGATCTCGAACTCGAACTTGAACTAAGAAAGAGGTTAAGGTTAAGGTTGCTTACAGGTTAAGTTAAGTATCATGTTCCCAAATATTACAAGCGAGGTGGCGAATGCGAAGCTGCCAGTCGTCCGGCGAAGACGACCTATAGCTAAAGAAAATCCGACCCTGATTGCCCTGAGCCCGACAAGAAAATTATATCATCCCAAGATCATGGCGTGAGTGTGGTGTGATATGGATAGCCACGATTCAAAATCATGATGTTGATGGGTTATGAAAATAAAGGACTATAACAGATTTTCATAGATATCACTTACAAGTATGTCATTGCTTCATGGTCAATCATCCGTTGTCTTTCAGTGTTGTAAGTATATCATATGCCCTCTAATCTTTTTTACACAAGAAAGATATTGATCTGAGGGGTGAGCTATGTATTATCTGTATGGAGATATTCGTCAAACTTTCTTTCCGTTTTTTAATTTCCGCGTCTTTCCACCTCTAGGTACTTATTTCCAAGTATGGTGTGTGTTTCGGTCTTTTCGGACTAGTACGTCTACTCGGAGAGAAAAAAGTAGTACTTCTGACTTACTTATTGCTGGAGAGAGTGTCATGGTTTTGTTCGTCTGGTTTTTTACTGAGCTCGTGGCCCTAGTAGTCGTAGAAAGATCTCAACTACTACGTCGTGCTGTGCGGAATCTTTTTTAGCTTTTCTTGCTAGTCCTCATAGTCGCTGAAGATGTTGTTGATCTGATTTAGTTGAAGAGTGCTGCTCGCGTGTTTGGCTGATCGACGTAGTCGCTTGCGATCTGATTTAGTTGAAGAGTACTCGCGTGTTTGGCTGATCGCCGCCTGAGGTTTCGTAGGTTACCCAGATCGACACAAGAGAGCAACAGAGCAATGTGCTGATGAGCTGCAGTAACCATCCCGCTTTCAGGTAGTCGAAAAAGGAGTAATTTCCTGCTACTCTCACCAGCAGCGTTGGTGGCATGCCGATGGGCGTGCAGAAGGCGTAGCCACTCGTGTGCGCCAACAGACACATCATTGGCTTGATCGGGATCCCGCTGTTGTGGCACAAAGCCAGCGTGCTGTCCCAGAGCATCTGCGTACACGTCGCATTGTTCAGGAACTGGGTCAACAGCGAAACCGTAATTCCGGTTCCAAACACCGACAAAACGTGAGAGCCGCCAGTAGCTTTGGCGATCAAATTGGCCAAAAATTGAGACGTTCCCGATGTGCTCATGATCGTCTGCAGTGCATCCGCAAAGGCGAAGAGGAGTAAGACCCCGCCGTTTAAGCTGCCTAGAGCCTGCGACCAGGTGATGCACCGCAGAGCGACGAGTAGAACGCCAAGTCCAATGATCATGGTCGGGAAGTTTTCTTCTAAAACGATTTTCCCCACCTTCAGTCCTGGAATCGCACACACACCGATAATCGCGATGAACCCCACGAAAGCCACTAAGCCGCGGAGCGTGTCCGCCAACGTGCTGCTACGCGGTGGTCGCGAACTCGGAACCGCGGACACGAGTTTGACATTCTCTCCCAAAGCGTTCGCCGCGAAACTAGAGAACCCTTCCACCAACACTAAACGGCTCTCCGCGTCGACGCCCAGGATCACGGCGTCATGCTCTAGAAAGAAGCGTTTGACGCTCAGTTTCGCCAGATACGCGTCCGAAAGTACTACCTCGAACATCTGTCGCTGCTTGCGGCCCTTGCCGAGGAGGTCGTAGTAGTCTGCTGAGGGGACCAAACCGTGAAATTGCCTTGACAACTTGCCGATCACCTTGGCGGACGCTCGCACCCCTAAAATACAGCCTCCCTCGATCACAATGTCGTCCGCATCACGCATTTCGGCTCCACCATCACTGCTCCTCTGCGAATCCAAAAAGTAAGCTGACAAAGCGCCCATTTCTGGAAGCTGTAGGGTAGTTTAGGAAAGTAAAAGTTTGTCGAGAGTAGTCAGTGTAGTTTAGGAAAGTAAAAGTTTGTCGAGATGAAGCTGTAGTCAGTGTAGTTTAGGAAAGTAAAAGTTTGTCGAGATGCATGGAGTGAAATATTAGATACTTAGAAGTAAGATGGAGTGAATATTAACTGGTAAGCAGGAGATCATAAGAGCCAAGAATTACAGGCAGTAATAGATTATCATTTACTTAATAACAATTAGAAAGAAGTAGAAGTAAGCCCTTGTTGTAAATGATCCAGTCATCTCCTTGTGGATCACTTCGTTCATGTCACCTTCTTGATTGTGCATATCTTGTCAGAGAAAATCTCAAGCACGTATGTTGAAACCTTTGACCAATACATCCTTGAATCCAAAAAATACACAAGAAGCTCGTTCTTCTTCTTCTTCAAAAATTAAGTATGTAGTTTATTTAAAATAGGTAGAAATACCTCATCCTCCGTTCTCGCAAACTGTGGCTTCTTCTTCCCCGCTGCGACGTGGAGGTAGATTTCTACGCCCTTCATCCGATAGAGTGCCGACTGTTGCAGCGTGCTGCCGATGAGGTCCTTTGCGCCTTTCGTGACACGAAATTCCACGTCGTAGGCTGGCAATCGGTCCCGCGACGCGTGAGCCTTCGGAGGGATGACACTGACGTGGCTCTGATACCGCATAATCGCGTCACCAGTGGTGGTACCACGACGGCGAAGGGCATCAGGTACTGTCGACGAAGACGCGTTTTTCCTGTTGCTATTGCTAACTGCCACAGCAGCGGAGACGCCGAAAGGCAGAGAACGCCCTTCCTCAATGTCAATGTCACCGTCCCCGTCTAGGTGATCTGCGAGCAGAGGCGCAGCCTCGCCCTCCTTCACAACCGTGCTATTCTGGATCGCAAAAGCGACAGAGGCAGTTGAGGTTTGCTGCAGCTGCTCAAGTGATGCCTGAAATTGTTGTTTGAGTTGATGTGAGTTTGACTTTATTGTTGTTGCAGCACGATTGAAGCTCTTGCTTCATCAATCTCATTTTCTATTTCGGCTCTAGTGAATCTTGCTCTTTGGCTCCTTTATTGCCTGAGCTTGCGCAGTAAAAATATGCGAATTAGAAGAACTGTAAGTATCAGTACCTGAACACTGGTGCGTCGAAATCTTGTGTCTTCTCGAACCGAAGATACTGAGTCTCTTCTATTTGCTACTTCCTCTTTCACTATTGCCAACCCACTTGATGGTGAACCGTCTATGGACCCAGCTACTCCAAGAACTTTATCCGACAAGCCGCTCTCCGCTTCACTTTCCAGTGCTCTCTGCTTGTCTTCTTCCCTGGCGAAGACCCATATCGCATACCAAATTGCCGGCAAGGCGGCCACTGCCACCAGCAGTCCCAACGTGAGAAAACCCAGATCTAAAGTGCTAAAGGTACACTGGGATTCCACGATCTTCTCGTAGTTGGCGTCGGTAAACCGGAAACCAGGAACGCGCAAGTTGTTCATGGCCTCGTCCACTACGTCTATGCCGACAATTTTCCTCGCACGCTTCATCCCCTCAAGATTGATCACTTTCACAGCACTCTGCGGGTCCTCAAAGTCCAGCCAATTATGGACTTTGCCGACCGTCTCGCGGCACATCTGAAATCGCCGCGTCTGCGCTTGTCCGCCTCCCTTCGCCCACATCTTAAAGGCGTTCAAAGCGTAGATGCAGGGCGTGGATCCGACTAGAGTCAGGTTGCCGCCCATTGTCACGGCGAAAGCTAGGGCCATATAGTACGTGCGCGTCGAGTAAATGCCCACTTTATCACAAATAGCAACGGCCAGAGGCATACACATCTGCGTCATCGGTCCGTTAGGGCAGACGGAAGACAATATCATTCCAGGGATCATCAGTCGCAAAATTACAGCCTGATGGAAGAAGTTGATTTCATGGAGTTGGAGAATGGAGGAATGGGGGAAGAAGAAGTGGAAGTAGGTGCACTTTGTTTTATCTTTAGGTATAAGATCATCGCCAGCACAATGAATCTCCTGATTGGATCTTCTATAAAGTGTAAGTTGTACCCAATGGCTTTTCGGCGTCCCAATCACAGCTCCTAGTAGCTTCTCGAGGATCTTGGTTTCCGTAAATGCGCACGTGAGGACAAACATGCCTGCGTAAATTAGCGTGTTTTTGCTTTTGAGCCCCGTAAAAATGGCGTCCAGCCCGTTTTCCAGAAACAAGAAGGGCTCCACCCGGATGCTGTAGTCTGCGGGAATGCTCCCGTTGGTGCAGTACTGGCTAAGCGGCACGCTGTAGCTGATCCAGGAGAAGGCGTAGGACACTAGGATCACCGTAAAAATCGCCATCTCTGGTGGAATCCCCTCCACCATGAAAACGACCATGAGCAAAATCAAGTTGAGCACGACGTATTGTCTCCAGGTACAGAATTTGCTCGTGTACTCGTCCTTCAACTCCTGTGGCGTTTGGGTGCCAAGAGGCGCGATTCTCTCTCCTCGGCTTTGTTGTCTTTCGCACTTCTCGCCCGCGTCGCGCGGTCGGCGGACCGTCTTTGTTGGGCCATTAGGCTTGGCCGGATCGACCGGCACTTGCGCATCCACTTCCCAATAGACACTCTCCGGCTTCTCGTAGAGCGCTCTGACGCGATCCAGGTGCGTAGATATGGTGGTGCGGAGTTCCACCAACTCCTCCATCACCTGACGCCCGTTTTCGTCGACTTTCGACACCTTCTTGATGTCCGCGAACCATTCCCGACTCGGCAAATCCGAGTAAATCACAGGCCGCATAGTCGAGAGAGTGATTACCTAGGGAATAAAGGATGTAGAAGTAATTAAGTACTTAGCTAGTACACGTTACTCGTAGGGCAGATACATGATCTCCTATCAAAAAACTCTAGGTGGTAGAGGTAGTTCATCGGAGCCTTTCTCTTTGCTACTTACGTAGAATCTCTAGAAATAATTTGATCTATTTTCACCAAAAAACTTCCTTGTAATAGTACCAGTAATCCCAATAGGACGATTCTTGGGATCGTAAAGATGTGAAAGAGCACATCCTTACAGTCGCGGAATGGCCGCACGATTTTAGGCTCGCCAAGAGCTGCGACATCGTCATCGTCGAATGAGTAGTCGGAAGAGACGTCTAGAGCAGCAGCAACTTCGTCAGACTTCTGTGAGGGACGCACCTCCCTCGAGGAACTTAATACTCCCATTGAAACAACCTACTTGTTGAGATGCTCTTCTACTTGTGTCAATGTGATGGAGAGGCTCCAAGGCTTTGCGCTTGCGACGAAGTCGTAGTCGTTTCGTTGAAGAAGATTATAGTGTATAGCTCCTGAGCCTAGATACGCTCCTCAGGATCTACGTTAGAAGAGAGTCGCTGGTGTTGATAGTTGATGTGGGTGTCAATATCGATGTCGCTGGTGTCGAGCTTTTGGTGACAGTTGTGCGTGGCTGCTTGTAGTTTCGCTTTCGTGCGCCGCTGAAGTTAGTATTTGTCGTTCGGTGTCGTCAAAGCCTTTTCTTCCGATGAACGGGCTACTTCATCTAGATACAAAAATTCAACGTTATATTTTCTTAGCTTATAAGTAGAAGAAGAAGAACTTGTCGAACTCTTTGTCGTCCCTTAAGTTCTTTATCTTTGGTCGTTAAGTATACTGTAGGTAAATATAGCTGTATATATTCTGATCGCTTTTACTCTCGCCGTGTACTTTTCTCGTGACTACGTACGTGGCTCTGAACAACCCCTAGTAGGATTTTGGAGAGACGGCCGAAAAGAAAATTGTGAAGAGGAAGGCTATCAGAGGAATAAGTAGTCACTAGATCAATTCTGTTGGAAAGGTAACTTTAGACTGAAAAGATTGAAGGTAAAATAGGAATGAATAACAATTATCCGTATGCCGGATCGCTGAATGCTGTACATACGCGTTTCGTGGAAAAAGTTTCTCAAAGTCAATTTGTTTCGAAAAAAAAATGATATAACTTCACAATAAACAGCACAGAAAAAATAAACAAAGAAAAAACGCTGCATTGGTGAATTTGTTTTGAAAAATAAAGACGAAGAACATGAAGATCAAGATGATTTCACTATAAGTTGGCTTCGACGAGAAAGCAACTTGTTCTACTTGAATTTTACAAAGAAAGGGCTGCGAAAAAAAATTGGCGTGGGTCACCTAAAGATCTGTCACCTAAAGATCTCCTACAGATCTCAATTTCTGCCATCTTCATCATTGAATCGGGAATGTCCTATCGGACAGGATCTTGATTTTATGTTGTATGAAAAGGTCTTCCTCAGTGGATCTTTCTAATGTGAGCTCCACAAACGGACGAGGCTGAAGCTGTTGATCGTATATATTCTAGTTCTTCTGGTAGGCAGATTGATTCTGTGGATCTTTTTTTGTTTTTGATTTCAAAATGAATTCAGATTGGGAGTAGATCTGATGTCGTTCAATTCTAATTCGCTGTCGCAGCTGCTTTCTGCATGTGCGATTCTGGTTGATCATTGTATTTCTGCAAGGACGTGATATCATCATCAAGGACGTGATATCATCATCAGGAGCATCTACTTTCGCGCTATCTGTGTACCCCTTATTACGGAGTACTGAAAACGAAATGACCTACAATCTTTTGCCCGCTAGTTTGTTCAAAAAGTCGGCCCATGAGATAGTGGTCCTTTGCATCGGTTCATTTTCACTGTATGATGAACTTGGCACATACTTAGCATAAGATAAAGCGACACAAGCGTATATTTGTCGCTCACCCACTAGAACTAGAAGGCTAAAATTCTCCGACGGCCCCCGATTGATAGATATTACTACCTCATGACAAACAAAACAAGAATGAGCGAAGTCTTTTCTACGTAACAAAGCATGTTGCTGCATCTGGTTGTATGAATGGGGAACAAAAAGAGGATGAGGAAAGAACATATAATACATAAGTAAATGTGACACTGAGCAGTACAGCTAGAAACATAGGGAACAATCGTTCAACTGATGAAGGAGGCGGAAGAACATTGATTCTTGCGTTGACTACTTCTATTCCTGCCTCCATGCGCAATAAACCTTACTCACAACTGCAGCTGTGGAACAAAAACATGACACTTTACAGTTTATACTTTCTCATAAATCAGAGTGTCTCTTTATTCATGTAGGTGGCGAAGCCGAAGCACTGTGACATTAATTTTACGGAGAAACAAAAACAAACAATGACAAAAAAGATGAAAAAAAGTGCAGCAATCTTCACAAACAATCAATCGTATTTTCACTATGAACAAGATGACGGTTAGAATTTTCATTTTAGATCGGTACGAAAACAGGTCGAGCCGAAGTTGAAGGAATAGAGAGGCGCATTCGACGGTACGGACGCCTATCTTCTTGGTCCTCGCACTCATCAGCTGCTGGAGTAGCATCTTGATCCGCCGAAAGCACAACTGGACCGCGGCCGATCTCGCAGTGTTGACCCAAACCCGATGTCAGCACAGAGGCGTCCCCTGCGCCACCTGCGTCGATCGCGCAATCAAAGTGGGCCTTGCTCTGACTATGTCCTCGATTATTCTGATTCTGCGTCGTATCTTCCGTTAAAGGTGAAGCAGCACAGCCTCCTACAGGCAGAGCCGGTGTTGACTTCGACATGTACATCATGGCTGGAGTGCTCCGAAGTTGTACTAGAGATTCTTTATGCTTGTAGTCCGGGTCTTGTTGTTCAGAACTCTGCTTATGATAATCCTTATCTTCTTCATTCGGTACTTGCTCCATCTTCCTGAGTCGACTCCCGAGACTGACTCTTCGAAGTCTGCGTTGCCGCTGTCGAACTACAGGACTGCCTGCACACGTCTCGAGACAGAAAGGTGTGCTTCTAGTTCTACTTCTATGTTGTCGTCTACTTGGTGATATCGCTATCGCGCAGGTAGAAGCAGCTTCTATGAATGCTTCCACTCATTGAGAGCGTCGATATGGGAATGTCGTTCCCCCTTTGCCTTCTTAATTGGGAACGACATACCCACCATACCTTCGTTCTCAATGAGTGGCATCATACATATTACTACTTGTACTTCTACTAGTCCCTCGTCTCTGATTTCGCTACCAACTCCATCCACTGCCGCGTCTTCTCTATCTAGTTCTAGATCGAGCTCGTAGGGTTTGTCTCTACAACTGCGCCTGTCGTCTGAGACGACATTGCTCGGTTTCGATTCAATAGCGTCGGAATCCGATGAAGTCGAAGGCGTGCCGCGAAAGTAGACGCATATCGTGTCAGGAAGATTCACTACGTCGCCCAACGTGAAAACATTGCCCACGAGGACTCCGTGACCGTGATTTGGTGTGGGATCTACTTCTGAAACGTTGCTAGGACTGTTTTGACAGTAGAGATCTGCAGCTGCGTCTTTCTGCTGATGGTCCTCTGCCTGCTCTGTCCGTGTCCCTCTAGGCGAAGAAGAAGCAGACATTGGAACTTCTACACTCTGTCGCGTTTCAGACGCACAACACTTCCGAAATGGTTTGTCCTCATTGTCTGACCCGTCTACATTTGCGCTTGCGCGACAATTGCTGTCCTCATGATCGTAAGCTTCTTCTAGAAGATCGTCTGCCAGTTCTACCTCTCGAGTCTCTGTAATATCCCTTGAAACACAACTTGGCACCAATTGTACTTCATGCAGCTCGCTGTTCGAACTGGAAACCTCTTCAATTTGCTCGTTCTCTTCAAAAAAATGCAGACCAGAGGACGATGAAGAACGCTCCTCAACCGGCGACCCGGCAGTTGTTGAAGGCGTAGCTGCTGCCTTTGCGTCGTCGCAGATCATTGCGAAGGACACGTCACTTGAGACACTCGGACACGCTGATGTAGCATCTGTAGTGTGTATTTGATGTTGATTTTCTTCAGTCGTGTGCCTCTGTTGTATGGTGGAAGTACGACGAAGTATAATATATCATACACAGACAAGGTAGAGGCTTTAACAATGAACAAAAAAGTGGAAGTAGTGATTTATTAGGTAGAAGAAATGTTGGAGTACTTGCCAGAATTGAGACCTACCGTCCACAGGCAAAGGTATCTCCTCGATGATCTGCTGTGCGACCAACTCTTGTGGAGCAGCTGATCGACTCGGAAAAGAACTGCAAGGATTGCTTACGTCGTTGGCAACCACGTCGACTATCGGTGTCGACGTCGTGCCGGCGGCGCTAAAAGTTGATTCATTTTCTTGGTCGCGAACCACCTGACTTTTCCCGTCCTCATCCTTGGACTCGGCTCCATCGGACTCACTGTCCTCGATGATCAGCTGCTCCTCGCTGATCATACTTTCTTCGCCCTCTCTCTGCGGACGTCCTGATGAAGATGACACGGAGGAAGAAAAAGAAGGAGCAGAGCGACCGACAGCTCCACCGGACTCGTCAACAGTGTCCTGCTCACAGCCAATGCTTCTTTCATCTTCACCGATTACGCTTTTCGAAGCATCCTGTGACAAAGCGCCTCGCAGCTGTGCCCAAAACGGTCTGAAGACGCGTTGCCGCACAACCGAAATCAAACTCCACGCACCGACAAACATCAACAAAAAGAAAAACGCAAGGCACACTTTTTCGCTGGTAGTAAGTGTGGATGGACTAGATGAAGATGAAGTAGGTTTTGTAGAAGGAAGTGGAGGCCCAGCCAGCGTTGCTCTGGTGCTACTGTGTGCAGGTGCACCTGCACGTGCATCACTGCTCTGTAGCATTGTCATTGGTAATATCTTGTTGCTCACACCTTGACCTTCATGTTCCATGTTGTCCATCATGTCGAGGATCCTGTTTCCTTGTTCCGATTCTGCTAGACGCGCGTTGCTCGAACAGGTTGTACTCTTTGCCTCATTTGTGACGGTTGCCACAACTTCTGGCGCTCGGTTTAGTTGGCGAGTTTT
This sequence comes from Amoebophrya sp. A25, assembly GCA_905178165.1. Classification (NCBI taxonomy): domain Eukaryota; class Dinophyceae; order Syndiniales; family Amoebophryaceae; genus Amoebophrya; species Amoebophrya sp. A25. The sequence goes on from CAJINU010000044.1 coordinate 600,605, forward strand.
TGTTACTGCAGGTTTTGATGCTGCGTCTGCAGTTTCGTGTCCTAGTAGAAGAGGCTTCGAAGCTTGCCCTTGATCTATCTTACTTCCAAAGGACAGAAAATCCGCAGCACCTGCATCAAAAGTAGAAGTCCCCAAACCCAATTCCAAACGCATCGGAGACGACGACGTTCTAGTTGTGCTTGCGCTACTACTTGTAGCTTCTCCCGTAGAGGTTGATGCCACTGTTTGTTCGTTCCCCATGCTTGTCGAGTTCTCTACTTGATGCGACTGTGTGAGAGATTCAACTGGTTCTTGATGTTCCGTCAGATGATTCACCTTATCTGGTGTCCGAACGAAGACGCCTAAAAGTGCGTCTAAGCGGTCTGCTGGATTGTCCGAATAAGCTCCCCCTCCTCCTCGCAAAGGCAAACTATGAGCATTCTGCGCCACACTAGCGTCTTCCACAAGACGCGGCATTTTGGAACTGAGGGTGCCCATTCTTGGAGTGCAGGACTTCTGGGCGTGCGGTTGTACTGGTATCTATCTAGAAGTACTACACTGACACTGTATAGTGAATACTAAGAACAGTAGCAACATCTTCAACGCAAAAGTTTTAACATCAGGGAAATCCGTAAAACTCAGAAGAGATTCAGGGAAGTCGTAGGACAATTCCGAACCGACTAACATCATCAGATAGATGCTGATTTACAACCAGTTGTATGCAAAGCCTTGTGACAAGATGAAGGAACGACAGGGACTTGCGAAATGAAAATCCAGACTGAAAATGTGACCAGGCTACCTCGTGCTTGAGCAAGGTGGCTACTAGTATGTGGCTACGCGCGCAGTATCTACTGTGGCTCCTTGCTGTATTACTGCATTCACGAAGAGAAGTCCCGCCTCTCCTTCGTTCACCCTTAAGCCGAACGCTGAGAAGGTTGCTCTTATGTCCTCAACAACTACATCTTAATTATAAGTAGAAAGACCGTAACCGAATCCACCGAACAAAGACAACTTCTTGTTCTCTAATACCGATTTCGACAGACAGCATGATGATCAGCACAACACTCGTAGAAGACGAGACTTCAAATACCGATTTCAACAGACAGCAACAGCATGATGATCAACACTACAGATTCTGTGTGAGAGCTACATGACTGAGTCACGTGTTAGTGTTCTGGGAAGAAGCGGAGAAGATGAGGAGAAACCTCTGGATGAGGAGAAACCTCGGGCAAATCAGGTACAGTTGGTTCCCCAAATGCAAATTATCTGTCTAAGAACCGGCTTTCCAGTGGATTGTTCAGGTTCAAAGGATAAAACAACGATAAAATCTGAAGGATACACGAATGAGGTCAATGGGGGGTGATCTTGTGGGTCATTGTCATGCATTTTGTATATGCTCTTCTTGAGGAGCGTATTTACGTTTGTAATCGTGTCTAACTTACGTTGTTTTCATTCTGTGCAAATCTGTCTGTTCAGTGGCTGTGATGAATGAAGAGAGAGGTGTATGACATTCTTGGTGTTGAGAAGTAGGAACGAGCATCAGCAATGTGGTCGTGTAACTCATAGCGAATCTATGTATAAGAGAAGGAAATATTCGTTGTTCTTGTTTGCGTTTGGGAATATATTCGGATAAATTGTTCATGACAAGATAGAATGGTCAGTGATAATACGGTCGTGGTTAGATCCTTTTTGATTCTTACGTAAAAACGTGCTTGGTCAGATTCGGTGGGGAAGAAGAGAGACAAAACTGTATGCACATCAAGTTCGTACTATCCGTGCTACGTGTCGGGATTCTAGAATAAATTGAATGGGAAAACAACAGGAGTTTGACAATGATGTAAGTAGTTCTGCAATGGCGTCATTTAGGTACTCATCTAGGATATGGATAACTCTGATGATCGGATGTGGTGAAAAATATATCAACCGCTTCTACTGCAGAATCACAACTACAACAAGATTCTTTCTCGACGAGAGTATACCGCTATGTTGGATGTGATGGTGGGGTACATTTTTCTATTTTTCATTTTCATCGTCCTAGTATGATGTGTAGATAAGTTGTTCGTTGTAGTTCTTATTCTTCTTCTTTTTCTAGTGAGTAACTATATATAATTTTCATTTTGATTTTCACTATTATTTGATTTTTTTTTCTTAAAAAAATCTTTATCACTATCCTCGTAATAGACAAAATCAACAGGCAGATGAGCTACATCATACCTCCTCCTCATCAAAGCCACTACCTTCCACATCATCGTCCATCGCTGTATCTGTATGATCCCTATCTTTCGACATCGAAGCCGCTGGAAAGTCCGTAGTTCTTGAAAGGTTCATATTCCTCGAGGACAAGGGCACGTCTATACAACGAGTCTGGATCTGGTGGTGGTGGGGACATTCATTTGTGGTCTCACATTTTCAATGTATCTGTATGTCTAGGTAAGTTGCTAGTTAGATTGATCTTCATGTAGAGTTTTTTTTCATCTGGTTCTGAACAAATTTTCATCAACGCGATCCTCGTCATGATAGACAAAGTCATCAGGTAAAGTAATCATATGATACCTCCTTCGCATCGATCTCCCCAGCTTCTACACCATCTTTGTCCGCAGCACTCCCATTTGCCGAAAAATTTGCAGAATGATTCTGAGCTAAAAGATCCTCTCTCGAAACGGGTATGTCTATCCGAGCAGTCTGGATCTGATGACGAGGAGGTACACTTGTTTTTCATTTTCATTGTATGTTGAGGTCAATATTAGCTAAGTAAATAAGTTGGACTGATGTTTGTAGTCCACAACTATTCACTTAGACACATTCTTAAAAAGCATCTTTATCAACACGATCGGCATAGAGAAATTCAAATCCAACAAGTAGAGTAATAATATCATACCTCGACTTTCTCTTCATCGTATTCACCATCTTCGTCCGCAATATCGTCATCTGCAGTACCCGTAGCCCTATAGTTCGGCAAATTCGCAGATGAATCATTCGGAGCCTTACGAGGCCTGCAGCAGCGGCGGCGCAGCCACCAGCCTAAAGCTAAGCCCAGGATTAACGCTAAAGTCATACCCTGCATCACGAAAATTGCATCATAGTGCGTGGTGGAAAGAGCCGGTCGGGACATGGTATTGGTTGCCAAGGCATGGGTCTCGACGGTAGCACTGGCGAATGCAGCTCCGTCGCTGATGATCAGTTTGGTGAAATTTCGACTTTGTTTCCAATGAAACATGGAGATGGATTATCATTCTTGCTGTGAGTCCCCACATCATGATCCCCACATCACCTCACTCGTTTATACATTCATAACATGATACTCAAAAACAAAGTAAGGTCAATAAAATTAAAAACATTTCTAGTTTTGTCTTTTCGTCACTTATCTAGACCAACATGATATAGCTGATGAAAGTTTCATCTTCGTTACCTTCAGAAGCAAAAATAATGAAGTCAATATGTTTATCGACAAAAAAAAACAGGGAATACTAGGCGGTCTGTGGGATTTCATCGAAACGGTCCGCGTCGTCGACCTCGACCTGAAACTCAATTCTAATTTCAAACGTGTCTTCCCTCTCCGCTGAATCTTTAGGCATATCTTGTATTTGTACAACGCGAAGTATCTCATCATGCAAATTGTTAGTAAAGGCAACCGCATCGCGCTCCATCACGTTTTGTCGCCCACTCTTCCCATTCTCACACCACCACTTTAGCCAATTCACCATAGAGATGCATTCTTGCCTGACCACATCAATCTCGCCTATACTCAATTTAGAGCTTACCTAAATTCGTCTTCGATCTCTGTTGGAGTATCTTTCCCCTCGAAAAAGCCCTCAGAGATCAATGCCAGCCTATAATCAAGGAGATTGAAGACAAAAAGGGAAGGCCTTAATTCTCTCGATCCCGTAGTCGTGTCGGCCGAACACTTCTTCTAATAGCCATTTGCACATTTTATTGTTTACACCGCCCTCACGGAGACGCAAAGCCGATGCCAACATTTCTTCGACAGGAAGTTCATCTCCCTTATGCCACGCGCGCATGAGGTTCTCGCTGGGCTCAACAACTGAAAGTGTTTTCGTATAAAATGGCACTGTAATCATGCAGTATTCGTGGGGGCAGTAGTAGTGTACCCATTCATGGGGCAAATGTGACTGACTAATGTATGGCGCTTCCAGAAGAGATTAGTATTTATAGGGTTAGCGCTGGTTTGTGAAATCCTTAAGGGACTCCTTTAAGTGGCTTCCTTAAGGAAAACGGTTTTCCTTAAGGAATTTCTATTACAAAAAGTTATTATAACTTTCCTTACGAGGAAAATTTTCCCTTAAGGAGGGCCCTTAAGGGAAAGTTGTTATAGCCCTTGGCTAATATTAGCGCCCTCCTTAAGGGATTCCGAAGGGCTCAAAAGGCTCCCTAAAGCACTTGCGTTGCTAGTGCTACGAGTTCAAAGGCACCGCGAACGTGTTAACGTGTTCGCGGCTGCTAGTTTGTAGGCTACTCACGTACACCAGCCACACCAATCTGCAGCAGGACACTACGCGCCCACCCCGCCCTAGCGAATCGCCCCAAAGAACTTCCAACCGCTCCCCTTGTTAAATATCGCCCAGCGCCTTTATTTTTTTCAAAAACTTCAGGGAGGCCATTCAAATACAGAGAAAACAAAACGACCCCCCTGAAGTTTTTGGGAAAAAGTTAGCTCGCTCCCCTTCCGCGACTACCTTCCGCACACAACAACCGACCACAAGAGCGCGCGGCAGCCCTTGGAGATGGTTAGCCCGTGCGTGCATTTTTATCAGCACAAAAGTAGGAGAATTGCAAGGGAGAGGGTGAGCACTTGAAAGGGCAGAGGCTGGCGAGCGTCATCACATTGACCCACGAGAAAGCCAAAGACATACAGTTCTGTGCTTGAAAATCGAAGCCGTGGAGGATGTCGATTCTTGTGAGAATGATAGCCGGAAGCACTTGCATCGCTGAAGGGTGGACCCTGGTGAGCATCATCATACTAATGAGAAGGCCACAGATATACATATCTGCGCGTGAAAGTCGAAGCCGTTGACGATGTCGATGTGTGTGAGAATGATAGCCATGAGGCCTTGCATGTCTGAAGGGTGGACCCTTGCGACCATCATCATATCCATGAGAAGGCCAAAGATTTACATCTCTGCGCGTGAAAGTCGAAGCCGTTGAGGATGTCGATGTCTGTGAGAATGATAGCCGTGGGGGCTTGCATGTCTGAAGGGTGGACCCTGGTGAGCATCATCATACCCACGAGAAGGCCAAAGATATACATCGCTGCGCGTGAAAGTTGAAGCCGTTGAGGATGTCGATGTCTGTGAGAATGATAGCCGTGAGGCCTTGCATGTCTGAAGGGTGGACCCTGGTGAGCATCATCATATCCACGAGAAGGGCAAAGATACGCATCTCTGTGCGTGAAAGGCGAAGCCTTTGGGGATGTCGATGCGTGTGAGAATGATAGCCGTGAAAACTTGCATGTCTGAAAGGTGGACCCTTGCGAACGTCATCATATCCATGAGAAGGCCGAAGATATACGTCCCTGTGTGTGAAAGTCGAACCCGCTGAGGATGTCGATGTCTGTGACAATAATAGCCGCGAGGCCTTGCATGTCTGAAGGGTGGACCCTGGTAAGCGTCATCATATCCATGAGAAGGCCACAGATATGCGTCTCTGTGTGTGAAAGTCGAAGCCGTTGAGGATGTCGATGTCTGTGAGAATGATAGCCGGGAGGACTTGCATGGCTGAAGGGTGGACTCTGGGGAGCGTCATCATATCCACGAGAAGGGCAAAGGTCTACATCTCTGCGCGTGAAAGGCGAAGCCTTTGGGGATGTCGATGCGTGTGAGAATGATAGCCGTGAGGGCTTGCATGTCTGAAGGGTGGACCCTGGTGAGCATCATCATATCCATGAGAAGGCCACAGGTATGCATCTCTGTGCGTGAAAGTCGAAGCCGTTGAGGGTGCGACGTCACCTCCCCAGCCTTCCCTTCTTTGACACAGTGGGAGCCAGCTTCCCAGCCTTGGCGAGCAGACTTGGCGACTTTTTTCGTTTGTCTTTCTGTCTCTTAGTAGTCAATCTGTCTAGTTGTTAACCTATGCCCGGCGCAGCGGGCCCTTGATGGGCCCGCTTTCTGGGCATGTACTATTACTACATCTAGTGTCTAAGGCAGTACAACGTAGTCGACTGGCGAAAGGGAGATGTCGTCCTCTCCGCGTAAGAAGTAGAAGAACTTTGATCTTTTTTACTACTTCAATTGAGTCGTCTAAGATTCATGATTCAAGAAAGCAAAAATTCATTCTAGTAGCCTGATGCAAGTACATTCTTCTAGGACTGCCTTTTCCAATGCACTCGCCCGCCTCTTTTTTGCGTCGCGGGTATTCCAGTCAGGATCCTCTAACGGTGATACGCGCTTTTTTGTCGACCGGAGCCCGAGTGTCCGCAACCCCTTGTTGAACATGGCGAGGATGAAGATGATTTATATTTATATTTTGTTCGGAAAGATGTTGATTTTTCAGGTAAGTATATACAAGGAGATGCACAAGAAATGCCTTCACTAGGACGTAGGTAGCGGATTTTTCCGATTCTTCCGGTGCAACCATATATTATAAGCTCCTGTATTGGGAGTCAATGTCTATGTCACATGAACTCAGTCTTGTCCTGGCCATGCACAACTTCGATTTTTTTGTACGTAAGAATGCCTGATGCTGATACTGGTTGCAAAGCAGAATCAATATTTCTTCACAATATGGAAGACTGAGAGACTAAAAAATGACATACTGATACTATGTACCTTTCCTAAATTACAGTCGCCGGACAAGGCGAAAAAAGCGAGATTCATATACATTCGACTGCTCGATAACATGATGTCACGAGCCACACAGGTTTTCACTTTTGTCACAGCGCGATGCACTGAAAAAACTAGACGATTTTTAACAAAGCACCTATCATCCGCTTTCTCTCGTATACATCTCGCTCAGCCTGATACACTTGATGGAGCCAGTCATCCGAATCCAAGACTAAAACTCGAAAGATACCAATGGACTAAAACTCCCGTGTTTGAGAAGGTGCATAGGTTTGGGGACTTACAGGACCGAGCAACAACTGCAGAGTAGATGAAATTGAAGCCGATTCGAACCGAGACCGACAAAGTCCTAATGATGCGTTGAAAAAGTAATAAAGCCAAGGCCAAGCAGACATTTGCAAAAGCCCTCTTTCATCGCTTTTCGTTTGAAAAATCCAAACGCAATTCACATTAAATTGAATAAGAGCGGGTGAGCTATAGGTGTAGGAGAGAAAGTAAGTCGAGCTGTGCTGTAACACGGGTCGTGAGGATTCGTCGCAGAGTTTACTCAAGTGTTTTGGTCGCGTATTTAGAACAGTGTAAGCATCCTTGCTCTGCTGGTCGCTAAGGACAGCGGAGTGCTAGATCCTTTACCTTTTGTGTGAATCGGGACAAAGAACATCAGAACCTACCATGTTCATGTACTTCTGGATGTACTAAAGTATAAAAAGCTCCTTCTATTATGAACAAACCCTGAGCAAAACCTGCAAAAGAGCTCCGAGGAGCTCCTCATCTATCGATTCTTTTTGTTTTTGCTGAGGAACTGGCGCCAGTTTCCAATTGGATGGGTTTGCTCGGTCGCCTCAGGGTCTTGTTCGTAGATTTTGACTGTTTTGTCGCACTCAGCTGTAAAAAGACGAGAATAAGAGGCGTCAAACGCCATCCCGTAAATCGCATTCTCAGATGACAGACTCCCTGGCTGTGGCTTCCCTTCAATACTCTGGAATAAATACCCCGTCTTCCAATCCCAGAAATGCAAGAAACCTGGCGTGTCAGTCATATGAGTATGAGGAGTGCGATAAAAAAACTTTCGGGACACCACCAACGATTTATCGGTACGCTCTTTTGACGTCATAAAGAATCGAATCGTCCTGAGAAGCAACGAACAAAATCGGGGTCGTCACATGTTTGACCACGGCAAGGAATTGTAACAATTCACTTAACAAAAATACCATCATCTCCTCCTCCAACAAGTATGCTCCCTTGATCCGGTGTATCGCCGTCCCGAATAGCGCAACAATTCATGATGCCGTCATGTCCATAGATATTGCGTTCGAAAATTCCTTTCGGACACCGCCACACCTTGTTTTGATCGGCAGAACAAGACGCGAAAGTATACTCTGTCGGATGAATGGCGAGAGCGCGAATACCCTTCTTATGGTTGGTCAGTGTAACCATACTTTTTCCCGCTGCTAGGTCCCACAACTTCACTGTCGCGTCAGCACTCCCGGAAATAAACTGAGGCTCCGATGCTTGCGAAACTATGGAATTCACTGCACCTAAGGGAGATTATGTAATTCGGCATTGGTTTGATGATGATGACATGGCTCTTGTACTTGTTACTAAGATGTTTTGAAACTACTCACGATATTTCATTTCGTTTCCAACTGGAACTACAAAAATATGGTAACGAATTTCCAACTACGAAAAAAAGAAATAGACCGCATTGGAGGCATATGCTCCAGATAGCAGACTACCTAAACCTAAAATTGGACCTAGTAGTACTAAAACAGCTAAATGTCAATCTTACCTTCATGACCGAAGGCAAAAACCTGCGTCCGCGTACGGATATCCCAGATTCTTACCGTGCCATCGCGACCTCCAGTGGCTAAAACATCCAACGTAGGGTGTAACTTCAAACTGTATACGGCAGACAAGTGGCCGTGGTATGTTCGGATGATCTTGTTTGTGTTAAGATCCCAACAACGAACCTGTAGTTTTAAGAGGTTGATGTGCGTTGCAATCATACTTCTGTGGTAATGCACAACTCGTTTTCTTCTTCTGTCACGACTAAAATTACAAATGCAAAAAATTATATCAATACTCCTATCATCAAATACACATTGCTTAATACCTCATTGTCTTCTCCCGCCGAGTAGAAATAGGGGTGATGCGGGGATACTTCTAAAGCCCTTACTGCTGCTGAGTGGCCTGTTAGGGTTAGCTTGAGGGTTCCAGTGCCCATCTCCCAGCACTTAATCAAGCGATCAGTACCACTCGATAGGAAAAACTTGTTTTTGGGATCCACACAAACAGTTCGAACCCACCCTTGATGACCGGCAAGAACCTGAGGTAGAAGATGGTTGGAAATTTTTTCTGATGTCTTACTTACTAGAAGATGATGGTAATTGATTGAACACAAGAGGAAGAAGAAGTTGTGTAATCGATTCTGATCGTTGACGTTGTCCTGCCGAGTCCGGGAGTTTTGTCATGCGTAGAGAAGTTGTAGTCGTAATTTTTCATCACAATCCTCATGTTGAGTTTACTTGTAAAACCTAACACTACCTTTTTGAGCTTCCACGGTCGATGCCACTGAGGCTTTTCCATTGCTCGTAGCCTCTGATCTGGATTATCCAGATTTACGATCTGGTCGCCTTCCCTGTACACGCTGAGCCTTACTTCGTAGTCGTCCACTACCTTCTTGCGTTCCACGTCGAAGGGCAGCGCTTTCTCCTTCATCTGGGCAAGCGCGAGCTCGGTCGTGCTCGATATCGGCGCCTGGGCGGGTCGGGTTGGCCCCTGCATGGGCTGTTGGTCCTTCTGCTGTGCCATAATACCCATGCCTGGGGTGGAGCGCATGATCTGGCTAGAAGCAGAAGGCGTCGGCAAGGACAATGCAGCGGAAACGACGGACGTTGCGGATCTGGAATCCGTAGTGGATGGAGTGGAGAAACCATCCGTGATCGCGAGCGAGCCGCGCTCGTTGCCCAAAGCCTGCAGACTCGCGCCAGCGATGTTCACACCTGGTTGGATAGTAAGGAATTGCAAGTGATAGACTTAGACTACTTCTTAAGTAAGTAAGTGAGATAATGCCACATATTTCTTCATCGAACCAGCACTACAAATACAATAACTAGAAATGGCGATGCAGCAAACTTGTGAGCTCTATTAAGTACCAGTATCCACTCTCCTAACCCCCGCCATTTCCTTGATTTTGCCGTATTCGTTAGCCGCTTTAATATCCATTCTCAATTGCTTGAACGCCGGCTCAAAATCTGCCATTCCGATAGCTTCCGCGCCAAAGAGCTGCAATGATCGTCTCTTATTCCGTAGGATGCGGTCGATGATGTCGCGTCGAAATAATTCTCCCTCAGTGCTCTTCGCCTCTTCCAGCTGTGTCCGATACAGCTGTTCTCGCGTCACCCTCAGTGCATCGCGCTCCGCCTGGGTGACAGGCGGTCGTCGTGGCACCGGCTGCGGCACGTCGGGTCGCTGTGGTTCCTCGCTGTGGCCGTTGGCCTCGGGTCCAGAGCCATTGGCGAGGAGCTCGGTGGCAGACACACCAGCTGGGCCAGCTGGTCCAGGTGCGAGGGAACCATTGGCAGAGCCAGGTGAACCATCACCCTCACGAAATCGGTCGCTCGCCGCGGCAAAAGCAGCTGCTTCAATCGACGAAGCTGTTGTGGCCGCCATATTGGTCGTCGAATTATGTATGACTAGTACTAGTATAATGAGTCCTCCAATTTGTTGTGGTACAACAACGAAAAGTTGAAACTCTAAACCACAACAAAATGATGGCCTCCAAGACCAGCGATGCGGACAAAAACAAGTAAAAATCAGGTGCTCCAAACTAGTGTATCTAAGCGTGAAACAAGGTGTAGCATTATACCATCTGCTTCAAACTCAACACTACTGTACTATCATCAAAAAACTCCATGAAACTAGTACCAAACAAACAACACATAAAGAATGAAACTGACCCGTAAGCCCCTTGCCTGAAAGTCAGTTGTAGCAGATTCATCACGTTCTAGCGGCCTCCGCATTGGAGATACAAAGCTTAAACTTGCTTATCATGATTAAAAATAGGATGTGCATGTGGCTGTCTTCTTCATCAGTTGAATGAGATCCACCAAGCAAATGCTATTCACAACAGATCCGCCAAAGAGCGGAAAACGATCACCAGTCAGACTCGTCGAACCCGAATCGCACGCAACTTCTACTTAGACTTTCAGAAGTCGGGTGATGATCGTCTTGTTACGGGCTCCATTTTGCTATTTGGTCCTTCCAGGGACAACATGAACATGCATGAGGGATTTTTGTTGCCTCTAATATATGAGCTTTCTTACTTGCAGATCTTCACCTGAAAAAGGAAGGATTGAAATTATTTCATTCATTCTGCTCCTATACATAGGAACACACAAGATCACAAAAGAACATAGCAGAGAGAAGAAGAGGAATAACATCATAAATATTATAAAATCGAACAGCCAGCACCTCTACCTCCATATTATTTTTGACTTTCTCCACAGAAATTCTGGAAAATCAGACTGGAGCACCAGGATCAAAGGGTTGTATTCTTGTTACGCATGATTGTTTGAAAACATCCTGGTTTCACTGTGATGGTATTTGGAGTCAGCGCATAGAGGTCGACGCGGTCACCTATCACACCAATCTTGGAAACTGTGCCCCCTGAAAGGTGAAGCCGCGAAGAGAGCGCGCCACAACACGTTCGAATTCAAATCGATCGTCTCTCAACATTTTCGCCGCTTCGTGGTTCAACGGATCGTTCGGATTCGGTTCGCTAAAGAGGTGTAATATGCCGCAGGTTAGACGCTTTTTATTACTCATGTTGGTTCATCGTCAGACGTGCTTGAGTACTTGACCTTTTTGTTCCACCTCGAAGTCAAAAGCACGTCGACGACAAAGTCAAAGAAAAAGATGCTTCGCATTATCAAGCAACCAATCAGATTGCCTCCACATGACACCGACTTTCCCGCAGCTGCTACTGCCGTACCTCTAAGAAAGTTCTTATATTATGAATGTGGTGACGAGGCCTTAAGTAGATCACTGACGAAATCGACAGCACTGGCTTCCACTCTTCGCGGAGAATGTTCAGACAGACGTTTCCCTGAAGGTCGATATTCGGATGGTATATTTTCGTGTCGCATTTTACCTTGGTTAGCGCCAGTTTTTCACTATTCCAGCTTCAGTGTGTTTCCCTTTTTTTCCCGCATTTCCCCTTTAAAACAAGGAGGGCTCAACTCAGCGTAGTCCACATGGGATAGTGAAAAACCAGTCTTAACTTGGGTGCCTCGTGGGGGTAAAGGGGTGATATGGTGAAAGTGAAGCGATAAGTTGCGGAACGCCAAAAACCTTCGTCAGGTCGTAAATCGAGAACGAAGGACATGATATTGTTCTTGTCTGGGAACTGCAGCTTGCATTGTGGAGGTACATCGAGTTCATCTAATTCTTTTTGTATTCTGATTTCCCCTGGCTGCTTTTTCCCATCCGCTGTCGCGTCTGATGACGCTGCCTCCCCCGTGCCTCCGTCGTCCTTCTTCTTCGCACCGCGGCCGACACCGAAAACTTTTATCATGGTTATTTACTGCTATCACGAACTCCACCAGTCGTCTCTTATGACGATGGCCAATGGCCTCGCAGAAAATGCCGGAGATGATGTTCTTGAAGCAACCGGCAGATGATGAAGATAAAGACGATGTACTACTGTAAGCGCATCTTGCTCTTCACTGAAACTGGTTCTGACGTAATAGCGAGCACTTCTTATCTCGGAGTCGTGCGTGTCGGAACAGAGACCGCCTAAAATCCCGCAGCATCAAGATCTGCACACGTAGCAAGGTTTTTTATGCCAATCTGGAACAAGAACCTTTCGTGTTACCACCCGACGGACGCCATCTTCATCAAGATACTCAGTGATCATTGAGAAGACTTACTCCTAGTCCTAGTACCTCTGCGAAGAATTGATTTGAACTAACAATCGTAACTGTAGAATGCAACGCAGGATAGAGTATTCATGAGAGAGTAGAAGGAGAGAAGTGACAATTCCACAAAAATCTCTCCTATATCAATATTTATCATCCACCTCTACCTGTGTTACTGAACTTGAGAAATTCAAATTCTCTTCGGCCAACACGACTGATCAAAAATAATAGTGCACTCTAAAATTGCGGCAAAGTTAGGTTGGGTTAGGTGCGGGCCCACCAGGAAAACTGGCAGACGTGACTGACTGCTGAAGTGGTCAAACCAAGGAGACAGGCACGTGAACACCTGACGACGAGCAACGATGAAAAACACAATGATCCCTTCGTGGGTGAGACCACCCTGCGTTACCTTGGTGAAACAAAGAGGAACCACATTGGAGGAAGTCATCTTTGACCAACATGTGATCATCTGGAAAAGTACAAGATATACGGACCAATTGCTGTGTAGTCGTAGTGTACATTTTAGGTTAGGGATAGATTTATTTCTTCGAAAATAGCATTTTAATATGTAGATGTATGTGTTTCTATGCAGTTCGTGTTCGATATGACGAGTGCTTGATATGACGAATGGTGCTTTTCAGAATCATGCAACTGAATATCTTAGTTACTTCGCTAAAAAATTCACTACGCTATTACTAGTTGGATCTACTAGAAGACTCTGTGCGTACTATGCATCCTCAAGAAGAGTCAGGTTCGTTTGTCGTCAGCTTCAAGCTTCTTGCAGAATACATGTTTATGCCGTGTGTTTTGCTATGAATGCGTGCTCCGATGTAATATCATGGCTATGACTAGTAGGATTATGTGTTGCAGCTCAGTAGTCATTTACTGAATCACAATTTCGTTTTTTCATAAGAAAGTAAATTCCTCATCGCTTGATTTACTTAAACTTACTACGTAAATTTAGATACTTAATACTTGTCGAACTCGAACGATATTAAAATTCTTGATGCGCAGAAGTAGATTGTTATTATTAATAGTGTGCCTACCTCCCTGATGCAGCCCGTTTACAAAAGTTCTACTTCTAGTGTGTTGATAGATAAGTCTAATTTGATGTTTCCAGAAGAACAGACTGATTGATTAAACAGATTGAGCTTGTTTCCCATGGTCTTACTTTTTGATAGAAAAATTACGTACGCATTTTTAGTATGTACTAATTATACTACTTGTTCTTTTTCCTAATAGTGGTTTCTTACATGAGGACTATGCGCAACTATGTTCTAGCATGTTATGTCGTGATTAACTTGTCGATAGATTTCCCATAAATTTCGAACCTTAAATAAACTTCGTCAAGTTTATGTTGCACTCAATGTCAATTCAATTGCACTTCTATGTCTATGTAGTATGTAGATATATGTCATCGCTTCATCATGTGCGTAGTATGTTGTGATCGTATGGATGTCCTTCAGAAAGACCCAACGTACCTCTTCTATGTTAGCCTCCTACAGAACTATCCACACGTTGTTGAATACTACAACGAACTACTTCCACCTTGTTCATCTACAAATAGAAAATAGTACTACTTAATATTAGCACATGCGAATACGTGCGCAACCACTCACAAATTTGCCTAGAAGATCCAAATTGAGTCTTCAGTATCTAATATTCGTATTCTTCCATGTGCATTTGGCGCGCGTTACCTTCAACATATGCATTTCAAACCCTTTTACTTTTCGTTTTCCTTGTACTTGTTGTCTTTCCATAATAGATGAGCATCTTCGATGTTTTCCATAGCTGAGTAGAAGTTTCTTGAAGTCGTATTTCATGTTTTTCTATACATTCATTGCTTAAGATGAAGATTTTGCTTTCGACTATGCAGTGTTTGAATTAGATGATTGATGTTCATGTTGTATGTAGCCACTTACTTGTGTTTTCATCACATTCCTCCCGCGTACTTCTAGGTGCGGCATTCATTGTAAGGGCTCGACCTGACCAGGACGGGGTTATTATGTTGGCCTTTTCTGACAATAATATCCTGAATCTTCCGTGTCCTCACCACGTCTTCAGTTGCCGGTAGATGACGGCAGTATCAGACTTGGCATACCTTGCGGGGTCATCTGCTGACTATACATCATCTGCTCCATCGTACCTGGAAGTTGGTTCAAGAACAAAGTAAGAAGCAAGTCTGCTTTACAAAAATGATCATGTGCGAGACATGTAAGTCAATTTGATTCTTAGAGCTGCTTATTTCCGTCTGTAAATTAATTGGGGTGGAGCAGACGGACCTAACTAGAAAAACAAAGACCAGAGGAAGGTGGTAGAAAAAAGATAAGGCTCGCCTCTATCAAGTATATTCTTATCTGATAAAACTAAGTAAGCGCCGGCGCTAGCGTCGTCCTGTCAGCCCCAAAGGTCTCACCTTCGAAGGCAGGCCGGAGCCCTGCGCAACGCCTCCGGTGAGTGCTCAGCTCTCTGGTTGTGTGCACGCGTTTATTCGCTATCGCTATGGGGTACCGGTTCCCCAAATAAACCCACCACCAGAGAAAAGGCCCATAGCTATTTTAAACTGGTAACCTTAAAACCCTCGCACGGAAGCCGCAGCAGAATGCCCAAAGTCAACACTAGCGCTAGGGCTGTATAACCAGAGGTCCGGCGCGGACTCTCTATGCCATAGTTTATCTGTATAATGCCTAGAATCTATCATGGAAGCCGCGACCCGACAGATACTAGCACAATGACTACAACCATGGATATACGCCTAATTACACTCCGCGCCCCTACGTCCAAGCCCCGGAACATTGTGATCATCATCGACTCCCAGTCCCAGAACATTTAAATTATCTACTAGCAACACACTCGCACGCACGTGTCCACCTCGTAGCTATCTAGTATTGTGATGCTGAGCTATCACGGGTAGCGCATTTCCTTAACAGTTTTAGCCTTAACGTGTTGCCGCAGCGGTTTTCTATGCTAAAAAAGGAGCCGGCTGATATACAAAAACTAGATGCGTGAGATCTATGCATTTATTTAGGAAAAGTCGATGTCGGGAGACGTCCATACACAGAAACAGTAACAGATTGATAAGACTAGCCGCGTTTATTTCCTCCTTCAAAAGAGATTTTTTTTCAAAGGAGTTACATCACCATAGACTGTTACATCACCATAGACTAGTACCGCTCATCGTTCCAACTGTTGCGGCGCTCTGGTCTTTTGGCCAATAGGCTGCTGGGACTGGCGAAGCATGAGGCGAAAACGCGTTCCACTGCATCATGGGATTGTGGAGCTGCAACGGGATGACGGATGCGGAGTCGCCAGCGGCAGAAGAGCTAGAGGACGGAGTCGCATCGGTCGTGGTGGCGCCAGTTGTAGTGCCGAACATCATTTCGCGCTGCAAATTGCTCATCATCTGCAGCATAGAAGCGCTTCCATCCGCAGAGGAGGACATCACAGAACCTGTTCCTGCGATCCCCTGCTCGAAGAGGTTGTTCTGTGGTGGCGCGGCTGGCGGCGCTGCATTCGCTGCTCCTCCAACAAGATGTTGTTGATGATGTGGCGTCGCGTATTGCGCCTCGTGCGGTGGCTGCGTCATCTCTCCTTCAGCATGCACCATTGGGTTGCCCCAGGCCATCATGCCTTGACGTTGCTGGAACGGAGAGGTGTCGATAGGATAGCTCGGATAGTTATTGGCGTTGCTGTAGTCTCCACCATGCGTTGGTGAGTGCGAGTTGTAGTTTGGTGACTGCGGGTTGTTGTAGTAGGCCGCGTACTCGTTAGAAGCAGCTACTCCTGCCTGCACCTGCTGATGTGCTGTTTTCGCCTCAACAGGATCACTGTACGTTGCACCCCACTGTTGAAATGCCATTCCTTCAGCTGCCTGCTGATGTGCACCCGCTGTCGACGCAATCGTGCTACTGCTCAAATTCAGCTTATTATATTCGTGAAGCGAAGTAGACACCCCCTTCTTCCCATCCCCTTTCTTGGCATCGAGAGCGCCTTTCTTGCCCGATAGCGGACCTGGTGATCGGTGGAAACCACGGATAGATTATGAATCCTATAGAAGAACCGAACAATAAGTATGACAAAGACTTAAATATGAGCCTAAAAGAACTAAAAAAAGATCCCTCATCGAAAATCAAATTACCTTTTTTCGCCGACATGCTGACACTGCTGTCTCGCGGATACGGCGGCGGCAGACCTTTTTTTCCTGCTTCCTTGCCTGCTGAGCCGTATAGTTTGCTGTATGTAGTCCCTTTGTTTGTTGGTGTCATCATATCAGCTGCACTGCCATTGTAGCCCAAGATGTCTCCCTTGATTAGAGCGCAAAGCAATTCATTTCGCCCCTTCGTCTATTTCTTCAGAGTCCCAAGAGGTAAACTGCGAGAAATGACTCGTAGAAATGAAATATATTGAGCCTTAACTTGATGCCGTTTTTGTCAGCTTTGCCCTTGCCCATGTAATCCTTGCCGAAATAGCCCTCGGATTTCGACTTGCCCGTGCCTTCCTTGCCTTTGCCGCCCTTTCCTGGCGAAGCGCTTTTTTTAGAAGTACAGGTAGTAGAAGAGGTACTAGGCGGACGTCAATCACGATCAGCATCCCTGGGTCAATTGTCATTAATATCCAGGTCAATTGTCATTAATATCCCTCCTGCTTGAGTTTGAGTTAGTTCCTCTTCTTACTCTCTCTGTTCTACTAACTTGATTAGACCTGCCTTGAAATCCAGAGTAGACGAGATCTACTACTCACTGACTCAGTCAGGGTAGGTCAGCCAGGGTAGTCACAACAAGAGATAGATCGAGATGGAGGAGATAGATCGAGATGGAGGAGATAGATCGAGATGGAGGAGATAGATCGAGATGGAGGAGATGGAGGAGATAGATCGAGATGGAGGAGATGGATGACGATCTTCGAGTAGAGGAGGACCTAACTTTCATGTATTCCTTTCCGCCTTTTGTCGGGGAACCATCGGCGATAGCCAAGAGACGTCCTTGCTTGCCGAGCTTGCCACCTACTGCGCGACGCTCGGCGTTCTTCAGTTCCTTCTGCAGAGCCGCTTTTTCCATGTTCCGCACCGAGTCCCGGAAGGGACGCAAGTTGCTGATCGGCTGCACGAAGTTCACGCCATCTAGCAAGCACGCCTTCTTCACTGGGGAAAGGGATGGACTCTTCAAAATCTTCAAACGGTCCTGCTCACTCAGCCGCTTGGCTTGGTGGTTGTATCTGGTCGTGTGGAAAGGGAGACTTGGTGTGGTGTGAAGGTGCGATTGGGAAGTCTTGTAGTAATTTGAATGATGATGATGTTAGTCGATTCGGATTGGACCTGTAGCAAAAGCAATTTGAATAAAAACGTCAAAAACCATCTATCAGATGTTGACATTAGTCGTCATACTTTCAATTTAATTTCATCTGCATCCAACTATTAAAACACTCAAAGTTTCATATACACTCACTTAGTACCCGATTCCTGCTTCGAAGAAGTCTTTTTGAAGAAATTGCACAATGTTCTCCAGTGGCAGAGGTTTACTGTAGTTCATCACGTGCGGAACGATCGGACGTTTGTCTCCCTCATCGTGGTAGAAAGCACAGAACGGTTCACGCGTGCAATCTTTACGACAATCGTTCGGACCAATGTCTTGACATGTGGAAACCTGATTTGTGGTGTGTCCTCGAAGTCGAAACGTATATTTATATTTAGCCTACTATTTTTGTTAAAGGTGAGTAGTTAGCTCGAGGAAAGAGTTTGAGAAAAAGTTGTATATCAGCATCTTTTTCTAGACAGAGTGGTCCTAGTTCAAAAGGCAATCACAACATCTTAAAGTGAAGGAGGTCATTACCTTGAAATTGAGCGGGTGGTACGCGCGCTCTTTGCTACCATGCGAGAAGGGACACTGGGCTCCGAATTTGCAACGATCGTTATAATTGGACTTCGCGGTGTCGCGCGGATCCCAGAACGGGCATGGCACAGGTCCGTAGCCGATCTGATGCGGTGGATCGATGGTGTAAAAGAGAAAGTCACTTGAGATGAGAAGATGGTTTAGTCGCGAGACGACGAGAAAGAACGTCTAAAATATTAAGAGTAGAAACTTCCTCTGCAGCGAAAAACCTAGCTCCAGTATAATGCAATACAATAAATCGCGCAAAAAGTTCAGTGCAGACTGCCTTAAGGGCGTCGTAGTGTTTCGTCACGATGTTGCTTCACACAAAAGATTAAGCTACTAACTCGAAGCACTAGCACGCTAGCCCCATTCAATTTCAAATATTTAAATCAAAGTGTACTAAAGTGTATACCTGCGGATTTCGTCGATAGTCCTGGTAGTTGTGTGCGTAGACGCAGTAGGTCCAGTTGTGCTGGTAGAGATGCGGACACCATTTTGTCTTGTATTTCAGGATAAGGAATTCGTCAGTCACGTCCTGGACGCTCTCCTCGCTTTGGCGGAACAACAGAGATCCCAACTCGGACCTTTTGTGCGCAAAGCGGCATCGCGGACCGTACACGCAGTTCATCGGGTTCGGAAAGGAGCCACACAGTTTGCCGCCTTTGGGCTTATCCAAAGGCTCCTGACCCGGAATCTCTGTCAAAGGGACAAAGTCATCGGGATGCGCCTCGGTCACGAAAGAGTACTGCACTGCGAATGTGCGGCGGTCGACCTCACCTTCGTGTACAAAACAGCAGTTGTCGTCGAAGCACTTGAAACTGTCGCAGCAGCGAGTCTTGTACTTCGCAGGATGGACCAATAACTCGGTCTGAAATGAATGTTGATTATCAGTTAGTTTGAAAATTCAGTTTTTATCTTCAAAGAGAACGTGCAGAAACTGAACTCATTCCTCTTGTTCAACAACAGTTGTAGAGAGACTCAAAATTAAAAAGATAGAAAAAGAAAGTACACAGAATAGATAGAATGATCCAAATTTTCCATTCCCTTGTAACATCTTGAGGACGTTGACTAGCATTCTCATTCTGTACAACAGTCAATTATAGTACTTTGCTATGCGCGAAGGGGCAGTCGTCCATCAATGGGCAGGTGTCACCGAAACGACAGAGCATATCGAAGTAGGCTAGGGTTTCACCGTCGTCTTGCAGCAGTTTTCGTCGGAAGTGTTGCTGACTGTGGTATTTCAGGCAACCTTTGCCCCGCTTGACAAGACACTGGCGAAGCGGCAAATCGCAGGCCTCAGTTCGAAAATCGGTGAGCATTTTCACATGTTCGTCCGTCTCGAGTTCAAATTTCAGCTTTGGCAAGCGCTGCTTAATGCGCATCAACTCGTCGCGAACCTGGAGGAAAATCAAGCTCAAGGTTTTTCAGAAGATTCTACTTCTTCTAAAGTTTTTTAGAATCTAAAAGGAGTCCGAGTCTCGTATCATATTACTTCTTCTAAAGTTTTTTAGAATCTAAAAGGAGTCTCGTATCATAATCTTGTCCTTGTTCGTTGATCTAAATATCATCTTGCTGAATTGTCAATCAGCTACCAGAATCAGTACTGAATTCATTCGATCGACAAGAAAAACGAATTCCTCTCACTCCTTCTATGTCTAAGAAGTACGAGAGTTCCGAAAATTACTACTTCAATATGCAATTGTGATAATAGTAATACCTCATCCACCAGGTTAAAAATGAAAAATCCAGATGACTACTCACCCTCACTTCTCTACTGCATAGATGTACTAGTTGAATGTGGAAAACGAAAAGTACCTCATCCAAGCTAATTCCTCCTGTGAGGTCGTCATCTCCTTCTCTCGGAGACCCGATCTCCTGACAGATGATATCATCCTCTTCTTCCTCGTCCGCGCGCACATGCTCTCCTTCCACTTGGATCTTGTCAGCGACTATTAGAAGAACTAGGAGGAGAAATCCATCTTCACGACAGGCATCTCCCTTCGTTCCCCTTTGTTTTCTCTTGAAAACGGAACACAGGCATCTCCCTTCGTTCCCCTTTGCTTATCAAGATGAGTGATAATCCCCCTTGTTCCCCTTTGTTTATCAAGATCACTGATATTAATTCCCCTTGTTCCCCTTTGTTTATCAAGATGACTCCTGATAATCCCCCTTGTTCCCCTTTGTTTATCAAGATGAGTGATAAAAATCCCCCTTGTTCCCCTTTGTTTATCAAGATGAAAGGTTCTGGCGTTGTGATCAAAGGGAACGAAGATGCCTGTCAAGATCGATATGCATTTCTTGTAGCCTTAAGTTCAAGAGGACTTCGTCATTTCCGCGGTCTGCGGATGGACTCAGCGGAACATGCACATCGCTAGCTCCTGGGTTAGCATCCGCAGCCACTTGCTGAGCAGCCGTCATGATGTTGATGCTCTGCTTGGAGTTGATGATGGTAATGAAGATCTACTATGTCAACCACAAGTAGTGCAGCTAGAAGATTTAATAAATGTATGAAAAATCTTTATCTTCTTTATTTTTACCTTAAATCAAAGAATGAAAGAATTGGAGCTAAAAATGTTGGCACCATTTGAATTTCGAACGGATTGCATGGGCTGAGAAATGGCGTTTCCCTTTCATCTTCTTGGTCTAATATGTGTTTAGTGTTTCTGGCGCGGGCGGTAGCAGTGGCGGGCTTACTTCAAGGACATTGATCCTGGAAGAGATCGTCCTCAGGGCAATCAAGTAGGCGACGAGGGCATTCTGTTTAATGAGGCAGGCGGCGCGCAGCTGCTGGGCAGTGGCGGCATGTCGTCGGTATGTGGTGCGGGCTTTGCATTGCAATCCGTTCTTTAGGGTCGTGAAGCCAGTAATTATACAAAGTCCTAACTGTCTACTTATGTTGTTATCCTCCTCGTCCTAGGTACGAACTTACAACTACCACACGTGGGAATCGAACTACAGCTACACGAACTATCAATCTTCTCGTCTTTAGAACAAATACAACATCTCCTATGATTTTATGTAAAATCTACATATACAACTTGTTGAAGAACCTTCCCGTTCCTATATTTGCGGTTTGGCAATGACCGCGTAACTAGTTTGAAAAGGAAAATTTGATTGGCGAAAAATTCGAAGAATTTCTAGAAGTAGTAGTGATTTTTACAACTTTTCGACCACCTTCTCAATTGAAATTGATTAATGATTGAAACAAATTCAAATTTCTCCCAAACAAATTCATTCAAAAAAATTTCTCCTAAAGAAACTAGGAAAATTGGAAACTGTCACAAGGGAATGCGTTGAGGCGTAGAGGGGAATAATTGAGTTGTATGCCTGGAGAGATAGAGTGAATCTTCATTTCGACCTGGCGACAGAGATGGAAACAGAGATATCGATGCAACAGATGGAGCAAAGATCTTGATCTTCCTTCACCAGATCTTCCAGACCTAAGACGGTCTTCAAGACCTAAGACACTCACCGACTGAACCAACCGACGACTCTGACAGAGGAAGAAGATCTTCAAGATGAATGCTTCTAGACTCAGTACTCTCACCTCAGGAGCTTTCGAACAAGCGTATATACGACTTCTAGACTCAGCATTCTCACCTCAGGAGCTTTCGAACAAGCGTATGTACGACAGAAGAGTCATTTTCTAAATTTTTATGAAGTACCGAATATCTGACCTCGTTCCAGGCAAAATAAGGCTTCTGATAAACACACAATCCTTACAGTAGATAAATGCAGGTAGCAAATTACTACCTCGTGCTGAAAGGAGTTGGTGACCTGATGGTGATCATGATGCTGATGGAGCACATACAATAGCCGAGAAGAACGAAAAATCATTCATCTCGGAAGAACTAGTACTAGAAACGCGATTTGATGCATCATCCAACTCTGCAATCGACTTGAACTTTTTCCGTTCTGCTATTCAGTCTATTCACGATTATCTGCGTTTCCACGATTCTCTGTTGGTTGCTCTTATTATCTAAGCGGTATCTCGAACTAACTAAGAACAGGAAGGAAGTGATTGATATTGAAGGTGCACTACAGCTAGGATACACAAGTTCTACGACTCTTCTACACCGCTATCTTGACGAGGAGGGAGACACAAAGAAATCATTCATTGTTGACGACAGTAGTTATTTGTAAATGGGTTGTTGTATCAAGAATGCCAAGCTTATCGGGTTTCGTAATCGTAGACGTAATTTTCAAGTAGTACTATAATTGTCGCGAGAAGATTGTCCTTGAGAGAAGATTGAAAAAACCGGTCGTGATACCAACATACTGTCTAGCGGTAGCTATTACCACTATGTATACAAAAGTAGGCACCTAGTCATCGAAAGCGGAAAAGAGTTGATCCATTCGCTGCTGTATGTGTCGACTCGTTTCCACTAGATTCTTGTTGGAATTCACGACAGCGTATTTCTGTTTAAACAAGTCGCGAAAGGCTGCGTCGTCTATGTGATCCTTGGTCTTACTGGTACTATTCGTTTGTTTCGTATTTTTCTTCGTGCTAGAAGCAGATGAGGCATTTTTGGTTGTCTTTCCACCTTCGGGAATGATGATTTTAGAGGTAGGTTCTTGGTGCTCGCTTACCCCGGCGCTTGTTATGCCTTTCTCCGTTAGGAGAGGCATAAAAAGCGGTAAGAAAAGCACCTTTAACCTACACTTAATGATTGGTGAAACTGACTGCTTATTATAATTGCTGCCTTTGCGCTTGTTTTTTGAAGCAGGTGAAGCTGCGTCATCAGCCAAACTGGTACTGTGTTGTTCTTGCGAGACTTGTTGCACGATAAAGTCGTCCGCCTCTTCATCACGCTCGTCGCTTCCTAAAAGGTCGAATACATTCCCAGTTCCCGACATGTCAAGGCGGCGCTTCCGCTTCTCTCGCCTCCTCACTGCTTCCGCAGTTGCTCCGGCAACATCGTCTGGGTCCTCTTTCTCTCGATCCTTCCCTAGTGCTGCGAACGCACGACCAAACGCTCCCGTGAGCTGTGTGCTAGAAAGCGACGCATCCGCATTCCACGACTGCCCTACTTGTTTTAGCGCTCTACTGGATGTCGTTGAGGCACCTAGAATTGGTTCTTGTTCTGCTTGTGCCGAGTTACCGTCTAATTGGGCTGACATCAGTGTTGTTGTCCTCTCTCCCGCAGTGCTTTCTCCAAGTAAAGCGTTGATCTCGTCACGGGGGTCTGCCTCAGGATCAACTTCCTGCTTTCCCTCTCTACTACTCAACATATGACCGCTATTTTTAACCACTCCAGCCTCTGCTCTACTCGTCTCTGCCTGCAGAAAACGCGGAGACCTCGAGCTCATCGTTCCTGTCAGCGGGTCGTAGTCCAGCACAGAATCCGAGGAGTCGCTGTCTCCCTCATTCACGACGATTTCCGCCGCTGCCACAGTGGCTGGAGGTTCATCTGAAGACACAAAATGATCTGCTTTATGATGAAGATCTTGTTCTGATCTTCCTACCCCCACTGGCACTGCATTTACGTCGGTTACCACTCCGCCGATTCCGCCTCTCAGTTCTCCAGCTAGACTCTGCAGTCCCAAGGACGACGCCACGGAGGACATTGACGCTTTTATTAGAAGACTGACAGCCCATCTTTCAGAACATCTTTTCGCTCTCTTCACGCAGAAAACAGCTAAAGGATGCTATAAAAGATGGGTCTTCTTGGTGCACGTTCATGGTACTCGTAAGTCTAGTGGGTGTGTGTTCGAGTAACTGCTTTCATCTAGACCATCCTCGAAGATCGCAAATGCCCTTTTGGCAGCGTCACGTCGTAGCATTTCGCTGCGCTCGTCCAGTTTCTTCAACGAGGCGACAATTAAAGCTCAGCCTTCAATGGTCACTGACTCTGAACGGAAGGAACCCTTCAAAGCTCTCCCCTTTCCCTTCGTTTATTTCCCCTGTTGGTTCTCTCAAGGGGAAGTCGCCTCTTCGATCTCAGTGACCCCAATCTCAATGGTGACCATTGAAAGCTGAGCCTTAAGACAAGATCCTGAGGAACCAGACCCGGACTGGTTGTTTCCAGCTTATCACTGGATACACCATGCAATTGCTGTCGCACCAGCGCGATCGCTGCTCGATCCGCTGCTTTAGGGGATCCGTAATCCCCACTACCAGCTGATTCCTCCTGGATGGCACCTTGGGACTGTTCAGGTACAGATACGGATATGCTGCTTGGACCAACGTCTGGTACCTGCTGTCTATCATGACCATCAGGAATCTGGTCAGCGATTTCCGCCATACGCGCAGGAGCTTGCTCTGCTTCAAGTTTTTCTTTCACAACTTGCTTTTGTTAGAGGCGTTCCCGGGATAACAAAATCAAAATCACTCCACCTCTCATATTAGGTATCCAAAGACAAAGCAACCAGATGCCCCTTCTTGTGCCGTAATTTCTCCTTGCCTCCATGGCTTCTAGCTCCATCCGTATGTTTTCTCTCAGCTGTCGACGCTCCTCTTCTAAAGCTGCCTCTTGTCTGCGATGTTCCAAAAGAACCTGTTTTTCAAGCGCCCGCCGTCGTTGTTCCTCTTTCGCAGCATTGTTTAGAAACAGGGAGGTGGTCACCAAAATGTTAACGATAGAGAATCAGGTTCTGATATTGGTGATGATGTCATTAATATGACTAATAGGGGGCCTGCTACAGTAGGACGTTCAACTAAAATCAGATTTTTCGTTCACGAAGATCATGAATATCCAGTTTGTTAGGTTCGTTTGATTCTAAAAACTTTGACTGTCATAACTCCAACTTCCTGCGTTCTTCCTCCTTCGCAACCTGTTCAGCTTCGAGTTTAGTTGTACGCATCCGTTCCCAGAAACTTGAGTGCGCAGCTGCTGCGATTGACAATCCCGCTAAATGTTAGAGGTTCTATAAGAAATGCATCTCACCAATCATCTGGGTTCCTTTTCCTTCTTATTTCATCTTTGTCCAGATGACTTTGGAGATGCATTTCCTACACTCATAAAAATTGACTTCGGTGCTTCCTGTTCCTCCCAGATGGGCAAACCCTGATGTAGCTCCACCTGGTGTACTAGTTATTCCCAGAGCAGCGCCTGATGCGGAGAGGTCCACGTTGTGTCCGGTTTCTACTGAGGTCTGCAATTTTGGCGGGATCATTTTATCGGCGTCACGAGGTGAAGTTGATCGCGATGACGTTCGTTTCGACGTCTGCCGCTTTGCGCCACGCTGCTCGAAGGCGCCAGCCAAAGCGCGCCCGACACCCGACGAACTAGTTCCCGTGACACTCGTGGTGGTTCCACTTCCAGTCACGCTCAAGTCCATCGCAGATGCACCCAGGAGACCGCTACTACTGTGGAGGTTGCGGGGGTTAGAAGTAGAAGCAAGAAGAGGAGAAAATATTAATAAGCTTAAGCAGGAGGAAGAAATATTAATAAGAAGAAGAAGAGAAAAGTCAAGAAAATGCAATTGTACATTCCTAATCCTATTGTTGTTAGTTTGTTGTAAGTCAGAAGATCAATATTTCTTCTAACCAACCGTAATAGTTGTGCTGCTGTCCAACATTTTGAGTCCACTAAGTCGCATGCTTTCACGATTAGCCTCGATCTTTTTCAATAGTAGTTCGAGTCGCTGCTTCTCGTGCTTCAGGTTCTCACGCATCTGCTCCTCTGCCGCTGTTTTAGAGCTCTTCGTAAATCATCAGTACTTTTAGCTGCATGCAACAATTATAGTCCTCCATTATAGATACTTACTTGTCAAAGATTGACGCAGTCAAGGCCGAATTAGTGAGAGCCTTAACTTTTGCCTGCTCAGCTCGCTCCCTTTCTTGCCGTAGTTCAGCCTGCCATCTACTCTCGGCTGCACGCGCTGCTTGTTTGTTATGGATGGCGTCTATCTCATCTAGGCAGACCATGGAGGCCCCCCTTAACGAACCTATATAGTTGTAAGGGGAAAAAGGCCTGCCTCGATGGTCTGACAGATGCAAAAAACATCATCCATATTTGTGTTGCGCTCGTCGAGCTTGTTTCTGATCTGCCGCTGCGCGCATCGCATCGTCAAACCGCTCATAAACCGTCGGCTGAAACTCCAGAGGAACTTCTGCTGCCGCGCGAGCCTGCTCACTCAGTAAGGCGCCACCTTCGGGTGCACCTGGTGGTGGGGCATGTTGATGGATGAACAAAAGTTATTGTTCTTAACCTGATCATGGGAGAAAATCAAGATGAAGAGGACTTTGGATAACGACAAGGACAACCGCCACGTCTAGTACTATTCAAAATTGTTCTCCTTCTCAGTCTTTTCCTCCAAGAATCTAGACTCCATAGACATGTGATACCTGATCGTTCTTCCATCTCTTGTGTTCTGAGCCCAAGCGTGCGCGCATCTGTCTTGTCCTTACGTGGTTTTCGACGTCTTGTTTGAGTTTTCCCAGTTGTCGGAGGCTCCTCCACGTCACTAAACGAGCCACTTCGTGACAACAGGCTTGAGTTAGATGCGCTTCATGTGATAATGATCGTTACATCAGTAAAGTCAGTGAGCATGGGCATTTGAAAGAACGAAGACGATGAAAAACTGTAAGGACAACAACAATTATCGAAGAACAACCCCAATCAAGAACAAAATGATCTAGATTTACAAACAATCATAACCGCCAAATCTGCTGCGCTCTCATCTTCGTCGACGCGTAGTGGTCGTATTCTGCCTTTGGGAAGTGGCGAAGCGCCTTCCTGTTCTTCGATTTTTTTGTCGAGTCCTAGTAGCTCCTCGAGGTTTAGAGCTCAAAAAATTTCATTTCTTGCGTACATCAAAACATTTCTCCGTAAGTAATTCCAAGAAGGAATCTGCGCGAAATGACTCTTGGAAACGAATTGTTTTGAGCCTTAATAGGTCATCACTGCGGTTTTGAGGACGGTCCTTCATTTCCAGGTCAAATCTGGGATCGCCGCCATTGTGCAACTTGTACGTCACCCGTTCTATGTGCGCTTTGATCAGGTTCACAGGATCCGCCAAGCAAAGTCGCTCCAGTTCCGACATATCGTCGAGAGGGAATGAAAGAAGAGCAAGGGTGGGGGTGAGGAGCTTCTACTAAACTCCGTTTTTAGTACTACACCGTTGAACAACTTGAAGTAAATATATAATCCAAATACTCTTCAAAGTTGACCCGACATATAAAAACTTGAAGAAGGAATATTAATTGAGCTTTACGTATCGTTCTATCCGCAGCACCTTGCGTCTTTTTGCGGGTCGGAAGCCTTTTCTTCGCGTCATCGCACTAGTAGGTTCTATAGAAGCTTCGGATTTCTGATCTGGGCTCGTCGCACTAGACTCGTCTTCATCATCTTTCGACCTCCTTCTACCAGTGGTGCTAGCTTCGACTGACATCTCGCGTCGGCTAGCTTCACGCGCCTCGCGTCTCTGATGACGCTCTTCGAGTTTACGGATTTGGTCGCCGCGTCGCAAGGACATCCGTCCGCGCTTCAGCCAGGCGAAGAGGAGCTTGCGAGCAGTGATCGAGATCTTTGCTGGATTACTGTGGAATTTCAGAGCGCCGCCACCCGCTGGGGAGGTCGGACTACCCGTGTCGTCGGTGTCTACTGAACCCGTACCTTGTGCCATCGGACTGCTCGGATTTTGAGACGAAGAAGATGTAGTTGACCCGAAGAATCCCCCTGCTCCTCCACCTGTTTGCGCAAACAAGTGTTGATTGATATTCACCTGTTCGGGCGAGAACATCTCGTTATTTGCTTCGTCAAAAGAGACGCGCTTCTGGGTTGTACTAGCCCCTTTCGCAGAGTCATCACCTGCCGCAGCACTTCTAGCCCCACGACCCGCTGCTGATGTTGAGTCAGGGCCACCCTTACTTTAGAGCTTCCTTCTGGGAGGTCATGGAACGGGGGTCGTTTTAAAATTCCTTGATAGCAACAACCCCTGCAAGTTCCCGTTTCCCCCATCAAGATACCCTTAATTATTGTTGGTCCCAGATGATGACGTTGTTTTGAGCGCAGAAGGGATAGCTTTGTCGGAACTCGGTGTCGCAAAGCCCTTCTTCGTGCGCGCTGGCGTCGTCATTGCGTCAGACCCTCGCGGTGCGCCAAACCCGCGCACAGACTTAGAGGTAGGCTCTTGGTGTTCGTTTACCCCGTTGTTCGTTATGCCTTTCCCCCTTCAAAAAGGAAAAACGAACAGTAACAGGAACACCTTGAACCTACCCTTAACAGACGGTGAGGCAGAGCTGAATCTACCGTGTACTGAGGGAGACTGCTCTACAGACGGACCCGATCCGCCAACTCCTGGACGTTCCGGAATGAAAACTTCGTGCTTCGCTGCTGCCTTCCGAGCGGCCGCTGCAAGCGCGTAACCTTCATCTGAGTCCTCATCTTCGCTATCACTGTCGGGATCCAACGGCCGTCTTGTTGTTGTTCGTCCTCCTCCAGTAGCTGTTTTGTTCCCACTTGTGTTCTTTGCTCCACTTGTTGTTCCAGCAGCATTTTTTGCTTTAAAATTCTTTCCTCCTGGTGTATCACCTGGAGGTGCTCCTGCTAGCGTACGCTGTCCTGCTCCTCGATAAGACCTAGAACTACTATCATCCTGCTCCTTGTTTTTCTCGACACTGCCCATTGTGGCTCCGAGTCTCCTGTTGGTGGAGTTTATGTCACCGGATTGTTGAAGACCACTGGCCTCCTCCTCAGAATCCGAATCGTCATCCTTAGGCTGTTTGAACATTCTCCGGAGATTTCGTCCCATCCGCTCGTCGTCTTGTGGAATGAAAACTGTCTAAGGTGAGGAGAAAGTCTTGCCTTAAACATCTGTGATTTTGAGCAGTCTTCACACACCCATTGAAATTTGAAGTTTCGTCTTCTAAACACTTGCTTCAGAAGATCTCACTTACAACAATTCATGATCGAACTAAGTAGAAGTCTACGGACATTACAGTTCAAGTAAGTACTACAACGATCATTCTCATTCTCCATTTATAAACCATAACTCCTTGTTGCAGCAAGTCTTCCGTCAGCGTTCGAAGCGAATCAGTCGTCGTCCAATGTGCCGCGAGCCAGTCTTGCTTAATCTTATCTCCTTGTTGTGCTGCGACATCCTCTGCTTTCCGCCGAGCCTTTTCTAAGCGCGCTCCCTTCGCCTTCTCATCCTCAATCACACGTCTCGGAAGTTTTTTTCTCATTTCATCTGCCTCATCCTCGGCTTGGGGCGTGGCATTCAGTCTACGATTTGGCGATGGACTTGAGCTTTCTTCGGAAAAATTATCCTCAGACGATTCGGCATGTCCTGTTGCCGCTCGTCGCACCATGCGTTCTGCTTTCCGCACTAGCCTTGCTTCGTGGTTGGCGTATTTCCTGGCTGCCTCTTCGCTGGTCTTGGTGCCATTAGGGTCGGCGGAAACGACCGAATAGGTTTGGCTGAGTCCGACACGGTAGTCGCGTTTATTGCGACGTCGATGCTCCTCGATATTCTCGTCATACGCGTTGTCGTCCACAACAGCTGGCCTCGCATTGGCATTAGTGCCAGAAGACAAGGCACCAGCTGCAC
Organism: Amoebophrya sp. A25; assembly: GCA_905178165.1. Taxonomy (NCBI): domain Eukaryota; class Dinophyceae; order Syndiniales; family Amoebophryaceae; genus Amoebophrya; species Amoebophrya sp. A25. Next base: position 630,662 of record CAJINU010000044.1, read on the forward strand.
CTCCACCTGGTGGTGATGCAGTAACCGCCGCCGAAGAAACTAGAAATGCAGTGCCGTCGTTCCTTTTTGCAGCTTGTTGCTCGGCTTCTGATATAAGGTTCGGAGAGCCGCCACTAGGTGTAGTGTTCGCCGTCGTGGATTTGGACTGGATAGCTGTGTCGTCCTTGTACTTCCCGTCATTGTTGTACTTCATCTCAAAAAGCGTGGTGGCATTGGTGGGCGAAAGCGCGGGCGCGACCCGCCGGGTCTCGACTCCGCCTCCCGCGGGGGTCGACACTTTCGCACCCATGCTGGTCTTATTTTTTTGATTTGCTATTGCATGTGCATACTGAGTAATGATATTACTTGATCATCAGTTTGGTTCTCAGGGTACCATATCGCATACCAGGATTGTCCAACGACAAGTGAAACAACTTACACCCCAACACCGGAAGTAGAAGTCGGTCTCTTCGCCCCCATATCCATTTTGTTTTTTATAGATACTACATCGAGCACTTTTTCGAGCTGCGTGCGCGTCTCTGAAGATTTACTTCAGGTTCAGGACTCATATGTGCGATATTCTTGCAAACTAATGGTCACATGATGACCGAACTTTCTCGCGGACTCACACACTCTCTTCTAGGTGGATTGCTCTCCTCCGGAAATTCAATGATTTTCTAATCAGCATTTTGCTGCATGTGAAGCCATGCATCGTTGACCCAAAAGAAGCCTGGATTACGTGCAGACGAGCGGGAGTGCCTCCTCGGACTCAGTCACGTTCATCCACATCATTGTACAGCTAAAAAGAAGGTACCTCGTCTTGTCTATGACTTTGCATACTGTTACCTCAAGAGCAAAAACTTACGTCAAATTCTGTAGATTCCTTTCTGTGATTCCAGAATCATTCGTGTATGGATTCACTGAGAGTGATGCTGTTGATAGTGTTACAAGAATATAATCGAACTCCTTGTTCTATCCTGGTTTACTCTTGGCTTTCCGAGTGTGAGAAGTGTCATTGGATTCACAATTACAAGCAGTACAACTGGGTATCTTTTGCCTCTACTTTTCTTTTTGAAAGAAAACGCATCTTCGAAGTAGATTTTGCCTTTGCTTCTTGCTTTTCTAGCCCAATATTTTCTCCACTGCATCCATGTCAAGAGAGCCACGCTGCCTTGATAGATGCGCGCAGATTTCTTCAGCTTTTTCCGCCTCTCCTGATAGTCTGGCTGCGTCGTGGGCAAAGGAGTGCCTGAACAGGTAGAGGTAGTTGAAAAGCCCGTGCTTTTCGCTGTCGTACGACGCAAGGGTCGGAAGGACCTTTTGATCAGCATGCTGAACTGGGCTTGTGCCGTCTCTATAACAAGCTTCGTCTCTCTGACGAGTGTCGTCACCTCTTCCAGTTGAAGTCGCTCTTTTGAAAATCGCGTAATTGTCCTCTTCGTCGTAGACCCAATCGGCATCGGAGTGAAGTTCGCCTACTATTGCGTCTGCGATCGGAGAAAAATTTGTCCGTCGCCAAGGAGGCAAATACCGGAATCGGCAGATGTCTAGTTGTTCTAGAGAAGTTACAGCTTCTGAATCTGATGTTGATGAAATCTTTGTCGGATCCAAATCCAAGAACAGACCGCATTCTTCCCCATTAAGCAACACAATGCGGAAAAAGCTTGCACGCAATAACTCCAGAAACTTGACCTTCGCCAGTAAGCGGAAAATTGACTTCAATTCTGCGAAGACTCGTCGAAGAAGCAGCGTCTCGACCCTACGAAAAGCGTATTTCTTTTCGAAAAATGTAAGTGGTACCTTGTCCTCGCCACTAGAGACCGAGGCCGCACTCCCACTAGGAGGTGAAGAAAGTTGTTGACCTTGATCTGCTCGTGCTCCGTCTGAATCTGAATGGTCTTGCTTTTCTTGTTCTACTTCATCTTCAGTGTTGTATTGTGCAACGACAAGTCCAAGCTTCCGACGCCGTCTCAAAAAGTAGAACACAATCGTGCGTTGCAACTCAGCTAATAGACTCGCAAGGGATGGTAAACGCTCAATGGTGTCAGTTCCCCCATCTCCAGTTGAAGATACTGGTGTAGTACTTCTTCGGGAAAAGTCAAGGATCACAGAGTCCTCAGCATCAGCAAAGCCTTCATCTAAAGAAGATACTCTTTCACCATCCGCATCCATGGATTCCACGATGCGTTCCTCTACCGTCTTTTTCACAAAAGCTGCTAATCTGTCCGCCATTGTTTTCCGGACAGCCGAAGGGATTACTTCGCCAACTAGTGATGAGGAGGACTCCGTGCTCCTAGTTCTTCTTCTTGTTCCAGCAGATGATGTTGATGAAGTTTCTTCTGTACTAGAAGTAGAAGTTTCTTCTGTACTAGAAGTAGAAGTTTCTTCTGTACTTCTAGAAGTATAAGTTTTTTCTGTACTGGAAATAGAAGAAGAAGCGTCACTGTTCGTAGAAGAAACTTCACCACTGCTCTTTTGGCGTGCAGTTGGTAACAGCATTTCCTCCGCTGACAAGTGTAATATCTCAAACAAGTTCCAGGGAAAGGACACCACGTTCTCAGACTCTTCAGGTGCGACCACCAGGACGCGCCACGGTACTTGGAAAAGCAGGAACTTGAGAGGGATTATCGGAAAAGATCTATGCCGCATCCAGAAATGAAAGAAGTGCAGAAACACCGCGAAAAGAGCGCAACTGCTATCACGCCAAACAGAACGCGGTAATTTAGGGTCTCCGACGTCCGCGGGATCGACTGACGACGCCATCTCGTAGTGCCCACAACGAAACAGATTCAGAAAAGTGTTCCGAAATGTTGCTGAGCTGTCTGTTTTTGTATCAGCACTTCCTGCTCCGTGCTGCAAATCGACCTCGATAGCATTATATCCGAAGATAATTTCGAAGGAATTTCCTTGCAGGCTTTCGTAAAGACTCTCCGAATCTTCAGATAAAGTAGCAGTTGCTTCCAATGAGTCCTTCTCCTCCGCATCTCCACCATATGATGATGATCCTAGACGTAGACCTAGACCGTGACCAGCGCGCAATATCTCAGCTTCCGTAACTCTTGGTTCAGGCAGTGTCTCTGTCGTCCCCGTCTGTGTGTCAATAATTCCTTCTACTTTTTCACCAGTGGTAGTGCTTTGTTCCGGAGAAGTTGTCCTCGTAGTTCTATGATCAAAGTAATAGCTCCAGTACTGGGTGAGGGTTTGCTGATAGTAGTCCCGACGAAGCAAGACGACTAGATTTTCAGCGTTCCATGAGCCCGACGAAAGACCTGCAAAGAGTCGGATACGCTGCTCCACGAACTCAGCGCGTCCGTAACGCTCCCCACCCTGCACGAAAAATTTACGAGGTGCTGCTTGTTGTTGCTCAGACGCGGGCGGCGCAGCTATTTTATCTTTCGGAGACCTAGAAGATGACGACGCACCATGATGTTCCTTAGAACTACCATGATCTTCTGCTTTCACTGCCGTTGCTTTGGCTACTTCGGAGCTCTTTTGAATCAGCGATTGCTCATTTTGGTACAAAGCAAGATCGATTCCGGAAAGAGACTTGAAATACTCCTCGATTTCTTCATGGCAATGGAACTTGCGCCCAAGCAAATGGGGTTGCTTACTTTTAGAGGTGGTCGTAGTACTATCCGCATCTTCTTGTCGCTCACCAGAAGAAGTCTCTTTGCTGGCTTCGGCAGTGGTAATGACGAGACTGGAAGGAAAATCAGAGCGGTAGGTGTGCACGTCTGGACGAAACTGACTGGATTCCAGGATGGCTTGGACCCAGAAGTTCTCGTTATTCTTGCTTCCCTCTGCTGAGGAAGAATGCGAGTTTTTTTGTATTCTTAGTTGGAGTCCTAGTGCTTGTTCTTGTTCTGCGTCGTGTTCAAACTCGACCGCCCGGCCACCGTAGCCTAGGACAATGCTCTTCGGCAAACGGTAGATCATGTTGTAGAAGAAAATGTCTGTGCGAGGCACCCAACGGCCAGTGTCCATCGAAATGAGCATTTCTAGGTTGTAAAAGCTTTGCATCACATCGCGAATCTCAAAAATCATCTCTGCCATCTGACTGGGATCCTGCGGCACACTACCAGGCGCTGCTCTTTGGCCCTGTTGGTCATGCGCATGGATCTGAGGCGACTTAGCGGTTCTTGTACTCTATTTTCATCCGTTTAGTATGATCCGGTGTACGACTACGAGTACGTGCTGAGCCTCAGTGATTACTTATGATGTCTCTGTTTTCATTATGAGATTACTTATGATGTCGAGGCCTTAAGCGATGACGTCTTGGGGTACCAGAAGATATCGCTGAACATCGTCTGCGCCTTGTACTGGTCGACTGGCGGCGGCCATGCGTGTGGCTCGTTCCGGCGGAACAACTCGTTCAGCAGATACCGCAACGTGGGCAAATAATCTGCGCTTTTGTGGCTATCGCTTGGCGTCTCGAGACAAGCTGGATGGGTCCGCAAAGGTGCTTGCGCATATGTTGTTGAAGAAGCGCTGTCTGTTTGTTCCGCTGTAGTACTTAGTTCGGTTTGGGCTTGGGCTCCTTCTTGTCCTTCTGCTTCGCTACTTGCAATAGTAGTAGTACCCTGTAGTTCATCATCCTGCTGTACTCCTTCATCATGCTGTACTCCTTCCAGTGCACCCAGTGGGCTCATGCCGTTGCGGACCTCAGCTTGCGTGATCGGCTGCAGCAAGTATTCGATCACTTGCGGCGTTTCTGCTTGGGGAACTCGGGAAAAACAGATTCCGATCAGATCGCGTACACGATGAATAAGCCGCACATCAGGAGGTTGCGCTTCTATGAATGCTTCCTCCGGTACTGCTCCGTCTTCCCCGACAGTACTAAACTTAGACCTACCGCGCTCGCATCCCCGAGAACCTCCCTGGTCCCTTTTTCTCCTTGAAAAAAGGGCCAAGGATGATGTTGGGGATGGTCCAGCGGTAGCTTTAATAGTCAAGGATGATGTCTCGTCAGTAGTACCAGCGCTGAGCAATTTTCCTGGACCCAGAAGCCACTTTCGGAGCCATTGTTGTATCCACCAACGCCTATCGGCCTCGAGATCACTGCGCACGGTGCGCGCCACGAAGTCGTAGTGCTTCAGCAATTGCGGTGTCCACACCCGGTCCATCCTTGGGAGGAAATTTGCTTTATTTTTGTACCACAAGGGGCGACTCAGGTCGTCCTTCGAACCGAGGAACAAACTCTGCATGTCCATCACAATCGTGTTTGGCGCAGTCCACCGCTTCATCGCCAACGAGTAAATGCTCGGACTCCCACCATAGTCGACCACCTCGCGTCTCAGTCGTTTGGGGTAAAGCGATTTTGGGGCGTGCCGCCCGTGGGCTGGCATTAGATAAGATTCTATTAAGGACGAGCGGATAGAAATTAATAGAGTGCTTCTTGAAACATATATAAAGATACAATTGGACTCTAATACAACTTGACTGTAAAATTATGCTCCTTGAAGGAGTCTATCATGCATACATAGATCAAAGAGCATGCAAGCGTGAATGTCATAATATGAAAGGCGGAAACGACGAGTTCTTGTGCAGCATGCGCCAGTATACTGGAAGCTCTTCCCGACTGCTTTTCTTCTGCTTTATCAATGAGGTTGTTGTAACTGCAGCTTCGATGTTTTTACTTGCTTCCGTGTTTGATCTTGATGCAGCATTAGCAGCAATAGCAGGAGCAGCAGGTGCACCAGCAGCAGCAGGTGTACCAGCAGCAGCAATACCAATATTAAAGGTCAGCAGTCAGTGGTCACTGATTCTGAGAGAGAGATGCCCCATGCCTCTCCCCTTGTTTTCCCCTGTTCTCCCAAGGGGTCGCCTCTTCGATCTCAGTGACCAACCCCGATGACCATTGACAGTTGAGCCTTAACAATAGCAGCAGCACCAGCACTCCTCGGATATTTCAATGGTGGTTGGGGTTCGTAATCCCCAGGATAGGTGTCGTATGGAAGATCGGAAGGATTCTTGCACAATCGCCTCTCGAGCTCGTAACGCGCATCGGCTTCCTCGCAATCGGCGTCACGATCGTGATCCGCAACGAGCAAGAACTCAGTTTAGATGATACGCAAAAAGCTCAAGTGCGTCATTTCTTCATGCTCCGTCCAGCAAATGGGAAAGGTAAAACAACTGAGAGAAAGACAAGAAACGCGATAACAAATATGTGACGGCCTTAATCATTGAGCCCGATTGAGAGGTATGGGTCCAATTCCAGGTAGGGAGGCAATCCCCCATAAGCCGCGCGGTACTTGCCCCAATGGGGAATCGCCTCCTCAAAGGTCTTGGCTCTCAAAAATTTCCCACTCTCGCCATCCACGGCAGCAAAATATTGGCAGTAATCAATGGCGGTCCCAATTCGTTCTGAAGTGCACTGGCATAATTAAAGCTCAGCACTCATTGGTCACTGACTCTGAACGGAAGAGACCCCCTCCAAGGCTCCCCCCTTTCCCTTCGCTTATTTCCCCTGTTGGTTCTCTCAAGAAGGGGACTCTCTTCGATTTCAGTGACCCCAATCTCAATGGTGACCATTGAAAGTTGAGCCTTAACAGATGCATCGATTTCTCGAAAAAGTGAGAGGTACGATATTAGTAGCACTACCACTACCAGGGCCTTGATGAGAGCCTTGTTGATGTTGATGTTTTTGTTCTCGTCTGGTGCCATCTTCAGCGCCCCTACTTCCATCGTTTTCGAGAAGTCCATCTAGGAGGTGCGTTTCTAAAACGTAGGCCAGTTCCAAGATGTTTTCAGAGCTTATGCTTTTCCGCAGTGTCCTCTTATACTCACGCAGCTGTGGCATCGATGATATAGCGTTGCTTAAAGGTAGCTCTCAGTCGAAGATCACTTCTATGCGCGGTTGAGTGAAGTGCCATTCAAGAGAACCTCTCAGGGAATTTTCCGTCAACTTCAGATGATGAATAAAAAAGCTTCCCCTTGAAGATCATGGGCTGCTTAGTCCATTCAAGGCGAACGGCACTCGTTAGGACACCTCCTCACGCCAGTAGATGATAGTAAAAGTAATCTAGGTATTAGGGGAAGGCCATTTCCTTCGGATACCTTACGCCCGTCGATAGTCTAATGTACGCACTAGCCACCACATAGTGATCTACTAGCCTTAAGTTAAGCGTTCCGAGCCCAGACGTTTCGCCGTACTTCGTGACCACCTGTAGAAAGCGCGCATGCCCAGTGGCCAAAAAGCCTGCGCGCAGTGCGCGGCGCATTAGCTGTGGCGTCCCGATCAGAATTTCGTCCGAGAGACCCAAATAAAGTTGTGGAATCTGGTAAGGGGAGTGAAGGACACGGGGATCCAAGCGCTGAAGATCAGGAAAAGCGTAGCTGTTACGATCAATGCGACCGCGTAACCACCAATCGTATGAGGTGGAAGCGACTGCGACGCCAGCTCCTCCAGGCCCAGTACTTCTATTAGACCTCTCCGTAGTTCATCTTTCAGCTGCATCCTCGAAGAATATCGCGCGGAGAGATACTCCCTCACTCTTTTCAAGTATGCAGTCACCTCACTCTTTTCACAAGTATGCAGGAGTCAGAGATGCATTAGTTTTAGTGCTGAGAGCCTTAATACTAGTAGTCGCGGATAGCACTTCTGTTCCAACATCGTCATCCTTGTAGGGATTTACGTCGTCGTACGGTCGTTGCAGGCTCTGCGCGCACAGGTAGCTGTTCAGATAAAGGTAGGAACTGTTGTAGCCACGGATGTAAGAATTAAGACTCTCCATGTTGCGAAAGGCCTCGATCAAGTAGGGCAGCACCAGCGGCTCGGTTCTTAAGCTAGGATCAACCCTGATCGGATCCTGTGGAGGCGAAGATGAGAATGAATGTTGGTGAGATGGTGTGGCGCCCACTTGCTTTTGAGTCGTAGACGATGAATGTTGGAGGTCGTCTTCGTCGTGTTGATGTTCATCTTTGTCGGAAGCAGTGTCGGGAATACCACTACCAGTGGGAATAGGATAATCAACATCATGGTCAAAGAGAAATTCCTTGGCGGCCGCCGCTTCCCACGTAGGCAGTAGTAGAGCGGCATTGCGCGTGATGTACCCGTAAAGGTAGGGCTGACTGTCGCGAAGTTGCAACAGAGAGTCCCTGAATTTCTTTCGCCTCTGGATATCCACATCGTCTAGCAAGAGAAGGTTTTCTTCTTGATGCAGCTCATTGTCTCTATTCTTGTTGTTCTTTTTCTTTATCTCTTCTGCTGATGTAGAAGCACTACTTCGAGATAATGCGGAAGCACTACTAGGAGAAGAGAGTCCCTCCCTTTTCTTACCACTCCTAGATGAAGGCGCACCCGAGTTGTAGATACCGCCTTGCCGCGTTCGATTGGTGTGGACATTCCGTCTTGCTCGTGCGCCGTAGTAAAAAGACGAAGAAGGAGAGCTTGGTGGATCGACGACAATATTTCTGCTGTCGTCATGCTGAAGCTCATCTCCAATCTACTTTAGATGATGATGGGTACTAACAAGTAAGTACTTAAGGACGAACTCGGTCCTTTTTATATCATGGGTACTAACAAGTAGGACATGAGAAGCGAACGTAGTAATAAATAACATTTACTTTTTCAAGATGAATGAGACTTTCTGGATTCAACATAGCTGAGGACGCTTTGCAGACGAGTTCGATCATATCATACTAGGCTGGCTTGATGTGCGCATTAGACCTTTTTTAAACGTTCGCACACTTTGCAATCGGTCCTGAATGCCTGACTTTTGCAATTCCACTTGCCCAAGGTCCGGATCGTCGTAGCACCGCACAACAATCCGACGCAGGTATTGCGAATTAAAAGTGGCTAAGTAAGTACGTTAAAATATCAATCTGCGTTTATTCCTCAATCAATTAGAATTTAGATTTAGCACCCAGCTGATGTTGTCTTTACCCGAACTAAATTCAGTATATTCACTCACATCACGTTTCTTTGCTAGACGAAGACATCTCCTCCACTTCACAATATCATTCGTAACAAAGTTCCCAGAAGCGCTGCTACGTCTTCTTGCATGCCCTTTTTGCCCATTTTCCACCACAGCCCCATCTTGTTCTCCACCACCACATAAAGCGGCCAAGCGTTCCCGTACTCTTTCGCGTTCGCATCCGCCACCATGATTCTTTCCGTCCCTTTGGTGCTCATCCTTTGCCTTCGATGCACCGTTTGGCGCGACAACATGCAGATCAAAGAAAGACTCCTCCTGATCTTCAGCACCTTTTGAAGTCTTGCGCAAGACCTCATTGAAGAACGTACACGTTTCTCGGAATTCGCCGTCGGTCCATCCTCTGGGAAATCCGGTCAAACAAATCCCGAGCCGAAGGGCATGTACTGCTCTAGGGAAACCACCCAGCCAAGAGACATGCCAAAACAGCAGGTGAAACAGAATGAACGAGAAAACATACTTGCTGTAGTTGTAGTGGTAGCTGAAGGTGAAAGAGGACGCGAATTTTTCAAACTTTGTTTTGTAGTTGTTAAAGTACTTGGTACCTTTGGAACAAGATGTAGGCGAAGGCGCGAGAATGATCTTAAAAAAAGATAAAAGAACCATCATAAAAGAAACTCGAGAACAGATATCAAGAGCCTACACTAGAGCTATCTTTCGAATGTGCTGCACGAGAATCACCACTTTTATGAACTATGATCATAATCGTTGATGTATGCCTCTACTCGTGCTTGGCGATAACAGCCAGATAAGAAAAAATTTAAGAACAGTGGTAGAAACACAAGGACAACTTAATATGGTTGTGGTCAAGGACCAAGAGACTTCAAAAGCAGGTTAACGTCTTGACATCTTCGTGTGTGCGTGATCTTCCGGTTAATCGCTGTGAAAGGAGTGATCGCACACCGATGCATTTCGGCAAGAATACATGAGCTACGTGGACCACTACTTAATGTAAAGTGATGAAGAAGTTTCCTTCTCTTCTTGTTCATCTCCCTCTTCTCACGACACTCATCAATTCCACCTTAGTACGTCAACAGATAATTCAGCTTCAGGAATGAGTCCTTAACACTTTCTCATGCGACCAATGACTGCAGCTTGGTACAGCACAAGCACAACTACAACGTAGTCCATTTTCTCTATAAAAGTCCAGAGCAGATGCTTGTTAGCCTTATAAAAGTCCAGAGCATAATGCGGGTTTTCTTCCTTGGTATTGGTATGTCAAGAGTAGGTATAGTTCTCTTCCTTGGTATTCTTGGTATAATATCAAGAATATCTTATCTATATCATGCGGAGCGTGTGAGCTTCAGTGTTTAGAAAAATGCAAATATGTGAATGTGCTGATGAGAAAAAATACGATAGGTGGGAAAATGAGCCATATTGATACAACTCCATGCTGTATTCATTTGACTACACAACGTAGAGGTACTAGTAGACGCACTTGCAAGAGCTAAACGGCACTGTCGACACCTTCGTGATGATGATGGTGATGATGATGGTGCTCTTTCTTTTCCTTGTTAGTAGAAGATTCCTCGGTACCAGCAGCGCTAGAACTGCTTGGTCTCTTTTCTTTCTTCTCGCTACTTCTGCTCTTTTCGCCTTCTCCCTTATTCTTGGTACTGGAAGACGCTGTGGACGAGCGCTTTTCGCTCTTCTTCGCTTCTTTGCCCTTCCCATCTTCCCTCTTAACAAGCGGACTCGTCTCTTCCTCCTTACTACTTGCAGCTTTGTTATCTCCGTCTCCAGCACCAGCGTTAGAACTTTTACGTGAGTGCCGCTTGCTCTCTTTGTCTTTCCCCACCTCACCCGAAGACTTTTTCTTCGCTACAGCGTCATCTGGAGAGCCAATTATGCCTCCACCAGTAGTATCATCTCCAACCGCAGGGGTCGTATCTGTCGAGGCTTTCTTTATCGTCTCTCTGTCTTTGGCAGTGGTCGTGCCAGCGCCCTTTGCCGTTTTTTCATTTCTTTTTGAAGCTTTATCTCCTGCATCAGGAGGTGAAGCTTCGCCTTCCCCCACCCCTTTATTTTTTTTCGTGGCTCTTGGGTGTCGCGGTCCCACAAGCTCCACGTGCCGATCGTGCAAATCGTCGTGCTTTCCTAAAAGTTTGGCTTAGAACTTGCAGGAGAAATCTATCATCCTGGGGAGCATCTCTGTACTCGAAAAACTGAAATAAGCGAGTAACAGACGAGAATAACCGAGACACCGACGAGAAGAACGAGTAGCCTTGCTGTTAAGCTATGCCCCTTATTTCAGTCAGTAACTCGGTTATTTTCAGTTTTCGAGTACCCGTTTCGTCCCTTTAAGTAGATGAAACGGGGCCGCAAAGATGTCTGTACCCGTTTCGTCCCTTTAGAGGAAACGGGGCCGCAAAGATGTCTGCTCGGAAGATACATTTCCTGCTCAAGCCTTAATTGTCGTGCTTCTCGTGCAGTTTTTCATGTTTGTCGAAAAGCTTGTCGTGTTTGTTATGCAACGAATCGTGCTTGGTATGAAGGTCGTCGTGTTGCTGCGACAGGCGGTCGTATTTGTGGTGGAGCTGCTTGTGCTGATCATCGATTCCGGTCGCGACGCGGTGTGTCTTGTGCACGCCGCAGCCGATCATGCAGGCGAGCGCGACCAGGCCTAACACGACCGCGGAGATGACTCCCACCAGAACTAGGATCTCCAAGATGCCAGCACTCAGGACCATGGAATCCTCGCAGGCCTTGATGTGCTCCGGGAGCGCCACGGTGATGTGCTGCTGCACGTTCTCGTCTAAAGAGGTGAATCCTGGGTGCCCGTTGCACGTGCTCCGGAAGGGCTTAGCATTGTCCAGCACATCCTGGTCGCACGGCACTTGCGAGGAGTCGCCACCGTAAAAAGCGTAGTAACTGATGCAATTGGATTCGCACTGTACCCCAGACACAGCAGGCGGAAAATACTTGTTACACATTTGTGCCGTGGCCAGAATCAAGCACTCGTGAGAAAAAGAGTCGTTGTCAATACAAGCCTGGATCTTAGATCCACTGCCAAAAACCGTCGACGGCTGCACTACCACCACCTGGGCTTGGGGCGCGGGCGTGGTGGGAGGCGCGCCCACCGAGAAGATCGAATACCCCGCAGCCCCGCCGATAACGTAGGAGCACCTCGTTGCCGTCATCGCTAAGTCGTACAACTGGCAGCTAGGCTGAAACCCCACTGTGCCTCCCCCTTCGCCATACGCAATTTGACAATGCTGCAAGCACGCGTCCCCCATGTAGCCGAAGGACCCTCCAGGCAGAGTCTGGCCGCTGGCGAGCAAGCTTTCGCCCTTGAGCCGAACACGGCACTCGTGGTCCCTACTACAGTACTTTGAATTAGAAAGATGTAGTACATGTTCTAGATTATAGCTTCTTACGCTCACCTTTCTTCTCAGAATCCATCAGAAAGCATCTCAGAAGATTGGCTTTGGCCGCTGTGAAGAAGATGAAAAAGATCATGAATCACAATTATAATATTTGATTAGCTGGTACTTATCGCCTTAATTGACCACCACATGCTATTCCCGTTGGTCGCGGTTACGTGGCACTGTTCCGTGTAGTGCGCCCATCCGCGCTGGCACTCGGCTCCGAAGTCACGGCCCCCTTTTCGTGCGATCGCCGCTGCAGATAGGGCCGTCAAATTGCTGGCCGCATCCTTGCTAGGTTCCGTAGCCCACACGTGGGCCAAAGGTCCGTCTAGCAGTTGCGAAAATTCCGTCCACACCTCCTCAATGCGAGTTTTGTTGTTGTTCCAACTCTGCCTCTTCCCGAACAAGGCGTAGCAGTTACCGTTCTCGCTAAAATGCTGCGCCTCTCGCAAGCACTGGTTCACAATGTTCAACGCTTGGTCACTGCAGAAGTTGAACGCAAAGGACGTACTGTTGAACGTCTCGATCTGCGTCTTTTAGCGCTTGAAGATACCTTACATTGTAATACTTCTTGGAGGGTGCCACCTTTGATTCAAAAACTTTGAAGACGCCCTTACTCCCCCTTCAAAACAGGTCGTCCAAAGATGCTTGACACATAATTTTTTCCCCCTTCAAAACAGGGCCAAAGTAAGATGCCGCTCAAGATCGTCAAGATGAATTACCTTAAAATAAAGCCTTAATTCTTCCACTGCAGCAACGGGAAAGGGCCTGGATCCAGGGACAGAGTGGCTAGTCCAAGCTTGATCTTCAGCTCCATGGCGGCATCATACTTTAGAGTGCCTTTGTCAATCGCTCCAGCCCCATTTGTGCAGGCACCCTGGTCCAGATAGGCCTTGTGCCAAGCTTCGCATTGGCCTGCGTAGGCGTTCGGACATAGCAACAAGGTTGCGGAAACCCCTTCAAGACCAAACAGCCCACCGCCACTAGAGCAAAACAAAACTGAAGCTACAATGACCTTGTTTGCGGTAGGTGCGTTCTTTTTCATGCCTTCGCCCGAACGAGAGAACAATGATGTTGAAGGCAACAACATTGCTCCGAAGATCCTTGTACGCAACTAACTCATCTAAGTACTCAAATTTAATCACGTCTGTACGAAAATTTTTTTACGATATGATTGATATCCGCAAAACATGAAAAGCGATAGTAGTTAATTTGTGCCCATGAAAGATTTGTATTCAGGGAAGGCGAAATAGTATTGAGGAGGATCATGAGGAACGAGTCAGGACATATTCAAGAAGTGATGGCAATCTCGTGCAGAGGGGGTCACTATAGTCATTGAAAACCTGCTAGATTGATATCACAAAGACTGCAAATAGAATAGCCTCCGAAACATGATGCAAGCAGACTGACCCTCACTCGACCTTTGTCAAACAGGTTTAAAAACTTCTCAGAGAGCAGAGTACCTCATGCATGGCAACTCAAGGTTAGGTTACGGATACAGTGCATGTGGACAAGGCTACACAGCGGCTCAAAACAGACGATCTCACTACATCTCACAGATCGCAATCCGCAGGCTGCTAGATCCTCTCTACAACATCTTTTTTGACAGAAAGAGATGCAGACAACTCAACAGACGATGGGCTCAAAGACAGATAGATTAGTTCCTCTTCCTTGGTCTTATTTTTAGAAGTCTAGAGCTCTCTACTGCTCTATTTGATATGACGAATGACTCTTTTATAAGGGTACAACGAAATGTGGTCACTCTTGGAGATCGCAACCACTGTGAGGCTCCACGTGCGCATGTACAGCTATAGAAAATCACAAGGTAACAGCCACACTTTGTCATGAGGATGAAGACGAAGGTGAGGGATGGGATGAATCATCCTAGAATATAGGAAAGATGGGAAGATAACAAAGATCAGGCGAGAACTGAGAGTCTTAAGGCACTGGGGTCAAGGTCATGGGGAATAGACATACTAGAGTAGACCCCAAAGTTTCGTTAGTTTCTGGGAAAGGACGTCAGCACATCCTCGTCATGTCGTGACCTACATGTCATCTGTGTGTCTCTGTCATGGATGAGCATAACAACACGCGTCGTGCTGTGGTGGTCCTTCAGTCAATCAATCGGTATGCCTCCACAGGGCGCCAACCTCCCCGCAGCTGCGACTGCCGCGCCTCTACGTCCTGAGACGATATGAGGGAACGACGTATTAACATGTCGCGAAGGGGACTCACGTTCATCAGCCACTTGTAGTGGTCCTCCAATCAGCACGCTTCATACTGTCGTGAGGAGGACTCACGTTCCTCAGCTACTTCCATAGTACTGCATCAATTGCCTGTACGCTTTGTAAGCAGTAGTCCTCTGGTAGTAGTTGTTGTTTGCAGGCTGTCGCTCCTCATGGTGCATGATAGCAGCCATTTCTTTCAGCAGCGCGTCCCTCTGCCATGGCAGAATTATGCCGCGCTCGGTCCCGTTGCTCAAGGTCTTCACAAACGCCCTCTCTCCGAGTCCGTGCTCGATACGCTTCAACATCACGGCTGAAGATGAAGCGAAGAATAGGAGGATAATTGTTTGTTGGATCGATTAGGAATAGACCAAGGACAAGGTACAAATACTAGACTGAATCCCTCTAAAAACTACAAGTCTTAGTCTTTCTTGAACAGTATGTGAATGACTTCGCAAGAAATCAACCGAAATTATACCTTGACTCCTAGGATGCTTCAGTTCGACCTTAATGTGAAAAAAGTATAAGTAAGCAAGTACCTTGACTCCTAGGATGCTTCAGTTCGACCTTGACTTTGGAGATCCCCGGCTGAGACCACGGCTCGCCATCTAGTTGGATCGGTATTGGTTTCGTACTGTTAATCTCGATCTCTATTTCGCGTGCCTGGCACAAGCGAATCGCTCTATCCATGCCGATCATGATCAGAGCCAAGTGGTCAGCGCCTCGCAACATCACCACGTCCAACAGATTGTCGTGTGAACTGGTTTCCGCATCTAATGACGAGGTAGGGTAGTCTTCAGTACTCTTGACCTGCTCTTGTGCAGCACTGACGATCCCGTTTTGAGTGGTCCCAGCCACTGCTGCTGAAGAAGCGATAGTGCTTGATGTTTGATCCCGGTGGTGCGGTTCCCGACTACGACGGCGTCGTAAGGAACTAGTACCTTCGGAAAAAATGTTTTGGTTTTCATTGTTCCTTGAGCTGGATGATACCACCAAGGAAGGCGCTGCGCTTACAGCAGCTCCTGCGTTAACATCACCATGACTTGCCCGTCTCCGTGGTGCGGCCGCTCCTCGTGCTGCAGTAGTTCTAGAAGACATACCAGTAGATGAAGTATTGCCATGATAAGGACCGTCAACAGGAAACGGGAATACTGCCTCTCCATGTTGAGATGAATTGCGTTGTTCTAGTGCGTCATCAACACCTACAGACGAGTCCTCTTCGCCTCCACCAGCAGAACCGTTTCCGTTAGCCGCATCCTCCTGACTCAGGAGCAGCGGCGCCGTGTATGCAGGTCCCTGCCAGAGTCGTGCGCCACCCGCGTAAGATGTGATGTTCGACATGATGATGCCTTCAATACCATCCTGCAATGCGTATTCTCTGCCGTCGCAGCGGATTTTCACGCGGTTCGGGAGGTCTGAGCAGCTTCTGAGGATCGTCTCCATCAAGCCCATGAGTGCGTAGTAAAATTTGTTTACCTTCTGCAGTATGAAGAGACCAGGTAGTTCCTCGCGGAAGTCGTGGAAATTGGTAATCACTGTGCCATCTACGCCAATGCCGACGTAATTGGACGCCGTCTTCCGCCTCACAAGCTGGTACTGAAACGAAGTATCGCTCTTAGAAGTGCCCTGTCCCTGGTGCTGTTCGTTACTCTCTTCCTCGACCGAAACATTGTTTTCCCTCTTCCGAAAAAAAGTTTCCTGAATCGTCTGAGCGAGAGTTTGTGCCTTCACCAGTATTGAAAACACGAGGCCACCAAGCTTCGCAACCCAGGCAGTCGTTTCATCCACAACTTGTAAGTCGGCTAGGGCGTCATCAGGATCTACGGAAACACCTACCAAGTCGCGATCTGCTGCCGACTTTGCACGATCTACGCCAACACCTACCAAGTCGCGATCTGCTGCCGACTTTGTCGACTTCGACTTGCTCGTTTTCCTTGACAACCCCTTAATCGACGTGGTCCCGTCTTCATCAAGTATGAGTGCATCGCCACGAGAATGCTCCGCAGGATCAGCCTGAGTCTGTTCGATAGGCCGCTTGACGTAGCTACTGACTACCCAACGATCTAAGAACACTGCTCGCGCAGTCGCAAATTCGGACAGAAAACCGCGAATATTGCTCGTCCGTGACCAACCGAAGACGCGAGCCAAGTCGTTGCCCGTTCCAAGAGGAAGAATACCCACTGGCGGAGGCACTATCGTTTCTCTCGTTTTTAGACCCTCAGACTTCGACGTTGATCCTGCAGCAACAGCAGGCGAGAGCGGCCTGTCACCTGCAGCTTCAGGTTCAGATATTAGCGCGTACAGTAAGTATCAAATAAACTACAATGATTAATAACTACGAACAAGACAACAGCTTATGTACAAAAAAGTTAATAAAGCAGTACAGTCACTACTTTCAAAATTTAGTAGTCTTACATATCATGAAGGCAAGTAAAAGCGGTCTAAGATGTTAAATCGTCTTTTTCTCAAGAATGCTAATGTGTTGCAAACTCCCCATCTTAATCTATGTTCATGTTGTTGTTGATTCATAACAAAATCTCTCCTTTTGCGTTCACGACCGTTGGGCTAACAGAGGGATCGTCGCGATCCACTATAGAGTCAATCATCGAAAGGACCCAGTCCACTGTTCCGTCACCTCCGGCAACAAGCACGCGCAATCTGCTGCCAAACTTAGACAGAGGTACGGAAGTTACAACAACATCCTCATTATGTAAGTAAGCATGCCTGTAGTCATCTTCTTTTTCAACAAGCAGAGAAAGCAAGAGCCATCAGGGATGCATTATTTGAGGATGTATTCATCTTGGTAGCCTTAACAAACGTCGTACAAAACCATTCTAGTAAGTGCACAGGCTCATAGAGGGCATTTTTCTCCTTCAGGTTCACGACTTGGATGGGATGCAGTATAGACTTGAGCTTCCTCAGAGTCTCATATCCGTCTTGGCCACCACTCCTCGGATTCACGAAGGCTAAAACTGGAGTGGTGCCAAGAGTAGAGAATGGCGAGCCTGTGCGTGGTGATACTGTTCTTTTAGTACTACTCAAGCCTCCTGTTTTGCTTCGACTCGAAGTCGGTGCACCCTCTAGCTGGTGTTTTAGTCCTCCGCCAGAGTTTTGATGAAAGTGTCTAGAAGAGGAAGAGGTCCACCTAGTAGCTCTTTCTCTTTCATCTTCTGATATCAACAGGTCTCCACTCGACGACACACGAAGGGCGCTTTTCGGCGACGTTGTGGGTGCCCTTCGTGTTGTATCCTCCAGCACGCTTTCCCTCTCGCCATCGGAAGAAAGACGCGCTACCGTCTCGAAGCGGTGGGCATAGTCTTTGTAGCGCAGGTCCATGGCAGAGAGAGACTTCGGCATATTGTACTTCATAGGTGAGACAGACGGAGAGAAATCCTCGACGCGGCTCACAGTACTTTGTTCTAAGACGTCATCGTCGTCGCGCGATTCACTATCATTCTCGTCGTCAGAGTGGTCATCGGCACCAGAGTGAGCAGACTGCAGCCCTGACAACGGAGGGAGATTATCACCATCTTAGATCTTATACCGGAATCCATCTTGAGAGTCATCTTGGGTCTGCTTTTCCCTTGGATGAGGGGGGGTGCCCCAAGTAGATGCTTCGGAAGATGGATTCCCGGAAGCCTTAAGAACTATCGGGCGGAATAGCAGGAGCTTGGAGCGGGGACTGCATGTGTTCCTCCACCTCAACGTCTAGGCTCGTAGTTTCTACAACCTCTGGGTTCATAACGACTTGTGCAGGTTTGCGTCTTCGCCTCGTTGCCGCAGGACTCGCCGAAGACACTACTGAAGAAGTGTTCGAGATGGTGCGGCGTCGACTCTCTGAAGAAGTAGATATAACCCTAGTTGTTCTAGAAGAAGAAAATAAGCCTTCTACTTCTGCAAGAACTTCTTCTCCGCCTGCTCCTGCATTCGTGCCATCGTGGTCGCCACAACCTCCTCCAGCACCGCGACCTTCTTCGCTACCTCTACCAGAGGACCCAACGTAGGAGTAGGGGATCAGCACTGCGGGATGCAGCTGTCTCGGCAGTACACTTTTTTCATACTCTTTGCGTATCCGCGTTGCGGCAAGATTGGCAGTTCGATTCAGATTCACACGAGCCCCTTCCAAATTTACCGATAACGCTTGCATACGCCGCTTTCGACTCGAATTCTGATCCTTTTCTCCGGCAGTCGTTAGTACGCCCGACGCTGTTCTTTCTGTGGAGGTCACTTCCGTACCGTCGACTTGAGAACCATCAACTACCTGAACAGGACCATCCCCGGCTGGACCTGGAGGTTTCTGTTCGGTTTTATTTATTTCATCACCCCCTCCTTCATCCGGGCCCTTCTCTGGCGACACGCCCTCTATGCTGGACTCTGAACTTACTTTGACGTTTGTTTTTTGCGGTGAAGATGTAGGCGTCGTGGTAGGCATCTCTGCAACTCCCGCTTCGGTTTGCTTCTCCTCTCTAGCAGCTGCTTCGAGTTGCTTCTCCTCTCTCTGTTGCGCCCTACGTGCCATTTCGTGCTGGATAAAGCTCGCCAGTTTTTCTTCGTAGTCCCAGCGGATGGCGGAGGGTGGCAGAATCAAAGACGCGAAGTCCTCAGCGGCTAAATCCTCTAATTCCAAATTCGGTGGCGGCCAGGCTTCAAATCTTCGCCTCAAACGGTCGACAGAGAGGACTTCAAGACCAAGTAAGCGTCCAAGGAAGCGAGTGACCAACAGGTAAGAAACAACTAGGATTAGAAGAAGTAGAAGACTTACACTCCTGAATTAGTACTCTTTATATATTAACCTATTCGCGTGGTCGTGAAGTCGTGTCAGTCTACTTTCATCGACCAAGTAAGCGTCCAAGGAAGCGAGTGACCAAGAGGTAAGAAACAACTAGGATTAGACGAAGTAGAAGACTTCTTACACTCCTGAATTAGTTGTACTCTTTATATATAGTACTTACTAAAAAAGGACTAACAAGAAGTATGAAACAACTTAATACAATTAGAAGAAAGAGAGCTCCTTCTAGAATGAAAATCGTGAATCCCGCCAGGCCTTAAGAGAACGTAGAAGTAGGTGTTCAGGAGTACGTAGTCCTGGAACAAGCCGGCGAAGGCTCCGACAATTGCGAATACGAGTAGGACGATAAGTTCCGCTGTTTCGACTGGAATGTTGAGAATACCCAACAGGAGCCGTAAAATACTTTAGATCTGTATTGCACCATCGGCGGATCCTCGGAGGCATCCCCGGCGTCTTTTTCGGGTCCCGAAAAAGAGCCAAGGTGGATGATGTTGAGGATGCGCGAGGACTCTAGCGTGATGTAGTAGGTGGAGTAGCCTTAAGTACTTGAGAATATGAAGTAGAAAAATTGCGCCACCGGATCAATGTAGGGCAGGTAGAAAATCTTGTACAGAAAATGGAAGAAACTGTCGACCCTCTCTTCCTCGCCGGCTCGTCCTTCGCTCCTTCGTGCTGGCGCGTCCCTTTCTCCCACCCTCTCAACATCCTCTGCAGCATGATTAGCTTCTGTGTTATCGTTTTCTCCTAATGCTGTGGAGATTTCTGTTCTATGCTCTGGTGCTGCTTCTTCTATTTGTTGTTCTTCAGATGAGCACCGGTGCACACGACAACACTGCTTCGCGTCGACCGCGGAGGTGGCGGCTTCGGCGAGAGAACCTGCTATTTAAGCATCTAAAAATGTGAGTGAGTAAGATCTTTTTAGAACCGACTTAAGAAGAGATATTCAACTCCGATGTAGTTGATGTAAACACGACTAGATGTACTATGATTGCTAAGTTATATACAGGAAGTATGTACTATGATTGCTAAATACAGAAAGTATTGAGAGATGTACTATGATTGCTACATACAGAAAGTATGTAAATGCTAGGTAGTACCCCTCTCAGGAGTGTCATGTTCTTCACCCTGCGGAAAAATGACTTCCGCAAACGGAGCGTGACACGGACTTCTTGAAGTGGGAGATCGACACTCAGCACATTCGTCTGGTCCTAGATGTCTGATGGCGCTTTGCTCGAACCCCTTGGCACCGCAGTTTGTTGTGCAACGCTTGTGTCGCTGCCCATCTTCGAGCTTAACAGCGCGAGCGCCCTCCAGTCGTGACAGCAGAACCAGAAAAAGTAGCAGCGCAGGAGTGCTGCAGCGCTTCGGAAGGGAAGATGCCCCAGCACGCGGTCGCATGGCTTCTGTCAGCTTTGTTCTCACAAGCTCCTATAAAGTTCCGTTTGCTTGACAATGATGTTCTTGTTCGTGTCCTCTTTCATCCTCCAACACGACAAGCATTGTTGTGCAGGACAAGAGTCGAATCCGCAGAAGAACAAAACAGAAAGCGATAATTCAATGAATCAGTTTACTTAAGTACTTATAAACGATAAGGTTTATTCAAGGATAGAAGTTGGCCTTATAAAAAACACGTCAAATAAAGAGGAACAAGAATGATCATGAATTTCGACAAACTCTAAAACTCTGCTCGTAGGCGCGCAACAAATCTACCAAAAACAACTTTAACTTATGAGAACTAATTATCCCCAACAAGCAGTTCATAATACGAAAGATAACTTCGTATGATCATGATGAAAATAGACCCTGTGATGAAAGTCTATCGACAGAGAAAAATGACAACTAATAAAACCTAACACTACCTATTCAAACGCGTCGAACGACATCATTCACTGAGCATCAAAGTGCTCGGTAGCGCAAGCGATACGAAGACGGTATCTACAAGGATGATTATTAGAATGATATTGAAGACTGGAAAGCCCTTCACAGCAAAAGAAGAGGCTATAACGGGGAACCTCGAATTCTGTTCTGTTTTGTGATCAGTACTAGAATTTTCATTCCAGGCAACCCAAATGATCATCTTGCGTGCTGCACCATTGATTCGGCAATCTAGTATCAAGTTTGCTGCAAAGACGACAATCAACAATCATCAAAAACTTTTATGAAGGAGGTTGCGACCAAGGTGCGTGGGCATGTAAGATGGGTTCCATCAAAACGCAAAAGAAAAACTCACAAAATGAGGATTTACCGCAGGGGAGAAGGGAACCAAGCGGCGGAGGCCGGCGCAAAAGACTAGGGCAGGAGGCAAGCAGCAGACCTGACCGATATGTTTTTTGAGCATCACAACCGCTAAAGATGACCGTTGGTTCACACTCACAGAGAGGACTACTTATAAGTAGTCATTGATAGATCAACACGATCAACCAGGCATTAACACACTTCCAGAGCCTCCCACGGGGGTCGTGTCTGGAAGCAGCACTCGTGCTATAGTGCACAGTTGAACCTGGAATCAAACCCAGCTGCACTGAGTCACGCTTGGAACACGATTTACTATTTACTCGTAAAACAGATCACACATACGGGAAAACAAAGTGATAAGGTATATTCACAACAACATTCAAGTCGCAGGAACACCAATGGATAATGGCCATAGAAGAAGAGAGAGTTGGAAGTATCCTGTAGCAGGCTACAAGCAGGCTACAAATGGGTGATACAAAAGAGACCATATATTTTAGAAGTGTTCATTTTCTCAAACAAAGGACTAGCATGTGAACATTTGTCAGACGAGGGGTTTGTCGCTGTGTCACGACGACATGAGAAGGACATTCACATTAACATGCTCGAAAGAATACTTGATATGACTATCCAAAACCAAATCATGACCCAGAACAATACACCTTATGTAAAAACAGTAGTAGAAATTAATTTGTCATCCGTAGAGAAGTAGTACCTCCTCGAGCCTAGTCATCTCGAGTTGCGAATGAGTCAAATGATAATTTCAGTTACTTAATAATACTGAGCTACGTCTCCGAAAACCGAAGATACAACAGGAGCAAGCCCGCGAAAATTTTGCAAAGGCATGGCATACATCAACGAACCATCTAGTGGGTGGCGCGGCTTGAAAAGACAACAGCAACAACTTCAAATCATACATAGCATGTGATTAAGTGAAAGTGATAGTCTGTCTTCTAAGAAAAAATCAACCATTCAATTACCATCTGCAGAGGCTCGCTCAGGCGGTTATCGAATCACATTCTACTCACGCTTACGGGAGAAGCCTTAATTCAAAGTCGTGGGAGTTCTAGTGATAGATAGTCAGCCAAGCTGGCCTATTGTTGAGATAGTCATGCCCATATTTGCAAGCCTGCCACGTGCCCCAATCTTGCTGCATCAGAATCCGCAGTATCATTTTTCTTGGCTATCATCAATTGACACGACGAGGACAGCACACAACATCATCTGACGCGACGACGACAGCACACAAATCAAAAAACCTTGTTGCTTTTTGTTCGCAAGAAACGTTCGTAAGAGCAAAACAAGAAAAACAACATGCCACAAAAATAATGAACGTCGTATCCGTCTGCTAATGATCACGTCGTCGCAAAATATAACTTATGAAAGTTGTGCAGTGAAGGTCAAGGTCTCCAGGCAAAATATATCCACAAGCAAAAGCAATCTCTCACAATCATAAGAATGCATGCGACTTACCCTAACCTTTCAAATAAACGAACGAACAACTCAGAGGACACGCACACGCATCGCGATGCTAATGCTTCCCCACCAGTTTTCCGTCATGCTCATGACTTTCGAGAAAGGTTTAATATCATATTTACAGTATTGCAGTAGACACAATGAACTTACGTTGAATCAACGATCAGCATGCTCAATGATAAAGTATTGCAGGTCAATGATCACGATCAGTATGCTCAACGATTAGCTCCACCTATGCAGTACTAACTCTCAAAATTATCATGATTTGCTCGTCAGACGCGCTTAGAGAGTAAATTCCGCTTAGTAAAATGGTAAAACATCAAAAACATCTACATTAGTTAATACTAGTAAGACTTCTTGTTGCTCAACGTGGAAATGACCCATAGAGAAAGAAAGTTAAAATCTATTAGACTTGTAAGCCGCAACATCTAAACCCTACTAGCCCAGTAGATCTGTGACCCTCTGCAGTAGCACCTCCCGCTGCGTCGCATCCTGGCTTTCCATGAACAAAGGAAAACACACTCTCACATCACTCCACAAAAATAGAAATAGTTCTTGGATTCATTTTCCACGAGAAAAAACGCCTAGTAGAAGAATAATCACTGCTAGCATTCAACGTGAGCAACATGAGTCTAGCAGAGTCAATGCTAGCATCTCACATCACATTATGAAGCGAATCTAAGTGAGTCTGACTCCTATGAGTGCGTGTTTTACTTTTAGTTTTTTCATTTTCTCCTCTTCATAGTAATAATATGTGTGAGGTTTAAGTTGTCCTAGTTGTCCTTTTAGATGTCCTCGGGCCAGCGCTGGTCGTAGTAATATTAAGAGCAATAAAACTTTGCAAACACATCCCTTCCGAAACCTCAACCTCCAACACCCAAACCCAAAACCTCCAACACCCAAACCCAAAACCTCCAACACCCGAACCCAAAACCTCCGACACAAAAACAAACAAACCCCAAACCCATGAACCCATGAACCCATGAACCCATGAACCCA
>CAJINU010000044.1:655183-749119 GCA_905178165.1 Amoebophrya sp. A25
GAAACCACGAAACCACGAAGCCACGGGATTGAATTTCGGGGGAAAGGGCTTAAAATCAAAAATTTTAGGATCTTAACGCTTCAAACTCACGCGACTCTATCTCAAAACGACGGCAAAACGTGGAAAATTTTCGAAATTTGAAAAACGCGAATCCAAGGAATTAAATTCCAGGGAAAGGGCTTAAAATCAAAAATTTTAGGGTCTTAGCTCTTCAAAGTCAAAGGACTCACTCGCAAAATAACGAAAAAGGTGGAAAACTTTCGAAATTTGAAAAACGCGACGCCAAGAGATTGAATCCCAGGGAAAAGGTTCAAAATATCTTCGAAATTTGAAAAAACGCGAATCCAAGGAATTAAATTCGAGAGAAAGGGCTTAAAGTCAAAAGTTTTGCGATCTTAGCACCTCAAACGCACGGAATTCAACCCGAAAACGGCGGCAAAATGTGGAAAGTTTTCGAATTTTGAAAAATGCAAATCCAAGAAATTGAATTCCAGGGAGAGGGCTTAAAATCAAAAATTTTGGGAGTTTAGCGCTTCAAACGCACTAAATTCAATCCCAAAACGACAGCAAAACGTGGAGAATTTTCGAAATTTGAAGAATGCAAATCCAAGCACGAAGCTGAATTTCAGCGGAAGGGCTTAAAGCCCAAAAGTTTTGGGATCTTAGCGCTTGACTTCAAACGCACGAGATCCAATCCG
This sequence comes from Amoebophrya sp. A25, assembly GCA_905178165.1. NCBI lineage: Eukaryota > Dinophyceae > Syndiniales > Amoebophryaceae > Amoebophrya > Amoebophrya sp. A25. The sequence continues at coordinate 655,882 of CAJINU010000044.1, forward strand.
CAAACGATGGCAAAACGTGGAAAATTTTCGAAATTTGACAACGCATATCGCTTACCTCTTTGCCTTGTTTATTTTCTTATTTTGGGGAGGAGGAGGATCCTAGTGGGAGGGATGTTATCGGACGCTCCAAGCTAGTAATAATAGTAGAAAAAAAAAATTATCCTCTTCTTAACTTCCCATCGAATTCTATGCGGATCGCTGTCTCTGGGTATCAGGTCATTGGTATTCTGCCCACTCCCTAAAAGCCGCTGAATTTCGCTCTCCAGCATCAGAGGATATGTCTCGGTTCCGTAGCGCAAAATCGATTATTAGAATATTGATGTGAAAATAGTACTTACTACAATTGATGTCGACGCTGACTGATGAGGAGGTACCTCTCCTTCTAATAGCTAGGTGCGAGTAACTTTGGCGAGTGCGACGTACAGCTACAACCTTCGTCGATATTCATTCATTCATTCTTCATTTACCTAGGAGCAAGAGGTTGTTTATCTCAAGATTTAAGCCTGAAGAGGCTTGTACAGCTACAGCCTTAATCAGAACCCTGACGTGAGACGAGAAACTTCACAAAGTTCCAACGTACGTCGGTCGACATGAATCCTGGCGCCTCGTTCTTCAGATAAACGTTTTTAGAGTGAGAGTTATCGATGTGAGTCCCTGGCAAGACGAGGATCGATGTTGTGCCTGAGTCTGGTAGATGCGCATGTGTCTACCTCCACTTCTAGTACCTCTACTTTTTAGATACTTACACTTACATCTATGATGATGATCTAGTATTCCAGAACTAAGTAGTAGTAGAGTTGTGTAGCATTATAGTAGTAGTAGCATTAAACCAGAACTAGGTAGCATTATAGTTGTGCAGTATTAGTACTTGTTCTCGTAGCATACAATGGTAGCGCACCTGCTCCGTTCACGGTGACGCGCTCAAACACGGTGAATCGCACACCTGCATTTCGAACAAACCCGGCGATACCCTCATTGTCAGCTTCTTGCTCAAATTGGTTACTCGGAAACGCTAGTATTAGATAGAAGATAAGCTATGAATGTTGAGAATGAAATGCTACAATTGGTCACTCGGAAATGCTGGAATTAGAAACAGGCACAACAAAAGAGTCTTCCATACTCCTCTACTTTTTTTTTGAAATTTCATAAGAGAATCCGCAGACCACTTGCGAAATATTTCTCATGTAATTGTTTCAGCTGTGCGTAGTGTCGATCCGTCACGTCTCAGCAACTCGCAACGTTTACGATCAAGAGAACCTTGGAAAACTTCAAAAATTGAAGTCGAGAATAAGAAGAACGACAAATCCGCTAAGGCTTTTCACGAGAAAGAAAGACTGAGTAGCCAGGGTAACCGAGTTGGAATTGGAAAAAAAGAAAGAACAGGTAGAAAGATTGAGAGGTATCTTCTATAATAAAGAATGAAGGAAATAAGACTGAGTAGAGCCCTCTTCTAAGGAGGAAAGACTTCTGAGTAGATGCAGCTACTAAGAGGGAGGAAATACTCAGTTCGAAGTAGGAACTAGAGGGTACTGTCATGAGAAATTGTATAACTACTTTCATCAAAATGCGATTGTTACTTATCAAAATTTTAATGTATGAGAAGGTGTCACGAGAAGTCGTATATCAAAATGTACCTTTCCCTTGTACTTTGCCATCGTTTCCTCTGTTGTTCTACCGCTCAAGCAATCAGGCCTTCCATTTCCTCTATTAGAGCTCATCCCTATCCATCTCGAAGAAAGTCCTGAGATCTTTTTTTCTGCGAAAACGTCTCTCCCAGGATGCCTTCTCTGAAGATGGACCATTAGGGGAAGCCTTAACTCTAGAACTCAAAATCGGTGATGGCGCGACTACACTGGAACCAAGGAGTTGCAGACGGGCGCTTTGTGGTCCTTCGCTAGGAAAGCTGCCGCTTCGCGGTTCAACAGCATCTTGATTTTCCTGATGCGTTACTGATGCGTCAGCGGCGTCGTCTCCAGGGACTAGGATTAGTGCTCTCCAATGGAGAGTCTCCATATTTCATTTTTCAGCTGCATCCCTGAAAAGTATGCATATGGCATTGATTGATTGATTGATTGATTGATTGATGTACCTATTCGTGAGGTAGAGGGGCTACCTAAGTGCATGAGGGAGAGGGGACTGCTCTTAGTTTTTTCTCAGCTCTTCATTTCATCATTTCCATCTTTTTCTGTTTGCATTAAATGTGGTGCTCGTGTGGCAGAGTATCTCACTGCGATGCTCGCCCATACGTTTCAAGGATGCAGCCAAAGATAAATTTGCAACAGCCTTAATAGGACTCGGGGTAAGCGGAAAGCGTAGAGGTCATCGTTGTACATGTTTGGTCGTCTAGGTTCTTTGAGCTGGTTACCCCATCGAGGCTGCCCTGCATGCCACACTGCCTTTGCGCTATACGTCTCAGCAAAGAGCAAAAAGAAGAGAACGGGAAGAACCATGCAGGAAGATGAACTGGAATGTAGCAGATGCCTCCAAGACAACATCATTTTGTTTCTCTATGTCGAAGTACTATGTATAACAGCTCTGAATATTTTTATGACTAAATGGTGTTCATACACATAAAATCCTTCTCGACAATCTGAGCGATGATCAGACCCTGTCCCAAAGTCAACTGAAGCAACCTGCTGAACTCGATCCTCAGCGCAAGCTGAAATGCAGAAGTAGACAAGTTCTCGCCACGCCCGAAGAACGTTGTTGTAATGTGTGAACCTGTCGCCTCCCAGCTGTTCACACATCAAATCCGTCTGGGCTTCGGAGACATAAGACACATTGGGATGAACACAAGAAAAAGGCTTGTTCGGTCCTCCGTAGTAGAGGCAGCATCTCCTCCACTTCTGGCGGAAGACGAGGAGCACCTCCACCATGATAGGAGTACTTAGATTCGTTTCACGACGTTCAACATTAAAAATTGATTCCCATGCTTTTCATTATCGTTTTCTCAGCTACCTGAGACACACTGTGAACCTGGACATGTTTATCTTCCTTTGTGTTTCCCTAAAGGAGGGCTCTCTTCCAACTCGACATTCCCTCGCTTTTCTCTCAATTAAACACCTAAGACCCGTCTTATCTAGGCCCATACCCCATGGTGGGGAAATGGCGTGGCATTTGTTTCACCTCTGTCAGAGTGAAGAAATCTTGTTGCTGCTCACTCTACTAGTATGTTTTTCTTATTCCCAATCCCGGGATCGTTTTACTAGTACTAGTAGTAACGTAGAATGATGACGTTAGCGTTAGTCGGTTTGCATTTGACCTAATTGTAGTTGTACTAGACTTTTTTCAACGGATTTTTTTTGAATTTCAGCCATGGAGGAAATGGAGTAGAGTACTAGAAGTCTTCTTATTCTTTTTAACTTGAAGCATTCCCGGCCGCGTTGGAAAGCGGTGCAAGAAGAATCAGAATGTATGACGAAGAGAAGTGCTGAAATATGACAAGAAGATGGTGGAAGCCTCTAAAAATTGTAGATTGGCGCAAGTTGCAATCTCATGGACTTGAATTACTTTCATGCTCTGCATTTTGATTTCCGGACTGACAAATGTAGTTGAGAAGTATCTATATTAAGATTAAGTTCGTCTTCGTTGAGGGATCTATAAATATTATAAGTTCATCGCTCTTGAGTAGTTCTAGCTGCTCCTAGGTACGTTTTCCTATTCCTGGCGCCGCCGGAAAAAGAAAAAGAAGCACCTGCTAGATTAAAAAATCTCTTAGATCCAACACAAGACACAACCAACACGAGACACAAAACAACATGTCGTGGTCCACTCTTCTCGCAGTTTAATAACCGGATAAACTACACATTAGACAGTAAGATACAAAATATGCAATTACATGGTTTGAAAAGCTCGTGTATACCGTTTTTGAAGAGGATATCATCTATGCTTTCCCCTTTCTCAAGAAGAACTACACTACACTTCATTCCATGCTCAAGCATATAATATGACTGAATTCTCTGAAGTCTAGATAGACCAATCATGCTCCTGTTTGATATTGCAAATAAGGGTCATGATCATGTCGTAGTAAGCGTTTAACATTTGACGTTGTTCATTTGTTTTTAGTTAGAATCATAGGTAGCCCATAGTCAGAATCAGAAATTCTCAACAATCAAGATAAGTTTTTGTGAAGATATTCTCTTCATTGTTGCCTTAGTCTCTTGATCTACACACTGTGAGATTTCTCTGCATCGGAATTTCTGTCCTCCCTGCTTGTGCCTGCCCCCTGCTATATTAAATCTCACAAGACTAATAAAAGTAATTTTCGCGTAGCCAGTCTCAACTGGTTCTGCGGCTCCTCTGTTACAATCATGTCACAGCAACGTTAGATTCATTAGCTCATTCATATATGACAATAAGATGCGTTTTAGTGTTAGTCTGTAACATTTTCCTTTTATTGAGAGTTTATTGGTTTCTTTTCATCATTTGTTCATTTTTATCAGTCTGTGTACAACGATACGATCTTGTTCATTTTCGGGAAGTGGCGATGCCCTAAATACTTTGATAGATGCCATGGTGCATCACGACAATACCTAGGGTTGTTCTTCGTGGTCCTCAGTCTAATTCTAAAAAAATATAATCATTATTTAAGGGTGATCTTCTAAGTAATAATTCTGGTAGCACAACTAGTACCTAACCAAGTCAAAGGCAAACCTCCTCTCGTCCTCTTCTGTCTCTTGCTGCCACCTCCGGTGGAGAGCAATAAGACGATAAGACGACGGACATTACCCTCCAAAGACATCGGACAGTAAGCCGTTAACCATCTGTCTTCTGCATCTTACTGTGTCGCATGCCATGCTCATACACAGGTGGGCGCTTCCCGTAGTATGCACTGGCGTCAAACTCCTCATTTGCGTTACCACGTCGTGATCTACCCCCATTGCCTTGTTCACCTGCGTAAAGGGTTTTTACAGGGTTAAGCAGGGCTAGCAGGGTGAGGGTAGTTATAGCGTTGGTTATAGGATTTTTGTATGTAGTAAAAAAATGTAAATGTGATGGTAATAAATCGTAAATTTATCTGATCTATATAGAAAAGGAACTACAAAGTATATATTACCTTTTGTCCACGGCTCTGGCACTGAAACAGATGCTGCAAGTTCCCTTTGCTCCGCCTCATATTCCCGCCTCTTCATGAGTAGGGCTGGTTGTGCCTGTAGTGCTTTATTTCGCATGTAGGGTGATGTCCAAGCTCCCATGTGATTGCCTCCTACTTGTTGGTTGTTGTTATTGTTGCTATATTTCGAGGAACCTCCATGAGAAGCATACTCCGCAGCAGCTAGTTGTTCTGATAACCACGGATAGGTTCCTGAGCCACCTCCAGCAGCACCACTTCTGCTGTTGCTGTAGTCACCTCCCTGCTTAGAGGTCAGCTGGGCAATGAGATCGTCTCCGCTAGTTGTGGCACTGTAGTGGGACGTCTGCGAACTTCCGAGAAGCCAATCCAAATCCCCGAATCCGGATGACTCGGGTCCAACTGTTGCGGACGATGGCACGCTGCTTGGATGGCCCGATGAGGCACTACTAGGAAGATAGTTCATCTGACCTCCTCCATGTTGTTGTTGACCTCCAGAGGATGCTGAGGCAGAAGCTCCGTAACCGTTCATCACATAGCTCCACCAATTGTCCTCGTTAGGCGCTCCTGAAGATGCGAATTGTGAAGCAGCCGCAGCAGCAGCAGCAGCACTACCACCTCCTGCTCCGGTGTTCATGAGGCTAGACAGCAAGGCATTTTGCATGGCCTGTTCACCTACGACGTTCAATTCAGCCAGAAGCTGATCTACGGCAGCACTTTGGACATTTCCACCTGCAGAGTTTGAGGTGCCGTTTTGCCCTTGTCCTTGAATGAGGCCAACAAGCGCATTCTGAACTTGGCCTCGGTGCTGCGGAGGCAACTGATGTGCTGCTGCAAGCAAGGCCTCCAATTGATGTTGTCCTGGTGCGCCACCCTTATTAGAGGAGACCATGATCATAATTCTTCATTTTCTATAAAGAAGTTGCGAATTTTTCATCTTCTAAGGAGGTTACAGCCTTAGTGGTTTCAGATTCCCCCAAGGTAGGAAGCAAATAGAAATTGAACTACTCTGACAACAAACAACAAAGTGTGGCGGAGATGAACCAACAGTATCCTGTGCCTCAACTTTAGTCTGTTCCTCGGCCTGAGGCGTTCCTTTTGGCCAAGCGCGCACGCTTCCTTTGCCTTGAGCAGCCGCAGTTGGTGATGGTCGTCCCTTGCTGTCATGCTTACCTCCCTTCAGCATGCCTCCGTGCATCACGTGGTATCCTGATTTGCCTTTCGCTTTCATCATCTCTCCCTTCATCATCTCCTGTTTCCGCAGCATCATCTCTAAGGAGCTGCCCTTGCCTGAAACGTGCTCACCTCCTGCGCCGCCCATTGAGAGCATGTCGTGAAGACTACTCATCTTGCCTCCTTTGCTGTACTCGCCTCCCCAAAAAGCTGCGCCTTTCTTACCCGCGGACCAGTAGTCGGCCGCACCATAGCCGTTCTTACCAGCGGAGCCTTTCATCTTGCCTGCTCCTGGACCGCCCTTAGTAATACTACCATCTAGTGAAGAACCTCCACCTCCCTTCTCCATGCTCCAGCTGCCGTCGTCCTCTCCCCAAGGGCTCCAATCGTTGAAGTACGACATCACGCGGCTGGGTCCGTTGTCCTCGTAGAAGTCCCCGTGTCTCCACGTAGTACGGAGAGTGTTGGTCGAGCTGTGCAGCGGTCCCTCCTTGGTGCGGCCGATGAGCACCTTGGGTCCCGGGACGGTGTTGACAGTCGGCGACGCTGGTGTCCGCGAGGTGTCGAACGGATTGAGGACTCCGCGGGCTTGAGGTGTCGGTCGTACAACAGTAGCGTTGTTTGCTGCATTATCATCTGAGGCAGAAGACCCACACGACAAAGGCACTTTTGGCTCTCCGCCATCCACTGAGCTTGCTCCGCTCCTTTCTGCCTGCAGTGGGGGAGCGTCTCCCTCACTCGGATACCGCGTAGCGGTGCTCGCCAGAGTGCGGCGGTCCGTTTTGTCACTGGATGTTGCCTCCAACCCCGTCTTGTGATCGCCATTCTCCGACGAAGAAAAGGAGTGCAAACCCTTTCGGAGCTCAATGGATTTGTCGGCTGCACCACCCGACGTACTGGAAAAATCTAAAATCCCACCAGCGTAGTCTGATGAAGCGAGCATGTTCGCGAGACTAGTACTTCCACCACCCTCATTAGACCTTACCCAAATTCATCTTCAAGCACATCTTTGACCTTTTTCATCTCACAAACTTTGTAAGAGTGTCAAATATATAAGATGGGTCTTTGGAATCAATTGGATGAATTTGGCAAGCCTTAACTTCAGCACCAGAAAAGGGATTCCCTGGTGTCGATGCGTCTTTCGACGACGCGTCTCCCAGATGGTGCGTCGACGGACTAGATGAGGTACCTTTCTCTCCAGGAGGGCTGGAGCCTCCGTCTGCGCCTGTGCTGATATTAGACCTTATACCGATATTCATCTTGGAGCGCCTCTTCCACCTATTTTAATTTTTCCCCCTTAAGAAAGGAAGCATGATGTCATCAAAGATGTTCGTTGCCCTTCTGAAAGAAACTGAAACTCAAGATATATAATAAGATGAACCTAGGACTTTCTAAGATCAGTATTTCGGGTATATATAAAAATCCAGCCTTAATGATACTGTCCTGCCCATTCCCGTTGTCGATGCTGCCGCTTCCTGCACTGAGACTCTCCGATCGGTTGCGAGGAACCCGCGGTGGGGGTCGCAAGATCGGCAAAGGCGTCGACATCTCTTCGTCTTCCTCCTGCTCTAGTACTTTTAACGAAGAAGTAGCTTCTACTAGTATAGCTCCTTTATTTTCTTTTCCCGATGAAGAAGTAGATGTCTTCGTCTTCGTGGACGATAGTACAACAGTCTCAACGATCTTATCGAAGTCCAGCGGAGGGCCTGCAGTTGTAAGCGACGACGAAGAGCAACTCTGAAGTCGTGAAGTATCTCCAATAAAAGCACTTACTACACTGCTACTGCAAGTACTAGAGGCCGCTCTAGTACTACACGACGTAGACGTTGAGACTACTTTGTTTAGTGCCTCCTCGCCAGAAGCACCACAGGAAACTGTAGTATCAGGAAAGTCCACGACCGTCGTAGTCACTGCTCCTGATCGCAGATCCTCGTGTAACTGGAAGTAGATGCCACTAGTTCGCTTAGGACGAGTCTTGCTGTCGGTAATTTCCGCTTGCGCGCAAAGCTTACCAGCACTAACGGAATTGGTAGAAGAAGAGGCGTTCTTCTTCTTCTGATCTGGAGTTGCCAAATCGTCCTCGTCAGCAGGTTCGAAGAGAAACAACCGTGATCGTACTGCGAGTTCCTCCACGCCCTATGGAGGAAGAAAAATAATTTTCCACAGTCGGTATGATAGATACGACTGTTGAGTTGTAGGTAGTGCTAGTACGGGTAGTGATAGATACTAGATACAGTAATGAATGTGGTATTGAAAAACTACTACTTTTTACTACGTCTAGGATTACTTCTCAACCAATGATCGATGTTGTTTCTACGAATGATGACTTCAACTCTTGGTATCCTTTTTCGTTAGTTAGTACAGAGAATCAATCTACGTCGTAAGGGCTATCTTACAGGATATGCGGAGCAGGATGGAAGTTATGGGGATACCAAAACTCTTTTTTTACTTTCAATGAAAATCTTGTTCGCGATTATACTCCTTAACTTTAATCTACGGAAAAATTCTAATGAAAATGCTAGACGTTCTCGAAAAATTATCTACCTAGACAACGTGATAAGCAAGTTGATCATAAGTCACTATGAGGAGGCGCGCAATGAATTCGGTTTTTCCTATTGATTTGAGTCTGCAGTAGTCGTTGATATTAACAAAGAAATCCTCCTTCGATATCGATGTCTATTTTGTCCTTAATTATCTCAAATTATGAATGTTGTAGCCAATGGGTAATTACTGCAACATAGCCAAGAAGACCCAATGCTTACTTGTTTTGTATAATTCGACTTCCACGAGAGAGTGCCGATAACGATATAAAGTCGAACACGAAGGAATTACTTTTCTGTAGTTCTAGTTACTGCCATAACATCGATTGCGATCGCGACGATGTCGTTTTACCCACGAGAACGATTTTTACACGTTGTTCTTACAAGCTAAGTTTTCGTTATGCGAATGTGATAGTATGTCAATGTTGAACAAGATTGCCGCACTACCTAGTACCCTCAAGCATGTTGAAAAAAAACGACACCTACACTAACCCTAAAAATCGTAAATAATCTGTGTGAAGTATTTATGTTGATCTGATCCAAAATATCGACTACATTATAACCTTCGTTTTGCACACTTCTAGAAAAAGTACAGAGGATGAACCTAATAAATCACTCAATTACTCACTAAATACGATTAGAACAAAACAAGAAAGTGGAAAAGACAAGGCGCACTGCGTCAGGGCAACGAATTGACCAGACAATGACCTGTGGGGATTTGGGGTAAGAACGACAAAATCCTTGTCCTTCGATCCTCACACCTCCTACCGAGATGCTTTATAGGTTAGGCTATGCGATCTTTAGGTGAATATTTTTCAACCGACTTCATGATGTGCAAGACACTGTATTCGACTAGCAAGAATCGAAGACGATATTAACGAAGATATCTACAAAGAAGTAATTACATCATACATCCAGGAAGCCAAGCAGGAAAACAAACTCTCTCCTCAAACATGAAACTAGGTGTCTCTTTCCTCAGACGAGGCTTCTGACGGAGCTCTTCTCTCTCTCTCTCATCAAAAAAAGCAGGTGGAACACCGTTTGCCTCACAAGGAACAGAATCTTGATCAAAGAAACGAGCACCACGGGTCGGTGCACAGATACGAAACAAACCTTTTGCAAGCAGTATGTGAGGACAACTCTCGTGTCAGAACTGTACAATATCTCTGCAACAGATAACGCAGCATCTCAGACTCACAGATCCACGGAATCAATCATGAGTAACAAAAAAATTTACCTTCTCACAATTGGGAATTACAGGAAAGAGCGCTCGCTCTTAACGTCGTCCGGAGGAGACGACCATTTACAGACATTCCTTGTCTTCCTACAGATCTGTTATCCTAGAGGTGCCCGCTCAGTCAAAATTTTCAACAGAGTCTACCTTTGGAAGAAAAACATCCCTCTCACTCTCTCTCTCTCTTTCTCTCCCTCTCTCTCAAAATCGCTCGTTCAAGGCACAGGTCTGTCTTTCATGCTCGTGCTTCCTGGTGAAAAATCATACGGGACTAAGCCTAGTAACAAACCTTTATCTCATATTACATGCTTATATAAATTCTACCTGTTTTGCAATATTTGGAAGTAGCTGCAGAAGATGATGGTCATTTGATTTTGATCAGACAAATCTACAACTAGAAGACCAAGAAATTCGAATTCCTTGAAATTGTGTTACTCGCTAAGCTGAGTTGGAAGTCTTCGACTTTCACGAAGCAAACCGTCAACAGATCTTAGAACCAATATAGTACCTCAGCAGCCGCAGCACCCAAAGATGGTTCTTGGTCTCTGGGACCCTGAAACGCAAATGCCGGCTTAGCAGGCGTATTGCACGGCGTCGGGAAAACGCCGAAAGAGCTAGAAGCACGTTCCAACATGATCGAAGAGGTTTGTGGAGGTCGCGACAGTGAAGATAATCGTGGCTGCATGCAGTTGTCTTCGTCATTTCTACCTGCTAAAAAGTTGCCATGAAGCCGGAAGGCCACGCTCTTCTGCGGTTCGCCGAGGCTCATGACCACAGTCTGTTCTCCTAGTTGTATCTTCTGACCGCCTGTAGTAGAAGTGTTGCGACCGCTCTTCTCACATGGCACTTTTTTTTGAGATTCCCCTTTTGCCGATGAAGAAGACGACGACGACGATGAAGAAGACGAGGAAGCCGATGAAGAAGACGACGAAGCCGATGAAGAAGACGACGAAGCCGATGAAGAAGACGACGACGACGACGATGATGAAGACGATGATGACGATGATGACGATGATGATGGCACTGAAGAAGAGGATGAAGAAGACGCCTTTTTACGGTCACGTTGACTGGGGGACGTGAAAATATTCGTCTCTCCCTCCGGAGCTTCGCATGCCAAGTTTCGCTCTTCCTGTGAAATCTGTAAGGCTACAGGATCCGGATGCATGCGTCGCCTCTTCGCGCGAAAGAGCTCATCGTCATGGGAAAGTGCAGAATCCGGAGAATCCATCTCCAACAAATCAAAAAATACATCCATGATAGAAGTGATAGGCAAACTTTTTTAAGGTAAAGATTATTGATGATAGATTCTGCCTCTGCGACAGATGCTTGTATACACGACTGCCAACGGGTATTAACTTTTTATGCTGATGCTCATTCAAAATACTTTAAAAAAGCTAGTACTTACTTTAAACGACTAAAAACTGAGTGCTGAAAACGCATCTGGTCCTCTTGCATGACAAAATGGAGATTGTGTGCGTCTTAATGATCTTAGTGCGCAAAAAAATGATACACTTAAACTTTCGACTAGTAGTACTAATTCGGATCAGAATCGACTAAAATCACTAGAACTACCACTTTAACTGAATTCCATTAAAAAACTATTCACCAAATATTACTTGTCATCTGTACAAAATTCCTTCCAATCGAAAAAAATCAGGCGAAACGTCTGTCGACCCTAGCACTAGGGTACAGCTATGACACTATTGGGACACTGTGACTGTGTGCGGTTGAATATCCCGAACTCCAACATCTGCGCAAAAAAGCTCCTGCAGCATGTAAAATCATGACACTATCATCTCTCTCATGACGTTTTCTAGAAGAATGATCAGTGTACAACACTTACTTTAAATGCAAGCTTCGATGCTCTTTATTCGACAAAAAAAATGAGACAAAGTATCCACTCGGGGCTACTATGAAGATAATCGTTGATAGAGCTTAATATGTTGTTGGTGTGTACTCGTAAACTGTTTCCTCGTTTTCGTCACTCGGTATCCGCACCTCCAGCTGCCCGATCACATGTATTGAATGATACAGATCCGCTTTATTCTACTCACATCCGCTATATTCTACTCACTCGATCTTCTCAACTATTCTTACCTACTCTTTTCATTCGTTGATCGTGGTATCGTGAAACAATTTGGCAAATTTGGCCGTCCTATGGACCTAAATAATCATCACGGCATAAATCTAGGTAGTAGGTGTCTACCACTACCATAATATTTCGTTTGCTTTAGGATTTGGATTACTTCGACTGACAAGATGAGTCGTCGTGAACGTGATCAGTATTATCCCATAAAAAACAAGAGATGCAACTCGGGGAAAACAAAGAGACCACTCTAAGTCATTCTACTTGCTTGTTTTCCAAGTGAAAAAAACTCCCTCTTTCTCCCAGCTCGTTGTCCTACCCCAAGCAGGACTAAACCTCGTACTGCCTTCTTGCTGTGTCGCTTTCTGCGTGCAGCTGCTTGCTATAATATTCACAAAGGAATTGAATCCAATAAAGCTAATTTTTCTGAACCCAAAATTTTTCCTGTCCTCGTCCGCTTTTTTTTCATCATTTTTGCCCAAATTTCAATGTGGTCGTTGTATGACCCGCATGATCTGGTCAAGTTTTGTTTTTTTTTGTCTCTCAGTTTCGTAAGCATTTCTCAGCCCTCCTCGAAAGAAAATCTCCATCGCTCACCCTCATGCCTTGATTTCTTGTCGGTAACACCTGATCCAAAACAAATGAAGATGGGAACAAAGACACTAGAGAACGGAGTCTTTCTCTTTCTCAGCGAGTTGAATCATACATATATCCTTCATGCCCACTCGAGGAAATGATGGCATCCTCTCTCAGCGTAGGGTCGTTCTCGGTTCTCGAAATCGTTTTCTCTCTTTAGGTCAGTGCGTTCGTTCATCGTCCGTTGGTTCTCCCGAAAAATAACAAGGGGTTTGACTTTGATTGTTTCTACTTTCCAAAAGAAGATGGGTCGGCTAAAGGTAGTAATTATAATTAATTGTGATGCGCCTGTAGTTTGCAGCAGTTGTAAATTTTATTGTTTGATGCCTGACGTTAACAGTGTAGCTGCAAGTCGTATTTCTGTTGTTAGGAAAGCAAGTCGCTCTGACAGAAAAATGCAAGTCAACCAAAACGACTCGTCCTTTTAATGGCACTGGCAGTTGCTGAACACGCTTTCGCTCGGTATGAAATTGAAAATGAAAGTGAAGGAGGACGTCTAAAGAACAATTTCAAATCATCAATAGCGAGAGTTCTCAGGCAATGCTGCCTATGAACTCCATGGAGTCAGTCAAAGTTGAATTATTGACCTATTGTTGAACTAGTTCAATTATAGAAATGGGGTAGAGCCGAGTAGAAGAATTTATCTAGTGTATAAAGTAGCGGGTTACCAAAACCTTGAGTTAATTAGCACGAATGAATGAATGTACCCACTAAGTGTGGGTAATTAGCAAGTTCCGTGGGTACATTAACATGTTGACTCCCCTGAAGCGAAAACTTAACGGAAACAGGCGATGGACATCGTGGGCGACGGTCATAGGATCGGATAGCGTAGCATCGACATACCAAAAGAAGAGAGAATGGAAATGGCTAAACAAGGTGTATCGGTGTATCGCTTCCAGTCCCAAACAGCTGTATTTACAATCTTGTAGCAGTTGTCTTAGAATCTTAGAGACTTCTCTTTTTATGTTAAACTGAAGAGTAGTTTCCTTGCAACATTATGAGTGGAAGATGAAGCGCCCATACACGCAAACTCCAAAAAACGAGACCGCAGTGAAAGAAGACGAAAGAGAATCGAGTCACCTTCTGAAAAGCGTGTGTGCGCACTCAGGTACAAGCGTCTGCATCTGGAAAACAGGTATTAGAACTAGAAGAGATGTCCATCCTCAGCAGCATCCTGGCCTTCCTTTCCCCTTTACAAACGAGATCCAGATGCCTGCGAAGATGGATCTCTTGTAGCCTTAAAGGTGGGAGATAACGAAGGCGAGATGAGGCTTCTTGGCATTCCGCGGGAAAAATCATGCGAAACAGACGCAAGCGTTGCGCGTGTCCTTGCTTCTGTTTCCCGACAAACATGAAAGCAAGATGATTGATTGATTGAGGGATGGACCACAAGACCATAATTAATGTAATCTGGTTACAATCTGGTGGTTATGATACAAAACGAAAGAGAAAAACTACGGAAAGAGAGATTCCTACTTGATCACAAGAGGTGGAGGCGATTTGGAAAATAGATGAAAGAGTATCTACTATCAAAATCTTGGGCACAATTCTAATGCTGCCCTTCGGTACATCGACTACTGGTCACTTGCACTACTACAACTAGCTTGTTGTATAATGTATTACTACTACGTAAGTACAACTAGCTTGCACCTACTACTAAATTCCTTGTCTCATAAAGCCGGGCTTGAGCTCGCACTCCGTTTGAAGACCCGACTGGTACGTGAGAGTTTGACGGAATCGTGCTCCCAGGCGTCCTTGCTGTCAAGATACACTTTTTCGGAATAGTCCTCTTCAACAGTAGCAGGAGCTGGCATCTGCGTCGCCGGGACCTTGTGGCACGTGAAGTCCGCCAGTGCGTTATGGATTAGAGAAAGAGCACGAAGAGGCGGTTAGGTTAGCTTAGGTTAGGTTAGGTTACGTGGCTCAAGATCAAGATCATCAAGATCCTGTGGATGCTGGTGCACAATGATATGTCACGTCATGTCATGCCATGGCGCCTCTTGTATGGCGTTACGCATCTATGTATGAGGCCATTCAGTGAAGAGGTACCTCCTAGAAGGTGAAGGTGTGAAGGGGTCATTATCTACGTGATATGTTTCTCTAAAACAGCTTTGCTTTCATCTCGTCTAGAATCATTGATTGTCGCAATCACCACTCTTAACAAAAACGCTGGAGCAAACTGTGCTTTGCGGCTCACATAGCCCTTCGGCAGCGTCATCATAGTTTCGTCAACTCCGATCGTCTTGCCTGGCGCATCCTCCAGATGAGGAACGCAACGGGAGAGCGGCGCTGATTTTTGTGATGCGATTTTGTGATAGACTTAATAACCTTGTTCAACCCCAAAGAAGGTAGCAACAAGGCGAGGGAAAAGTTCGACTGATAATTTTCTCTATGTTGTACAACTTTTTAAGCAACTATAGAAAGACAAGCTGGCAAATTGAAGACCGTGAACACAGGTTTTCATCTTTATCTTTTCAGAACATCAAAGTGAAAATTAAGTATACCATTCGGGAACGCTTTTTTTGCCAGAACGAGTTCGCGACCACCAGCGATTATAAGATAGCTGACCTCGTTCAGGATATCCACTACAAACAAGTATGCAAAGTCGAGCTCTTTCCTGTGGTCTCGTATTTTCTTGACTTGCTTCTCCATTCTTGTTGATGCAGCCGCAGCACTGGCCACGGGAGAACTGCCTCCGCACTGGCCACGGGGTAACCGCACCGTCTCGGTGCACTCACCCTTTTCCTTTTTCAGCATTCGCAATTCCAGCATGATTTCTTCGGCAATCGCGAGCACCAACTCTGGCGCCGTCACCTCCAACACGGAGATACCGCACTTCCAGTCGCCACATTTGAAATCTTTTTGATCACCGCGAACCATTTCGTAGGCACCTGAATTTCAGTTGTTGAGCGTGTCATACATAACTTTAATATTTTGTAAGAAGATGTTGAGTGGAAATTGAATCAAATTCTTTGAGTACCAAGATTCTTTCTGGAACTGCATACGCGCAAGCTCGTCTAACTTTATTTTGTAAGAAGATGTTGAGTGGAAATTGAATCAAATTCTTTGAGTACTATCCATTATCATTCTGCCCAACAAGTACCAAGATTGACGATGAAATCCGTTTTTTTCTGGAACTGCATACGCGCAAGCTCGTCTGGGTTCGCGACGCCGCCATACGCGCTCAGCAATGTTACAACTTGCCTGTCCGCATCCGTCGTTGTCACTGATTGCAAGTTCAGTGTGTCCGAAAGTACTGCCATCAGCAGCATTTTCGCTATCTTGGGTGGCAGATGGCGTTTATGCGACAGGAAGAGAACGGTGATGCCATTAGAGAAGAAGGGTGGGGGTGCTGAAATGCGACAGGAAGAGAACGGTGATGCCATTAGAGGGTGGGGGTGCTGGAGTTGTCGTTGGGGGTGCCGAAGTTGTCGTATACTGGATCTTCTAGGCAACTCTGAAGGTAAGGATCTATTACAATTACAATTACAAATTTTTCGATGGGGGGTTATGGCGGGCGGTATACTAAAAGTATGACCCACGTGTTAACCAGGAAGCTGCCCGGCGATGGTGGGAGTTCATTAACCTCCAATACTAAACGCTACTTACAAAACTTGCGCCATCGATTTCAAAATGGTCGACACTAAGAGCTTGCAGAAAGCTGTCTGCCTCTGATTATGGCGGGCGGTATACTAAAAAACTAGTATGACCCAGGTACTTTCCAGGATGCTGCCCGGCGATGGTGGGAGTGCATTAACCTCCTATACTAAATGCTACTTACATATCGACGCACCAGCAGCGGTGGGCGCAGAGAAAGCAAACATTTCACAGACACAAAAAGAAAGCTATAGAGAGACTGAAAAAGGTAATTGCACTGGTGGCACGAGTAGACATTTACAAAGTCATCAAGCTAGTTCGCCTAGTAGATGAGAACAGATGATCAATACTCTTCGGGTGCTGTGTGGTCTAGCTTTGCAAACAGACACAATAGATTAGGTTCCTCCAACATCCATAATGATGGTGCTCATGCTACCCCATGGCCTCAAATCCATGTAGAGGGGTTTTGAGGTTGAGAAAGACTCCGCCAGTGCGTGGTGATCTATGATTCCTGCTATCCTTGCGGCTCTGTTCTTGGCATCCCGGAGCAACGGTGTCATCTGCTTGTCTTCCGAATGGTCAACCAGGCATCTGAAGAAGAGAGACATAGTTAGTAGAGTTTGTGTAAGCTCTATCTTCATCTGTAATACCTACAAGAGTTTGTAAAGGACTACGACTAGAACAAGTAGAAGCACTTTCAGTCTAAAAGATTAGTTCATCTCAGTAGGAAGCTATTCGTAAAAGTAGAAGATATATGTTGCAAGAAGAGATAACCTAAAGGTAGAAAGAGGAAAACTAGCCGGCTATATATGATAAAATGGCCGCAGGAGCCGTGATTTTGAACGTAAAGGTCCACGCTGTAAAGATAGTAAGTACGCAGGTCTTCGATAAACTGAAATAAGCAAGTAAGTGATCAGACTAACCGAGATGCTGATGAGAAGAAACAGAAAGAGTAGCCTTGATGCTAAGCTACCTTTCCCGCCATTTTTTTGTCAGTAACTCGGTTATTCGAGTAGTACATTCTAGCGTCTTAGTTAGTTTTCAAGTAGTACATTCTAGCGTCTTAGTTAGTTTTCGAGTAGTACATCGACATTCTAGCGTCTTAGTTAGTTTTCGAGTATCAAATTCTAGCGTTTTAGTTAGTTTTCGAGTAGTACATTCTAGCGTCTTAGTTAGTTTTCGAGTAGTACATTCTAGCGTCTTAGTTAGTTTTCGAGTAGTACATTCTAGCGTCTGTCTTTGCTCCGGGTGCGTCATCGAAGAGGATCGGCGTTTCAATTCCGCACTCCTTTAGTGCGAACAAAATTTCGCCATTCAGTTTCTTCTCCGAAATCGCAGCTACCCCGTCAAATAAGGCGGCTGCGCCGATTGCCCCTGCGACCGAGTCCAAATCGGTGTTCACGTGTCCCACAATTAGAGGTTGCCGAATTGCATTCTTCGGGACATCCTTGAGTTGACCTATTTTCCCCTTGAAGAGGAGCCAAGGATGGTAGTGAGGGAGGTAATTCGGAAACCCTTAACACAAATATGCATCCCCTGAGATGATCTCGTATGTGCGAGTAGAACACCTCAGAGCATATATCTCTGTGATCGTCCTCGTCCTGCGCGAGATTTAGAGCAGCTCACCCCAATCCATCGCAATAGACTCATCATGAGGCTGCTTGATGTTCCCCCTTGTTCATATGCGACAGTTCCTCCAAGATGTACGATCATAGTAATTAAAAGTTGTTCCCGTAGTAATAGTTTCAGCATCAATCTCAAGATGGATTAGGGTAATAAGCCTTAAGAGTTTGTTCAAAGCAGCAAGTGACTCGTTGTGAAAGTCTGTGGAGCGCATGCGTTCTAACGCCTCATTGGTTGCAGACTGAAGTTCCTGCGGGTGTTTCCGTTTTATCTCAGGAGAATCGCGCGCATTTCGCTTGAAGTTTTGTGTTGCGCTATCACCCACGTGAAGGGGCTCTGGTGCTGCGGATGACGGCAAAAACAGCCCTCCCTTGGCATCACGCGACACAGCGACCGGCGAGGCCAGGTCCGGCGCAGGGGGAAGAGGTACGCCAGACATTTTCTTGGTTTAAATGCTAGAATGAAGTTCTAGGTAGAAGATCAAAATTGCATGTATTTACTGCGAAGTTTGATGATATTGTTGCCTAGATACTACTTACAACAACTAAAAACAACTAGTTTTCTCCAACTTCCTTGCTTTCTCCAAGTACAACACTTCAAAGCCCAAGAACACTACAACAGGCAACAAAAAACTCCCATTTGAATTCAAAATCTGACAAGATTGCGTCAAAAAATGAAGAGAATGAGAAGGGACCTCATGAAATCCATGCCGCAATCGTCACTCTAGGATAGGATAGGAGTTGGCTCACCTATGAGGGGGTGGGCGTTCGAGGACGTCACGATACTTGAAGAACCTCTCCTAAGTTATGACTCTCTCCATGCTTAGAGGCCCAATCAATAGGTTCGTTGCAGTTCATTGCATAGTTAGGCACCTAATCACTTCTCCACTCATCTACTCGTACTATACGTATTCTTCTTCTAGCACTATATACAAGAACAACGCAATGCCATTTAAAGTTCTACTTCGCTCATCACTCTGACACTCCTGCTTGTGTGGAAGTGAACACTTCATGCTCAACAAGGAACTTCTTAATCTCGATGCTTTTGACGTCGCTGCTGCGACTGGGTGCGTCAAAACTTGAAAAAAAAGTTTATTCTGCAATAATAGGATAAAAGTAGCTCACGTGGAAAGTAATATTTGGTCATGCAACGAATTGAAATCGGTTCGTTTCAAAAGAAAAAAGTTCTGAAGTTCATTTGTGAAGATAGAACAAGATAGGTTGTCCACACGGTAACAGTTCATGCATCAGATTGCGCACAGTCCTCTTGTTCTTCTAGTCTCTACTCGTGGCACCACCTTTTTCATCTAGTACAGTGAAAATCTCTGTTAAATAATGTAGTTTCTTTATATTTGTATTTGATTCATCCTATTGACATAATTATGAGGTGCGTTCGAGAGCGACACTGTGTACGACGACAGCACATCAACAGAGATTAATATTGTTAACCTTAGAGAGTCAAAAGCCTTATCTTACAAGAGATGAAAAAGATCCCTATTACAGGACAGAGAGACGGGTTACATTGCATCTTGAATTTTTCTCAAATAAACATGTAGTTTTTGTTTTTCTCTTTCCATACTTGTTCTGCATCGTCTCTAATTCTGCATCGTCTCTAATTACAACTAGCACTGAATAGCAGATGAATTGTTCTGAAAGACGGTTTTCTATAAGGTGATAGGGTTCTGCTTTCAACGTGTGCGGCCACAGTCGACATATTACCTGCGCTTCTAGCATAGAGATCAAAGTCCTCGCCTCATCTACAAGACTTGTTGTAGCGTCAGAAGTATGAGCATCCTTTTGAGCCCAACATACTCGTCGTTACAGGCTCCAAAATCCACGAAGTAAAAAGAACTAAAACCTCTGTGGCGGCTGCTTCGCTGGTGGCCATCGAGGCAGCTTCGAGCTCTGTTGGGAGTAGAAATCGTTATGGAACAATAGGACTGTGAAATATAATTGCTAATGTTAATGTTAACGTAGAAATCGTTATGGAACAATAGGACTGTGAAATATAATAAGTACTTAAGGTTAAGAGTCATTGTCATTGATTCAGATTCACCCTGTCATTGTGAAGTCAAGAAAGTGAACTGAGGAGTACCCGATGTGCCGTAGACGTCGCAAAAACTTCGGCCACCGGTTCGGCAGTCCTTCTGGCATTTCGTTGTTCTTGCTGAGGCCTAGACGCCCACCACTGTGCGCGCTGAATTTCGGACTCTGTCGGAGAAAAGCTTAGAGTTCACCCTAATCCATCTCGAAGATCATCCTGGGGCCATTTCCGGCTTGAAAATGTCTCCAAGATGCTTCTGCAAATGAATTAGGGCAAGCCATACAAAACGGTAGCAAGCGTTGCTCGCACTATCCTCAGGGTAAACAGAGTCTTGGTCTGGCGGATTCAGCTCCGATTGCAGATTTACAGTGTCTTCAGATTAGAAGGTTTCTGTAGCTTTATTCGGTCCCTTGCTATAAGCTAAAGCAAAAAACGGCTTATTTATTTCCTGCCATTTTTAAAATTGCCAATGTGACTGTATGGAGGCGATAGTCATGGTAATTGTAATTCTACAGATGCAATCATATTTGGTATTTAATATTTATAAATATGGTGTTTTCCTCTTTCTCATAATCGAACACGTTTTCGTCTGGCGATACACAAGAGGGCCTCGTTTCGTTGCTATTGCGACCACCATTTGATTGGCTACCGAACCGAGAATTACTCCTTCCGGGCGCTGGCCTTGAGAAGCTGCCACCAGAGTCGCGATTAGCATTTCCGCCGAATCTTCCATTATTGCTAGTACTGCCATAGAAACTACCAGACGGGTTGATGTTGTTCCCTGGTCTAGTACTCATGTTGTTTCCGCTGAAGTTGTTAGAGCTACCGCTTCGCATCACTGAGACTATCTTCCTTGGCTTCATCTTTTCCAAGTAGTCCTACTAAACTGGACTAAACTACCAGTTTACGAGAAACAAATTCAACAGGAAAAAGGGCAAACAAGGATGATACTGACTGTAGATGCTCATGCTCTACCAGTTTAGCAGAAACAAATTCAACAGGAAAAAGGGCAACCAATGCTCTCTTTCTTGGTGTAGCTCTCTTGATTATAGCCTTAATGTTGTTGTGAAGATTGTTTCCGCTAAAGCTGTTCCCTGTACCACCTGCCACAGCTCCACCGAAACTTTTCTGTATGATATTCATCTTCTCCTGCGGTCCACGACGTCCACGTGCATTGAACGATGCGAGGTTCTTTTCAAGATTAGAAGAAATAGCATCAATAGGATCAATCGAGTTCGTAGAGGAGCGATAGTCTAGAAGAGCATCTTCATCATGTTGCCCGTTTGTTCCCCACTTGAGAAAATCTCGCAGAGCATCTTCCTCATGTGGCGGCCCGTTTGTTCGTTCCCCACTTGCGAAAATCTCGCAGAGCATCTTCCTCATGTGGCGGCCCGTTTGTTCGTTCGCAACTTGAGAAAATAGAGGACCACACTGTAAGAGGTTTCTCGGAAGAAGAAAATAGCTCTCCTGTTAAATTGTAGAGCCTTAACAGAAACAATGGAGGGCACAACAGGTGCCACCGACGCACGTGTACTTGGGCGATCGGGTAGCTGAAACGTGGTGGAGCCACGACGGCTAGGGACTTCGGTAGGCGCTTTCGATCCTGGTCGGGAACCGCTAGAGACTATCGCTTTCAGAACCCGTTCATCACCAGAAGGAAGTTGTACTTGCTCTTCTTGCTCTTGCTGCTCCTCTTCTGGTCGTGTTGAAGAAGCTTTAATATTATCCGACTCTGTAGTACTAGCGTCTGGTTTCTTCTCTGACTGCTCTGTACTAGCGTCTGGCGCACTGCTGTGGTCTTTTACTGTTACCCGATCCTTCATGTTGTCATCATCTCCAGAACAGCCAGAAGTCTCTTCTAATCGGTCGACCAAGGTCTCACGGCCGGCACAAGGCTTATCGCTGGACTCGTCATCTTGCGCGCTACTACTCGTCGAAGAGGAATCGCTATCACTTTCTACTGCAGGAGCTTCGGCTTCCACCTGCTCGCTATCGACATTAGCTGCGTCTCTATCGGTGTTGTCGTGCCTTCTGCCGACTGCAGAATTTTCCCTCGACGCCTCGCTTTTACACGCAGGCGCCAAAGTTAGCTCCTCGCCAATGTCGTCGTTAGGATCGATTACACGGCTAAGTGACTCACGTTTGCTTTCTTTACTGGCGGTGCCACTAGAACCTAACAAGATTCGTTAGAAGAAAATAAAAAATGAGGCTGAAGATGCTGGTTGTAAGCATCCGAAGGAAAATTTAATAGACTGAGTGGTAGAGGTCGAACAACAAGATCTTCGATGAAAAGCTATCACGCATAACGAAACAAAATAAATTTTCTGCATGCATCAAACTCAATCTCAAACAAACCGTTTCGAAGAAAACACGAAGGAAATCTGAAAACAAAGTAAGAGCTTCATATTCATTACAGATACACTTATTCCTCATATAAAGAAGTGTTCTACACCAGTTAAGAAAGTACTAACAAAGAAAGTGAATGTAGTACCTTCTAATAATGGCGGCGATGACTGCTTACTCGAGTTAGAAGAGGAGGAAACGCTGCCGGTGGTGAAACTACTGCTCGAAAATGAGGAAGAAGAGCATTTCGAGCCTGAACCTTTTGAAATTAGAGCGCCGCGTTGCATCTTTCTCATTGAAAGTAATTACTTATACACAGGGGGGGAGGGGGGGGCGTGCGGCCCTGAGTCATATATAGTATCCTTGAATATATTTATGAGACTTCTTTTTCTCTTCCTCTTTCTTGAGAGTCACACCCTTGGACTCTTCTTTTTCTCTTCCTCTTTGAGAGTCATATGATCCTGGGAGAAGCCTTCTTTTTCCGCCTTGAAAAAGAGGCCAAGGATGAGCCATATCCCTGGACCCTTTTGTTTCCCATTGAAAAAAAGGCCCTGATGGCGCTGAGGATGCTTCATCCATTCTTGTACTTAGTAACTAGCCTTAATGAAACTAAAGAGGAGTCATCTTGGACTTGCTTTGTTGCACTTGAAGATGTTCCCTTGTTTTGAGTTGTGGCAATGGCATGTTGGTTAGACGTCATTGAGGTGCTGGAAGACGATGATTCGGTGAATGGCTTAGTGTTTTTTGTTACCAGTGATGGTTGTTGACCGTTTTTGTTCGAGGAAAATTGGCTTTGTTCACTCGGAGCTTTGCCGGATAAACAAACCTTTTCTTGGGCAGATAGAGCTTGACTTTGTTGTATAGGAGGTGGAGAAGAAATAGTATTATTTTTGTTAAGTAGGTTGGCAGATGATGTAGTAGTGGTCATATTGTTGTTGTCGGTAGAAGTTCTTGTAATAAAAGCTGATGTTGTACTAGTTGACGTCTTACTGGCACCAAACTTGTTTCTATTAAGAGCGTTTTGAGCTGCTAGCTTCGAGGACACTGCTGAGTTGCTGGACGATTTTGCGGTATTTGGCACTATCATTAGACCCTACCCGCACTCATCTAGAAAGTGGCATCTTTATTGACCATGATTTGCCCCTTGAAAACTTCCACGTGTCAAAGATACACCACTATCTCGAGCGATGACGGATTGAGCTTGAGGGAAGCCTTAATAACCTGTTCTGTCGCTTCGCCAGGATGCTCCCCTTGATGTTGTTTGTAATCATGTTCGGCACCACAGCAGCGGAAAGCACCGCGGAAGAGACACCAGAAGCGGAAGACGAGCTGGCACATGAGGAAGGGCCACCCCTACTGGATTGCGCGCCAACCCGTGACGCAGATGCTGATGCAGTGCCTTTACTGCCAGTCTGGTTTCTATTATTGCCCACCAAACTAGATGCTGCCCGTCCAGCCCAGCTTGAGTTGCAGCTGGTGGTAGAATTTGCGCCATTCATCTTCGACAAATCACCTCCACCAGCTACTTGCGAAGTCGACGCCGATGCACTGGTACTGGTCGGATCCGCGCCTCCAAGAGAATGTGAAGCGGTTGACACATTGTAACTGCGAGCAGACATGACTTGACTGTTATCCCGAGACCGCTGCTGTGATCCAACTTTTCGCATGTTTAGAATCTGGTTCAATGAAATCGAGAGGGGAAATGCAAATGATGCATTGACAGAGTCAACCTATAAGTAAAGGTTTATTCGAAGCAACACAGAGAGAAAGAGTTTGATTTTGATTGTACTAGTGACAGCGTAAGCTACAACTACCTGGCTTCCTTTGTTTAGTACGAAAGAACTGATTAATTAGATTTACAACGATCTTTGTGTACTACCGGTTTTTTTCCGTCTGTCGCTCGCTCAGCTGACTTTTTCCGCGCGCTGCTGCCATCGCTTGGTGCAGTGCGCGCATCCGCACTCTTCGCCTTACTAGAGACAGAGCCCTTGATCGCCGCAACCGCATTAGCAGCCAGGAACTTGGCTCGCTCCCTTGCCAGTAGGGTCTTTTGTCGGTCCACAGTCGCCTGCAAGATCGCGTTTTCGCGCTCTAAAACCGAAATCTTATCCATCGCAGATGTGTATGCGATCGAAAGCTTGCCCATCCTGTGTTGTTCAAGTGAGTCCAGTGCTTTGATGTTGATGTTCCATGTTGTCAAATAACTACTTAAAAATGAGAACCCTGTATTTTTAGATTTAGAACGATGAGAGTGAGTGTTGAAGGAGAACGTAAATTCAAACTGAAACTGAAAGGATTACAAATGGAAGAATAGTACCGGTCCACCATTTTGCGATGCTTGCCTTGTAGAGTCTTATGCTCTCTCTGCAAAACTGTTACCGCGCCCACACGTGCGCCGTCGGGCAGGTCCGTCGCTGGCGAGCAGACGTTATCTAGTTGTTCCCCTCCAGTATTCATATCGAAGTTGCTTGCATTCTGCATATCTGCGCCTGCCAGTGACAAGTCCCCATATCTTAGTACTAGAGCTCACCCAAATCCATCTCGGGATTTTTATCACCATCTTGGGACTTCTGTTTGCCTCTTAATATGAAACAGCTGTTCCGAGATGCTTCAGAAGATGGGCTAGGTTATAAGCCTTAAATCTTGCGGCATCGATTCACCAGGAGCTTGCGTGAATTCCGGTGGCCCACCGGGAATTGACAAGCCTGCGTGAGTAGCCACAAAGGCTTTGAGAGAACGGTCTCTCTGAAAAGTGAACTCTGGCATTTTCAAAGCGGGAGCGGCTGGACCGCAACTGCGTGCGCGCGGCTGCTGCTGGAGCTTGCTCTGAGGAGCAGCTCCTGCAGTCGTCGAAGGTGGATGAAACTGCAGTTTCGTTCCTGGAGGTTTCGTGTTGAGGTTCGGTAATTGGCACGCAGGTGGCTGCCAAGGAGTGCCAAAGCCTGTGAAGATTCCTGTGCCTCCGGGTAGTTGATTGGCCTGCTCAGCAGATGCGCCACCTTCTTGTTGTACTTGAAGAGGTGGTTGCCATTGCACAGCACCTGCACTTACATTCGTGTCGCTCTTGCTGTCTCCCGTGACTCCCATCAACCTGGCTCCCACATCAATAGCTTTAGCAATGTTGATGCCTGCAAAGGTCCAGTGGGATGTGGGAGGCACTGGTGCGCTCATGTGTCCTGTAATTGCTTGCGTTTGCTGCTGCTTCATGTAGGTCAGCAGATCTGGCTGTTCATTCAGCATGTTCAATCCAGGGAAGAACTCTTTGTTGAACTGAGGCGCTGTCGGTGCCGTTGGTAGCTGTCCTGGTGCTGCTGCCGTTGGAAGTGGAATGTCAGCGCCCATTGCAAGTTGTGCGGCAACTTCACCCGTAGTTCCTGTGCCAGGCAAAAACGCCGGTGGCATAGGACCGCCGAGCTGTAAACCACCACCAGGTCGTGGTCTGCCCGGCGGCGGGCCTCGCTGCGGCATCAGCGTCGTGACTTGGTCTTCCTCATCACCGCAGTCTTGCGTTTCGTCCTCGCCAAAACCATCTCCTAGAACTCCTAGTCCTGCAGCACGACCATTGTCCTGAAGATAGTCGTGATGCACCTCAGCTGTGCTACGATTAGCGGAGGTTTTTGAGGATGAGTTTTTGCTCGACGACTGCTGTGTCGTTGTCTTCGATGACGTGTTGGCATTTGTCGTGGCCTTGCTTGCGGACCCTGGCTCAACGTCCTTCACCGCGCTCTCCTCTGCGAGAATCCCGCTGAAACGGCCATGCGTTTTGATGTTGCTAGCGAGCAAAAACGGCTGCAAAGCGGCTGGCGGCTGCAAGGACGCTCCGCAAGAGCGAGATCGCGTTTGGGCTCCGTTACTGACTTCACCACCGGCCATAGCATCCATCATATCGTCCTTGTTGACCAAATTCTGTCCTGCCTGCAGGAATAGAAGATTAGCCCCCATGGCTCCAACCGACATCAGTCCACCTGACACAGCTCCTACTTGGTTCATCTGAGTTCCAGGCATCTGCCGACCCCTTGCTTGCTGTGGAAACGACGGCCCTGGCAATTTCGGAACCTGGCTAGCTGCTGCCCAATTCGGAACCGCTCCAGACGCCGGTTGCGGAAAGCGTGGCCGTAGCTGCCACGGCGCACTGCTATTTGGCAGGTCGCCTCCAGGTCCAGCCTGAAAAAACTGCGCGGCTCCTCCACCAACGCCAAGGCGCATCGACTGCTGGTGTCCCATGGTTTGATTGTCTTCGGCTGTACTAGATGAGAGATCGCGCTCTTCGCATTGTGGAGTGGCCGTCACGTCGTCGGGTGCGTCCATGAAGGTGTGGGAGTGTTCCTCTCTTAGAACTTGCAGAAATCCATCCTGGGGAGCATCTCGGTACCCGTTTCCCTTTGGAAACGGGACAAAGCTGACTGGGAAGATGTATTTCCTCAAGCCTTAACTCTCGTTTCCGGTTGTAACTCACCTGGTCTATAGTCCCTCCCATCTCCGTCGTCGATGAACTACCGGCTCCTGATGCCTCCTGCTTCCCGCTCATTATAGAAAGTCCTCCGAGACCCATTGTTGATGCAGCATTAGGGTTCCGCATCATGCCACCAGGAGCTGCAAATGGCATAGGAAAACTCTGAAGGGACGATCCACCAACAGCCGATTGCGTGGGACCTAGCTGTGACCGAGCGCCGGAATCTGCTCTAGGTCTCGTATAATTGCCACCATTCAAAGCTCCATTTCCACCGTTCTGTGACGGGAAAAGGTTATCGAACAAGCCTGCTCCGCTTCCCGGTGGACCGACAAATGCCTGTTTAGGAGGTGGCAGTCCTGAAAAGTTCATTCCACCTAGAGTTAGAGCTCTTTTCTTTTTTTTGCAGTGCCATGCTTATCCGAAAGGGAAGAGCCTGCATGTTTGTCCGCGAAGCTGCTGCCGGCGACGGACGGAACTAACCCCCTATAGTATACGCTAAAATTTTTGATCCGCTGAAGCTCAAATCAGTTCAGATCTTCTTTCAATATGCTTGGAAGATCATAGAGGAAACTTTCATTCAATATGCTTAGAGGAAAACAGTAAAGAATCTTGACGCGTAGAAATGAACAAGGAAATCTTGAGTCTTAATAGAGGCTGCTGGCCAAGAGCTGCAGCTGAGCCTGTTAATCCGGGTTGCATCCACTGTGCCGCAGACTGGACAAATTGAGCGCCGTTACCAGACTGAACGAATTGACCACCAGAGGTAGGGTTTTTCCGTACTAGACTCTCCCAGCGCATGGCAGACTGACTGCGGACGCCTGCTGCCGCATTAACGTCTCGCGGCTCTGGTCCACTGCTCGCTGGACCTGCACTTGCTCCACCAGGGACACCAGGAAAACCAGCACCACCAGTAACTGGGGGGAAGCCGTTAGTACCTGGCATCAGTCCGTTACCATTACTACCCACAGCAGGCAGTGTACTAGGGCCTAACTGTCCTTGCGGTCCTTGAGCGCCGTTGGAGGGAGCAAAAAGACCGGTGCCTAGCGGAGGCAAAGGCCGCAACTTCAGCAGACCGGACTCAGGTGGTTGTCCAGCAAGCTCCGAGAGCTCTTCTTCAGAGCTGTGGTGCGACAGCGTTACATCGTCGCCGTCTCCCTCGCCACCAGCTGCTTCCTCAATTGAAGCTGGTTGTTGAGGTAATCTACTTGTTCCACTTCGTGTTGGTGGTGCTCCTGGAGTAAATGACCTACTAGTAGAGGACGATGTTGCAGGTGCACCTACCGGTCCGACTGAACCTGTTAAACTCGTTGTGTTGTTATTTCGAGCACCATGGTGCTGTGACAGACCTGCCGCTCCACCTCCTCCGGCGGTCAAACTTGTGGTGTTGCTCCCACGTGGAAAGATGCTCTCGTATTTAAAGCGCTCCACCTTATCCATCTTGGGACGCATGATCTTGCTGCTCTCCCATATTCCTTAAGATGCACTATCTGAAGCTGTTCCAAGATGCACTTCTATCTTAAGATGCACTATCTATATTTTTGCTAGCTCTTCCAAGAAGATGCACTATCTGAACAAGATGGACCATTAGGGGAAGCCTTAACGTATCCTTCTTCACCACTCGGAGTGCCGGAGAAATCCTCCTCGGCGCTCCCTCCTCGGCTGTCGTCCCCTTCCGCACGTCTTTCTCGCAAAATCTTGTCCACTGGATGACTTTTTTCGTACAAGTCGTCGCTCGAAGAGGAGCCCCCTAGCGAGGGGTGGAACTCGTCGGGCGAAGACTCGACTCTTGGACGCCGAAGAGGAGGCGGCTGGTGAGGTGGAGGTCGCGATCCTGTACGCATTTTATAAGTAGCTCTGTCGCTCTGTGGTAAATGGTCTGGTACAGCTGTAAATGGTCTACAGCTGTAAATGGTCTACAGCTGTAAATCCAGCTGTCCTGGTCAGCTTCAGCTCTTTTTGAGGTACCTTTCTAAAAAAAAATTTCTAGTTGGAGGACGAGTTGAAGGTTTCTTTCTTGCTCATTATTAGCCTGCCCACGAGACTAAAAAAAGAAGTTCTGCTCATTCCCGAAGGTGTACAACTTCTAATACCTTTGCTTCTAGAAGATGTTCCTTTGGTTTCGGAGTATAAAGGCAATAACTCCAATGAATTACAGCCAAATGTGAACGATCCCCGAATAGATAACGAAGGATTTAGCACGAAGTTGCTAATTTCTGTTTTGTTGTACGATCTAAAAAGACTTTGTTTTTCTTCTTTTTCCACTTTTTTCTCTCATTTCATCTTTTTTTCTTAAAGCAGGCGACGTTTTCGGGTACTTCTCAGTTCTTCTACTCTCTGTGCAGAACAATGATTTTCTCTTTTCACTCTTACGTCGGAGAGACTCTCCTGTCGAGAAGATAGGGAAAAGCGCTCTGCAAGACGGTCGATGGGGCTAGGGGATACCAATACACTCAGTTCGTCACAATTGCAGACCGACATTGAAAAAAAACAGAACAAGTACTTAGATAAAAACCGCGGTTCTAAGAACGTCTGGTGTTTTTCGGAGTTAATACAGGCCGTTGGCTCATGAGATTTTTGCGCAGAGAATCATAACGAGGAGAGCGAATTCTTCTAATGGGGGTGTTGTTGCATGAAATCACAGGAGGCTCTTCGCCTTTGATGAGACAGTGTTCAGTTATGGTGCTGCGACAGAGTGACAGTCGTGTATGCGCATGGAATTTGAATCAGAACCAGCGCAGCACTATGACCTATAATTCAACACTACGTCTGCTGTCTCAACGCTGGTAAAACGGAAGGCGCTTCTGAGGCTTGGAGCTGAAAGCGGTCGCCGTCCCTGCGCACCACGATTACACTATTGGTCGCCTGTGCACGCGCAATTACCTGGCTCATAGCCAATTCCGAATCTCGATTCAGGTCTATCTCATGTTGAGGTCTTCTATCTTGGTGTTCTGGCGCTGCAGGCGAAGCAGGCGAAGCATTCATTACGCTCATCTCCAGCTGCTCTGCTGTTGGCTCCTCGCTGGATGAGGATGCAGCTCCGAGTAGAGTGGGGCCGATGTTCACTATATCATTGGTCGCTTGATGATGTTGGCCTCTACCCTGCAGATGCACCTGGCCGCCGATTGCGCTTTGCTCGAACACTATCGGACTACTGTATCGCACAAATTGGGGCCCGACGCCAGGTGCCGCTAAACCTACCATGCCTGGCGGTGATGCACCCACGTTTTGATTGCCGTTGTAAATGATCCCTCCGTTTTGATGCTGGTTGTACGGAGAAAACTGACTGTAAGGCGGAAACTGGGTCAAAACCGCGGGTTGTGAGTCGTAGGTCTGCAATTTCACACGTGCGTCGGGTGTTGTAGCTGCAGTTCCGAAGATTCTCTGCCAGCGCGACGGACTTGGTGCGCTAGTTGCTCCGTCGGTTGGATTGCCACCTCCGCCTGAACTAGAACCGCGCTGTCGACAGCAGGGACCGCGACAGCGGCCGTAGCGGAAAACCGAGTACACCTCGAACAAGAGGACGACAAGCAGGAACACAAAGCAAGCCAGCACTAACGCTCGTGCCGTAGCCCTACTAGGCACGTTGTATTCGAGCGGCTGCGTCGGTATCTGGGCCTTTTCTAGGATCCAGCTGCGTGCGAAAAACGTGTCCGCGAACCACACTTCCACGTCCGGTGCGCACGAATTCAAAGCATTCATGTCCGTGTCGCGGCCTTGCGAAATCACGCCATACTGGATCCAAGGGTGAGAAGACCCTTGTTCCGTCAATAGTGAACCAGGCACCCGCTTTCTGCAGAGCAGCGGGCCTCCACTGTCTCCGGCACACGCGGTCGACGGCACCGTTCCTCCGCTTGTCCCTCCACTACGGCCCTTTCCGCACAGCACGCTAGCGATGTTGTCGTCGTAGCCATTGGCATTCAAGAAGACGCTCTCAAACGGTCCGTTGACGCTCCATTCCGAGCATTTCTCGTCCAACGAAATGGACGTTTCTTGCAGTGTCTTGGGCATCGACCCGGAAGAATCGGTCTGGCCCCAACCGGAAATCACGCATTCGTAGTCACCAAGGTTATTTGGGCCGCTTCCGCTTAGGTATCCTTGCCCTACGTTGTCCGCGAAAACCGTCAGAGACTCCAGTAAATCGCCAACACCTTCGTATTTGCGCCTTAAAACTTCGGAATCCAAAGGAGCGTCCGGAATGCAAACGTAGCCGATCTTGCTACTCGGAACCGGTGACGTGCTGGATGGACTAGTTGATGTTCTACGTCCTAGTACTTGCGCATCAAGACTTCTTCTAGTTGAAGATCCAGAACAAGGTTCCTTCGCTAGTTGTGGAATGAAGTTCTGGTTCAAATTATTCGAGGATCCTCCGTTTGAGGTGGAAAGTGTGAAGTCGTCACCTCCTCCAAAGAGGTCCAAAACGGTATCTAGAGCATCTTTGCTATCGTCTGGATAGTTATTTCCTGGTGCAACGAGACCGAGAACTGCGTAGTCGAAGAGCAAATTGCCCTGAAGGTTCTGGCCACCTGTCGTCGTAAGCCTTCTTGTTTTAACACTAGCAGCTTTTTCTTTCTTAGCACGCTGAAGCTTCGCTAGTAGCGATTGAGAAGCAAAAGTTGTTGTATCTTCACCATCTTCCTTACTAGTATTGGACTTTCGCTTCGCACCAGCAGTATCCTCCATCTCGAATGGCGAGTCCTCTTCCGCATTCGAAAGCCTCCGCCGACTGCTGTAGTACTGCGGATGAATGTGTACTGTCTGGACTGCGACCACATGTCGATGCAATTCTGCCTCAGACATAGACGCGATGTCCTTCACATGCGTTCCAGCGAGCACATGTAGCGTGTCTCCAGCATTCAGACCCTCGACGCAGTGGGCAGCGGTCAGAACGTGGGTGTCATCTAGGAGAGAGCCGCCACACCGATAGGACCAAGACAGCCGTGTTTGGACGCCTGGGGATGAATCACTTAATATAGATATTTTCACATTTCATTTTCTTCATTTTTCAACAAGAACAAGGGTTCAGCATCTATTATAAAAGGTTTCAATCATTACACACGAGCACGACGAGGAAGATGTAAGCATGACGCATCGACAAAATTCAAACGTGGGTCAGCTCCATACGATACGTCAAAGCTTTTACGATAATAGTACCTCCTGCGATATTTGTCTCGCTTTGATGGATCTGCAGGAGGGCCACGTGCCACGGCCATTCGCATCCTGTAGCGTCGTTTCCGTTAACTATTAGATTACGTCTTGAGCTTGAAACGAAGGAGAGCGACCCTTGCGACAGGCCGCATTGCGAAACGCCAGAGGCCGCTGCTAGCAAAGGCCCGCCGGCAAAAAATGATTGTGCGACTCTTCCTTGCCCGCTCCTTTGTTCCCTGGTAGAAGTGCAGCTGGCTGGAGTCGTAGTTGTAAAGGAGATCCGAAAATTCGAGAACAGCGCTGCTAGTAGATTCCATAGGCAAAAAACGAACAGAAAACGCCGGAGAAGGCAAGACTGAGCCGGTCGTGTCGTGATGGACGAGGAAAGCGTTGTTGTACTTGCGCTCGCAGCTTTCCTCCTCCTTCTCGTTTGCACTCCATCATGATTGTTCTTCGTGGGTATCGGATCAAACAAGATTGATGACCGCACACTTTTAGATCTAGCGAATAATCGATGTCGGTGCAGCTCTGTTGTATAATCGCTGCGGTTCAGTATAATGATATCTTCTAAGTACAATGAGCTTGAATAGGGAAAGGAACAAGAGCTGCGGCTCTCTTTCTGTGCAATAGACAGGCTGCGACTACACGGATCCAAATAAGACACCATCTTCGTTGGTGGTTGACGTATGCGAGCTACGAAAAACTATCTTTTAGGAAGTAAGGTTCCTCGTAATAAAATCAAAAAAAAAAAATCGTCGTCTATGAACAATACAAAATCAGACACAAAAGGGTTCAGTGCCAGAATCAAGGTCCGAAGTATATGAACAATACAAAATCAGACACAAAAGGGTTCAGTGCCAGAATCAAAGTCCTATACGACCTATCTATTTTTTTCACTGCTTACATCGGCACCATAACACGAAGAAGCATGCATATTTCTACATGAAAATGAGGAATAGCACTGCAGCATTATTCAAGAGTCGGAGGAGGGGGCACTGGGCTGACGAAACGGGTGGACCTGTGCAGATGATTCATTGAGAAACTTGGTGGATAGTATTTGTCAAGATACATTTTTCTCTCCCCTACGACATACACGATTACAATGCTTCTCTAGATCTAGTTCTCTCGTAGGAAAAAAACTGAACAAACGATGAAATTGTCTAAACTTCTTCGCCTCGTCGTTATTCCCCTCAGCGTCTCTCTCTCTCTTTATGCAATACAAGATGAAGGAAAAGGCCCCGCAGGCCTTTAGGATATCATGATACCGATCATCTGAAAGAAAAACATACCACACGTATAATGGGGTAACTACATGTGTCCAAACATCATGCCCGCATTCTGACCTTCTCACGCGTCAACAATTCTGGCAAGTCGTTGAATATATCCTTGCAAGGGGAAATGGGGTATCATTCGTATAGGGTAGAGCAAGCTTGAGTTTTTTCCTTGACATGGGAATACATCAATGGGACGACCGGAACGCATCATTGAAAAATATGATGAGTAAGTACTTTGGGTACAACCATCTAAACAATTACGGATGAACCACCTTGCTCCGAAGAGGTCAGATTGTCGACTTGTGCTTCTTGCTCAAACCTTGAGGAGGTGATTGAAGGAATCTAAAACAAGAATTTCCGATAGATGAGATGTTGGAAGAAAAATTTCCTTCCAAGAAAGAATGACATAAGAATTCTTGTAGGTACACGTCTACATGGTAAGTCCTACATCTGTGTAGTTCCTACATCTGTGTAGTTCCTACATCTTCGATCTTACCCATTCCAGAGTCA
Organism: Amoebophrya sp. A25; assembly: GCA_905178165.1. Classification (NCBI taxonomy): domain Eukaryota; class Dinophyceae; order Syndiniales; family Amoebophryaceae; genus Amoebophrya; species Amoebophrya sp. A25. The sequence goes on from CAJINU010000044.1 coordinate 689,610, forward strand.
GAAGGTTCGCCTTAGCGACGAAGTTCTCTTTCTCAAACCCGTGCCCTTCTCCCGCGAACACCTCTTCGCGCACCTCTCGCCTTGCTGCCGTGCCTGAAGATCGCAGACGACGTAGCAGAGACACATACGCTTTGCCATTCGGCTCCATGGGCACTCGACGATCATTGTCTCCGCGAATTAGCGGCAAATAACTAAGTACTTATTATCATGATGCCTCTCTTAGTACTATCCAGCTTCTAAGTCGAGTACTTATAGTAGCGCTTTCACGTTTGTGCTAGTAATGATCGGATCAAGCTTTTTGATGCTTATTGTTAAGCTTATCCTGTTACTTCTCTTTTTCTGGAACACAACCTTCAGGTTATTCATGTGCTTATGCCAGTGTTCACAGCGCTCGGCTTACTGCTTCCTCATGCGGATGTAACCTTCTTACCAACGGCATCATTCAAAAGTACGTGGATGATCTATCCATGACTAAGATCATCCATGACTAAAATCAGTGTGTTCTTCAATAGATATCGGTGGAGCACACCTAACTAGGAAACAAAAACAAAAGAGTCAAGTAATCTTTTTATTTAAAAAAGAACTATACTATAGATATCATCGAGGGAAAATTTGAGCAAAACTTTTCCGTCCTTAACAGAAGCATCAGGACGTCACACGACACTTTTCCCGCGGAGTGAACCGGCGATTTACGTCGCAGACACGCACAATCCGACGTGGACAATTCTGTAAAATGCGGACGATGAGGACCCGACCGCCCACTGCGACCCAGACCCTCGGTGAAAATCTGCAAGAGATTGATAAGAAATGTTGAAATAAACGTGAAGTATCTACTGCAAGTGCAAGTATATAAATACGGGTACGTACTTATCTACTGCAAGTAATATATAACTCCGGGTACTACTAGGATAAAAGATCAGAGTGTCTTTCAATAAGCTAAATGTTCAAGGCCAAACTACCCAATCTGGGATGTCCGTCTGGCGGATCATGGCCTCCATATCAGTGACGGGATTTCGCATGATGCCTGCGACGATATTAGGAATCCGATTTCTGCCAATCAGGTGCGCTGTAAGAAAGCCGCCATGCGAGCCACCGGTAGTTAGACTAAGCATGTCTTCTAATACTTGTACCAAGAGTCCTCGTTGGCTGTCAATAATATTTTCTTCGGTGCGTGTAATTATTGGCAAGTATCAAATAAAGATGGGCATAATGCAGGGACTCAGATTCTAAGAACTGCGAATGCTAACTCTGAACGTCATTGCCGTCAACGTCATTGGTTTGTATTATTCGTGGCGAACGAGCAGACCTAACTAGAAAAAACAAAGACCAGGCAGAAGAAGATAGAAAAAAGAAAAGGCTAGCATTTATCAAGGAGTTAACTTTCCTAAGTTTTCATCCTATCACAGAAGGATATCATCATATCTTAGCATTATCACAGAAGGATATCCCAGTTTTCCTCATATCATATTTTTCATATCATCATTATCAATCATTTTCCTCCTCATATCAACATATTACTGCCTTAATGTGATGAAAACTGGGATATCCTTCTGTGGTCCGGACCCTGTCTTCGGTTTCATCCGTTCCAGAAGCTGCATGGTCATGCGTTCACAATCTTCGACGTCCCGCTCGCCAGCTGTACCTAAGCCATCTGTCACGAACTCCTCTGAAAACGAAGTGCTTCCCGAATAGTTCGGAAAAAAAACGGCGCAATGATATGAAGAAGTGGGCCGTGGGTGGTATTTTTCTCAACATAAAGATCTTCCACCATCGCGTGTGGGAAAAAATAGGGTGCCCCTCTCCCAATAAAAATAATGTTGGTGGAGCACGAAACAAAATTACATAGAAAAGAAGAAGTTCGTTCGTATAAAAAGAACTATAGTGGCCACGTTTATGTTAGGAGCCGTTTATTCTAGGCGCCTCGAGTTCGTCCAACTACCCTGGAGGTCTTCTCATCAAAGTCTACGGTATTCATCTGAGTTGAATACTTTTTCCTCTCAAGTTCGTAGTAAATCTACGGTATTCATCAACTGAGTTGAATACTTTTTATTCTCAAGTAGTACTAGAGATCGAAATGATAATCAGACATAACTTAAGAAACTGCGTGAGCAGCATCCACATTGGATTGAATGCTGGAACTGTGACGCCGTGTGGGCCACCGTGGATGACAAGAACAAGAGCTCGCGGAGGAGAGATAGCGCTCGCAACATCGAGGTTTTCGATTGCTGCATCTGCTCGTGCGCTTTCCGAAAAGCTCGGGAGGATATGACCTAGGCGGGGCTTAGAAGCACTGCCAGAATGAGTCCCGTCACCAGCTTCGCTTAATCCCAATCGCTTCTTCTTCCAGCGATCACATTTCAGACCAAAACGATCGTTTTCCGGCGGTTCGCTCGGTAGCACCAAAGCGCCTGAAGCCCAGCTGCGGGACTCCTTGTTGGAAATCGCAACTTCATCGAACCACCTGTGCTCCGCAGACGCGCCAGCGAAAACGCGCAGCATTCGCTCGCGTAGCGTCATATTGGGTCTAACCCCCGTCGAGCCCGATGAAAAATCGTGTTTGCGTCCGAGACTGATGGGGCGCAAGCCAGAACTAATATTGTCAAGAACAAGAGCCTGCAATTCCGGATGCGACGTCCATGACGACTGCTGTATGATGATGAAACCAACACCCGCGGCCAGCAGCTCTTGCGACATTTGTCTGCCCCGAGCCGAGGACTCACAAAAAGGATCAAGATGCAGCACTTCGGCAGCGGTACGGCCTTCGCCACTATCAGAGACATGCGAAAACACGAGGCTGCAACTGCCTTCGTGATGCGTCTCGCTCACTGCCGAGTCAGGTTCGACCAGCGACCACTTCTGCACCTGGGCATGATACCCGTAAACTGGATGCCGCAAGGCTACCTTCATCCGCCCATGTCCGTCCCCCGGATAATGATCACAATAGACGCGCTCAAACTCTGCAGAATGTGCAGTGAGCGGCAACCGCCTTCCGATGAAAGACAGAAATCTCCTGTAGCTACCGGTGCCAGATTTGCCATATATGAAGCGTGGACAAAGTGCCAGGTGCCACTTTCTTTCAGAGGCCACTGATACTCGTTCTTGCTCCATCTTGGTATTCGATGATCCTCCGTTTCCAACAGCGTCTGTCTTCTGCTTTTTCGTCTCCCGCGCATTCTTAGTTCCCTTCTCTTCATCGTTTCCCCGTTTCCCGTGGCCATTTGCAGGGACAGGGGATCCGCCAGCGCCGCGCCTTCTCTTCTCCTCCTCCTCCTCTATGCTCTCTGCGGGAGGTTCCGGAAGGTGAATTTTCGTAACGCTTTTCACGCCCTGAATGAGGAAATGCTCAGGTGCTTCCTTGTCCTTTCTCATTTCTTCTGCATTGAAGGAAGGTCGCCACGCCAGGAAGTAATCCGTCGTCTGCCGATTCAAGCACGCTCGAAGCCCACTAGGGAACTCCGGTATCACGTAGCATGAGGCAACTACGTCAGATAGAGCATAATTAGCGAGGATGTAGTTCGAGTTGCAGTTCGTTGAAGTAGATGCAACCACTCAAAAATCGAAAGTTAGCACAATTAGACTTCTCGTCCGTTACAAATGCCCTTTTTCTCAGTTATTAGAATGGAGTGACTTGCGAACCATTTTGGCATAAGACTGGCAAAGGTGGGATAACACGGGAAATGGTGCGGGTATTCGCAGGCGTAGGACGCGAGCAGCTGGCAACTGAATGTCTCTTCGGGAACTTTATAGCGAAGAACTGCGAGTACCGGGTTTTTCACCTCAGCAAGCTTCTCGCCAAAGTCAACATGTTTTCTTGCCTCCTCCAAAGCCAGTAGCCTCTCTCTCATTAGAGCTATCGCAGTCGTCGCGTCATTGGTTGCTTCCTCCACCGACTCTTCTTCGGAGAAACAAATATCGCCATCTAGGATCTTGCAGCGGAGCCGCTGCGTCTTGTGTGCCTCGCGCACGAGGTTAGCAATATTGTCCGCTGAATCGAGTTCCGCAACACAGCAGAGGATGAGATCATTCCGCAGTACCCCAAAAGGCAAATAAGGAGCGCACATGAACTCTGGCTTTCCAAACTCGGGACAGAAGTGAACCGCTTTCAGGCCGAAATCTGCTAGATCGATTCGAGGCCGAGCAAGTTGGTAGTTCGTGTCTGGCGAACGAACTTCAAGAAAGCGCGCCCCAGTCTTCGGATCCGAGTCTGTGAGTGAAATAAGCGTACGTATAGGCATGCCAAGCAAAAAATCAAATCTCATCTCAAGGTTCGTCCTTGAGAAGTTCGATAGTGGCCAGCTAGGGCTGAGAATCAGATAAGCAAAAAATACCGCCAAAAAAAGTCAACGATTCTCCAGTTTTGTTTTGAATGAGGCGCGCTTTTTGTGTGGGATCCACAGCTTCCGGTGGAGACCATCGTGCCCTCGGCTTTTTCTCGTCCAAGTGAATGTTAGAGCAAAAAAAAATGTTAAACCAAAATGGACATCATTTTATGGAATTTTGATAAGTCTACTTAATTTGTAGAAACTGCCGTAATGATGACTGCAGTGCTGCGATACTTTTTACGTTCGTAGCTCTCACAGAGAGCATCCAAGTCCTTGTCGATGTCCTTGCCCCCGTTCTTTAGAGCTTGTCCTATGGTCTTTACCAAGTCACCAAAGTCTCCTTGCAGACCGATGCATTGGGTTCTCTATTCCTAGGAACAGACTATATCTTTCTAAGCAATAGGTACTGAAAGGTCGTGCTCGGCGAGCGATAGTCTATTTAAGTGCAGTTGTATTTTGCATGGGGGGATAGACCTAGGTGATGAGGAAAAAGCTAACCGGCTACTTTTTCTTTAAGTGCTATAAGCGTCGCTGGACCTGTTTGAATGCACAATGTGTAAGCCTTAATGACTGCGTTTTTGAAAGCGGGGCTTTTCGCTTTGTTTCCTCCCATTGCGTAGTGACATACAAGTGGCCGCGCCTGTCATATGTGCACTCCTCTTCAGCAGAATTCCGGCCGAAATCTCGCCAGGCCTGCACCTCGTAATTCTGCTCCCAATTTTGTACGATTCCATCGTACACATCTAGCAATTCCGAGGCCCCACATGGAGGCTCTTGTGGACCTTGTGCGCCTCCCAGAGGACTTCCTTGAGGAGCAGCGGACCAGGACGATGCCATTTTTTTATCCGGGTTCTTGGGATTCAAAAATTGAAATCTTCTGGCTGAAGGTGCGGCTTTTACTAATGCGGCTTTTATTAATGAAGTGCGTATAAACGAACTAGAAATACTCGTAGTACTTGGGGAAAAAAAAAGCTGGAAGCAGAAACTACAAGATATCAATTTGTCAATGATATCTAGAACCTGCAAATCAGTGTCACTGATATGTTGTGAATATGCAATGGAGTGTGACACAGGGTCACCTTCATGGCCATTACTTCTCCTGGTAGGGCATTCATTGCCGAGAAGAACACTGGGTCCAACACCGATGGGGGGATGAGCATTCTCAGTGAAGGACACTGCGCAAGCAAGTTCATGTTGACTCAGGCAAGTAAGATTCTCGTCTCAATTGCTGCGGTCAATTGCCCCCTTGCGGTACTTCTAATTTGGAGAAAAAACTACCACCTTTTGCTGTTCAAAAACAATTACTTCTGAGTACCATCAGTAAAAGTCATGCACTTCATCTTCGTCCGTGGTCCCAACTTATCTATCACATACTGGGATATAATCACGAGAAACCATTGACATAGAGGCAAAGGGAGGATATGGTTATGGATACTAGGTACTTTTACCTACTAGGCAACTAACACTTCCCAATCATGATCCTATCTTATAAGTTGGAAAAAAGACACAACACTACGTCGGAAAATATCTCTATAAAAACAGCTCATCATATTTGCTCGTGATTCACCAAGTATGTTCATCACGATTGTCATCTATTTCTGCTCTTAATCAATATCTTCATCGACCATCATCTTCCTTAGTCTCCGCATGTTATAACTGAGTACTTATGTTAATGCATACCCTTCACGTCTATCTAATTACTTTCGTGCATATTCTACTCCGTTGATTTTCTAACTTCGCGAAGAAACCATGCTTTCTTGTTAGCCTCCTAGTTGTACTCACTTCGCGAAAAGGCTCTTGTTTTTAGCCTTGGTGCTCGCTCTCGCAGCCATCTGTTCCACAGCAGAGGATCTCCCTGATGACGAGGCTGCTCCTGTCGCTGCTCCTTTGTTATCTTGGAGGTAGGCTCTTGATGTTCGTCTTCAATTATCCCGTTCGCTATGCCTTTACTTCCCCCTTTAGAAAGGCAAAACGAACGGTAACAGGAACACCTTTAGCCCCCTGGTAACCTTAATTATCGTTTCCAGCCATTTTCGCCTGAAGTCGCTCTTCCAAAGCACCGCGGAGACCGCCACCCGCCCCCTCAGTAGCACGTTCCAAAAAGGCCTCACGCACCGTTTCCATTGCCCTTCTTTCATAGTCCACTTTTTGCTCGGGAGTCAAATCAAGCAAAGAATTAGAACTGAGTTGTGGCTGTCGGCCCAAATCAATGAATGAACGAATGAATGAATGTGCCTAACAGGAGGTATTTGCAATTACAGCCTTACTTAGCTTCTTCAGCTTTTTTATTGCTTCTTTTGCTAAACGATAGATTGAAATTCAATTTCTTACAGGTAACTGTCTAGCACCTCCCTTCTGCATGCATCAGGACCAAACAAAATATCAAATGAAGGACACTGCTCCTAGCTTCATCTTCTAAGCTCTACAAAGTATTCATCTAGAATATAACAAGCAACAAAAACAGACATCATGCAAGAAAGCCATAATATCAAGGCCGTCTTGGGCCAGAAGCCGTGAGAACTCCTTCTTCTCCTCAAACTTGCGCATCAACGCTTCCTCATGAGCCGAACTGGATTCGTCACGTAGTTTTCGTTCCAACAATTTCCGTTGTTCTTAGCGCTAGTTTTTCACTAGTAAGTATCCCTCGCTAATAAAATCAAGGGGGACTCTGCTGCTCAGGAGCGTAGTCCAGCATAGTCCTCCTCCGCGTAGTCCACATGGGATAGGGAATAGGTGGGAAAATGGCTAGCCTTAATGTTCCTTTTTGATGCGGTCGCGACCAGCAGCGAGTTGTTTTGCGTCGTGTCTGGGATCGTGCCACTTTTTCGTGTCTTTTTCCATGTCCGAAGAATCAGACGAGCCTTGATTCGCCACTTTAGCGGCATTCGCATTCACTTCGCGCAGCATCTCCATCTCCAATTTCTCAGAAGTCAAAAATTGTTTCGGTTTTTCCTTCGGCTTGTGTTTTTCGGCCCGCGTGATGTTGCGTACGAATTCTCGCAATTGTCCCCAGTTCCAGTCCTCTCCTTTCATAACGCTCTTGCGGTTTTTCGTCAGCTTTAGGTCGGCAACATCGAATCGCTTGTGCGTGCGAATCTTCGTTTCCTTCATCTTTCTAAAGTGTCGTGGGTGCTTCGTCAGCTCGGCCGCAGCGTGACGAGCGAATTCCTCAGTGAAGCCAATCATTCCGATCAGAACCTTGTGAAACAAGATCAAAAAGTATTAAGTAGACATTATAGACTTGATGTTGAAAAACCAGATTACAACCCTCAGGAGCTGTACTACACCCACAGCTCCCGTACGCGACCCATGATGTTCTTTTTTGAGTGTAACCAAGTCATGACCCAACAAGTAGACATGCATCCACTGATCTTTTGCGATACAAGTAGAATAACCACTACCAACCGCCGGCTCTTCTTGATGAAGTCTAGCTACTTGTGTACCGTGGCTAAGGAAAAAATGTCCACAACAACTATTGGTATTACTGCATGACAGTATATATGTTGTTGATCCTTAGATAGTCAAGAATCTTATTTGCACGAGATGAAAAGAATCCTCATACAGTATATAAATAATTTATTACCTCTCTCGCCGGTTTTCTCTTGACTTCTTTTTCCTTGAAGCGTTCGTCTCGCTGCGCAATATCATTCCCTCTGAACTCTACTTCGCCATCGGATAGGACGTCTTTTTCATCCTCCAGCTTTTGCCGTTCTGCATCCGCGTTAAAGCTTGCCAATGATTCAGATTCAGCGTCTAGGGCGTCGTCATCCGAGAGACTTAGAGCTCGCAATAACTCTGCCGGAGCTGACCTAACTAGTACAAAAACCACAAAATAAGAGAGCTCGCAATAATGTGTGTTGGACCATTCGAACACAGACTGCTAAGTCGCGTCTAGTTTCTCATTGAGAAACGCTTGAGTTTGGTACAGATTGCACTAACAGCCTGAGACTAATGATCTCTGGCTGCTTTGATCCCTGTGGATGTTCATTGGGGTTGCAAGGGAAGGAAGTCTCAGCTTCTTCATTGGGGTATCATGTTGCATGGGGAAAGCTTCATATGCTTCATATGGGAACACCTATGCTATCATCATTGATTCATACGATCATCTTTATGCTCTTTGAACTGATCAGAACAGCCAAAACGTTATGAACCTGGTTACAGCTATGAACATTCGTTATTTCTGCTATCTGAATGCGTTGAGAGTCCTTTGCCTGTTGATCATTGACTTTGGAACCATATGCATTTAGGTCTGTGAGTTATCTCTGAGATCTTTCCGGTGTTGCTTTGTCCTTGACTGTGTTGAGAGGCTTGAGCCACAAACGAGAGAGAGAGGAGAAGCCAGAGACACCCGCGCGACGGTAAACCCGTCGGGCGTTTGGATAGTGCTCCGGTAACCTTTAGCCTGGCGATCTTGGTCATTTTGATGATCTTCATCCTTCTGATCTTTGTGGATCTTTGTGACGTTTCAAGGATTTACGACCATGACCAACAATGTGAAAGGAATAGACTCTATCTTGTGACTATATGAGGACCGACATGTTGGGATATTAGCCGCTTCTAATTCATTCAATGGGCGACGGCGGCTACTTTTTTTTTTTTTGGGACCTGGGTCTATATTCCTTCGTCTGGGCTAAACGCCGCGTCACAGCAGTCCTGCCTGCACGAGTGAATCTTTTGAACTCATAGCTAAGTCATATCATAGACTCCTCCAAGAGGCAAAAGCGGAGCTAGATAAAGATCTCCTGTGAGCAGCAATTCTTAAATGAGCAGCATAATAAACTGTCCGAAGGCTCAGTGGACGCCGCCTCGTCGCCATTGTTGTAGACGTCTGCACCCGCCCGAAGGAATCCAATCAACGACTGGTCAACCACAGGAACGTAAATGTTGTCACTGTTGAGTGTGACCGCTTCCGGTTGAGTGTGACCGGCAGCCTGCGCAGCCTTCTTATCTTTGAAAGACGAAGACATATTTTTTCTTGTAGAAGTAGATAATGTGTCTTGTTTTACGAAAAATAATGTGTCTTGTTTTACATATTTTTTCTTGTAGAAATACAGATTATGTGTCTTGAATGAATGAATGAATGTGCCTAACAAGAGGTATGTGCCTAAGAACTCATCCTTTTTATCTTAAGCTTGAACTAATCGAAAAAAAAAAGCAGAAAAGGTGAGGTGGATTGGACAACAAGTCAATGCAGTAGTGACGGAAAACACTCACGTCGACAATCGAAAGTTACCATGCAATCAAAACATCAAGATATTTCATAAGTAAGACTTTCAAGGATTGGTCATTGTCTAGTAGAGTTCTGTGTTTTCCGATGCCAATATCGTGTTCATCAACCCACAGCTACAGCACGACCAGACTATCTCTGAGTTTCACGACTACCTAAACGAAAATTGAAAATCACAAAACAGGCGCGACACAACCAAAGAAAGTTGTTATTGGGTGGTCAAACTTGTTGTAGGATTCGAAAGACAGATGAAAGGAAACCATATCCGTAGTCATGATTTTATTATTATTATTATTATCATTCGCGCGCGTGACCCTCTCGAATCGCAAGTGTCGCGCTCGCGGCGCCCTTACCGTCTGGCACTAAGGAGAATCAAAAATGCAGGAGGGGGTGGATGAATAATTAGAATCGTATCTCAACTCAACAGACATCTCAGATACACAAATGTTGGCCTCCTTAAGTACCATAAGACTTACACATTTGCTTCCTCAGCTGTACAGAATTGCAGGCTGCGCATGGGATCTTCTACAGAATTTACGAATCATTTCAGAATCATTTTGAAAGGGAGTGAGGAGAACGAGAATGGGCGATGGAAGTGGCTTCATGTACTTGCTCTAGCCGAAAAGCGTACCGTGGTAGTGGTCATTTTAGTTCGATAATATATTATGAATATTATTATAATCAAACGATGACGCAATAGAGGTTAACACAGAACAGATAATGAGAGGGGAAACGCTTGCTGAGATGATGAGAGGGCGACTCGAGAAGATTCTTGACGGTACATCAACTTCCCCTACTTTGGTCGACAACAGTAAAGAAAAAGACGTCAGATCTTGAAAATGAGATGCGCGCTTGTGTTGATAAACGACGGGAGGAACCAGGTATTCCTTAGTGGTGGTGGAAGCTGCGCTGAGATATAGATTGATAGAGACATTCCTAACAGAAGAGTAGCAAAAGACTCTCTTCTTGAGTTCTACTCTCTCCTCACTTCTTGAACCTCATTGATTCTTTTGGATTTATTCTCTCCGCCGTGTAATTCGTGTAAGGACGTACAACAATCCTGAGGCAGCTCTGCTGGAGATATTTCATCAGCCTCCAACTCTACAGAGAATTTTAACAGATTGATGGCAAATAGCTAGGTGTCTTGTAACTCTCAACGACAGACTTTTGACAAGAGGGATATTAGCACGTTGACAACTCACATGCACAGATATAGCAGCTCCCCTTTCCGCGACTGACTATTCTCGAAATTGCTGCGACTAGTCTCAGACTCGTTGCGACTAGTCTCGGACCCATTGTGACTAGCCTCGCTCTTGCTGTGCGTGGTCTCTGCTTGAGTTTGTCGGGCTGTTCGAATCTTAACGCCATCAGAATGAATACACAAGCGCCAGCTCCTGATGAAGTTAAGACTCAAACAGCCCGACGAACTGAGTCAGAGGCTAGCCACAGTAAGAAAGCCCGAGGCTGGCCACAGTGAGCGCGAGCCCAGTCGTAGTAAGTTTGAGGCCCGTCGCAGTGGGTTTGAGACTAGTCGCAGTAATTCTGAGACCAGTCGCAGCAATTCTAAAACTGGCCACAGTAAGGATCAGTCTGGTCATAGTAAGACTGCGACTAGGCAGCCACGGCAACGCTGAGGCTGGTCGCAGTAATTTCGCGACTAGTCGCAGCAACTTTGCGGCTCGTCGAAGTAATTCTGCACCTAGTCCCAGCAGTTTTGCGGCCCGTCGCAGTAATTCTGCACCCAGTCCCAGCAGTTTTGCGGCTAGTCGCCGTGGCTTTGCGACTAGTCGCCGCAGGTCTGAGGCTAGTCACAATAAGGGCCACAGCTTCCACAGCTCTCCAACTTCGCGGGCAATCGGGTGACAAAGCCCGCGGCGGTTTCATAGGTCCACGGCCTTCGCGGCCAGAACGTGAGCGCAGTATGTATTAAGTTAGCGACTATATTGCTTTTTGCTGGAGTGTGGTACCCATCCCACGTCGGACTCGAAGGGGCGCCTTTGTTGATACTTGGCGTAGCACCTTGCTTCGCATACTTTAGACGCACCTGCATACGAAGTGCTGGCGTTTTTTGGTATTCCTGGCGCGTCTTTCCCTTTGATGCAAGCACGAATGTGTAAAAAAATAATATTGATGCGTCTGTCGTGTCATGTTACCTCTTTGCTCATCCTCACAAACGATTTTGGGGCCCTTCATCAGTCACCCTGTGCCTTTTAATTAGAAGAGCAGCGACCGCGAGTGATGAACTTTGGATGCCTGTTAGAAAGAAAAAAGCTGTTAGCCCTTACTTGCAGAAACTGCGGCTTTCCCCTTTGGATGTTTTAACAGTTAATCGCCCACTTTCGTGAGTTGAAACAGGGACAGCTCTACCCATTCTCCATCTTCATCGCAGTAGGCTTGGGGGCTTGGAGCCAGCACTAGTGCCCAGATGAAGAAGGCTGCCGCTGCTGGCGTCATTACAGCAGCCATCTTCCCACCCCCCTGTAGTAGCCTTTTTTTCAAGGTTTAAAAGCCTCACTGAAAAACTGCCGATAATCCCAGGAGCCGCGTAATGCTAAGGCCAATTCCTCGGCTGTCTTTGTTCTATTTCATTCTTACGTGACCGCCTGGCGCTTTTACTTGCTTGCTTTTTAACCTTCTATTAGGACTGTCCGGCATTCATCCTGGACTTGCATCCTTAAACCGTATCGCGATGAGGGTACTCCCCCTAGTTTTCTGGGATGCTCTGAAAGGTGAATAGCCTCTAGCCTTAATCTTATACAACGCGCTGCGCCTTGATGTTACTCACATGCCAGCTTTGACAGAATCAGTCTGCTCACCGCTCTAATTTTTATTCCCAAAGATTTTTGCTCTCGCCTCTCTATTAACAGTCACCGCAACTATATAGACAAGAGCAGCAATATCTTGCTGTGATTACTCTGATCGAAGAAAACACTGCCAACAGCAATACCTATAGTAGACCTATAAAGCGAAAAAGTGCACTCACCCTCAAAAAAGCAGGCACTTCCTAAGCAGTTTGCTCTTCTTTATCACATTATAATATGCAAACACTTCAAAGCCACACTGCCTGACATTCTACTACAACAAAAACAACAGCATGCAGCCTACTTCGTCGTGGGGATCGGGGCCCCCTCCTCAGCCGTCCGCATGCACAGAACTGAGAAGCATTACCCTAGCAGGCAGCGCCTACGTTAGTCAGGAGGGCTAGGCATACAGCGTGGTAAGATTTGTAAGCATAGAAGTCTCTTCCCAGAAAGTTTAAGTTTATTTTTCATTTCTATAAAAATGGCGGAAGTCGTTAACCCATGTCCTTTCATTCTTCCCCACAGTCTTGTTTCTATCTACAAGCAAACGACGACTCCAGTCGCGCTAGCTTTTCATACTACTGCACGCCTTTTTTTTCTCTCTACAGAAGGCCCCACCCAGTGTGGCTGGCCCAGGTTGTTGCTTGATGTTGTGACCACCGACACCAAGACGAAACTAAATGCGACGACTGGTCTCGATCAGTGGTCTTGCCCACGACCTTCCACCTGACCCCTTAGGAGAACCAGCCGCTGGCTCAATCCCCTCCATCTTGTCATCGCCTTGGCCCATTCCACATCACAATCCCAACAATTACCGCAAGCCCAATCAGGCAGGCGATTGCCAAAACCAAACCAATCAAGAAGAATACCTTCGTTTGCAGAAACGAGCCACGCACCAGGGAAGCCGAGCGGCCAGCCCCTGCTAGCGAGGCTGCGCCATTTTCATCCTGGAGAAAGAGGCAAGCGAGCTGGGGGGGCCCCTTGTATGCACATGCGTGACCACTTTTTTCCGCGGTTCCGACCATGGAAATTTTCTGCACCACTGGAGGCTTGCCATGCTCGCTGACAGCACCCGCGTCTAGCCCCTTCCCCCCTTCCGCTCCTTTTTCGTAGAAGAGCTCCCCGATGACATTCGTGCCCCCTTCACGAGACCCTGCACCCGGGAAGAAGATCCCCTTTGATCCACCTCCCGGAAATTCCTCATACTCTTTGACGACCTTCGTCAAGACCTGAGGAAGCTGGGCGCAGGTCTCCTTCACCATCGCGACCCGGGCCTTGCTAAACATGCCAAGAACCTTCGCCCACTTACCTTTATCTTGGTTTGCGCAGGCCTCCAAAATGCTGCGCGGCAGCTTCGCGGTCAGCGCCAGCTGAAAGCGAAAAGCGAGGCCGCGCGGGCTGTAGAGAACCGGGATGGGCTTCGTCACCGATGTCGTACGCACGAGGCGTCCCAAGGTGGATCTGCTGGATTTTTCCATGTCGACCAGCCCCATGTACGTCTCCCAAAGGTCCGACCACGTTGCATCCCGTTGCCGTTTTCCTTGTTCGTCGCGCGTGCGCAGGGTGATCTGTCTACTGTACTCCTTCGGCAAAAGATAAAACTCCACCACTTCGTTCTCCTTCCAGAAAACAGTCAGCCACACATCCTCCTTATCTCCCTCATACTGCAGCAAGCCTGAGTACTCCCCCAAGCGTTTTACACAATCGCCGTCCTGAAACCCGTTGCCAAGCGCCGAGAGGACGCGCGTGGCCATATACTTGCCGTGCCTGCAAAGACCCTCAAGCGCCTTCTTTTGATCTGGTCCACCTGCAGCCTGCGTTTCGAGTCGATGCACCCACTTAATCCGATCTGGGTGTGCCGCTGCCGCCTCACCTTCTCCACCACAATCGCAGCCCGCCGAGGATCCACAACCACAGTCAGACAGCTGAAAAAACCCATCGCCATGGCCCACCGCGTCCGCCTTGGTTTCATTCCAGGTAGCAGGGGCCGCCCCAATCTGCAGGAGGCCACTGCTCTGGGCCACTTCGTCGCCGGGTTTGTTGACATCTGGGGCACGGTCACGCTTTTCGAGCACGGACGAGGAGCTAGGAGCAGCCGAGAACTGGCCACGTGATCAGAGGATTGAATGATAAGCATTGCCAGTCGAGTCCTAAGCAACAGCTAAGAAATGAATGATAACGAAATAAAAGGAGCCTCTATCCTATTCATTTGCTCTTAAATGAATAGTCAGACGAGCAGAAAAGCCTGGGCCCCTCCACTGAAGGAACTGGCGCCAAGCCAATCGACAAGAAAACGCCAGCAAAACGCCCCACAGGCCACCCGAGGCCACGTTCGAACTTTAGACTATTTCTTGAGTAGCGCTACTCAAAACCAGGCCTCAAAAACCAGTGGCTTTTGAGACCTGAAGGCCTCAAGCTTGGGCTTGAGACTTGTTGTGAGTCGCGCTACTCAGAACAGGTCTCAAAAGCCACTGGCTTTTGAGGCCTGGAAGCCTCAAGTTGTTTGCTTGAATTGTCTTGCGTCAGATCCTCAAGTTGAAAATCATCCCCGAAAACCAGCCACTTTTGAACCCTTTCCTCTGTAGCTCTACCCATTGAGCTGGCCCTACCCCTCCAAAAACCACTGGTTTTTGAGGATGATATATAATTTGAGGATCCGACGCTCGCAAGACAGTTTAAAAAACTTGAGACTCCTCCAAGGCCAGTGGCTTTTGAGGGTTGTTCTGAGTAGCGCTACTCAAGAAAAGTCTCAAAATTCAGTCTGAGACCTTCAGGCCTCAAAGGCCGCAGCCAGTGGCTTTTGAGGCCTGCTCTGCGTAGCGCTAATAGCCAAAAGCCTCGAGGAGGAGCCTGCCTCAGGCCTCCGAGCCTTGGGGCCTACTCTTCGCCAAAGAGGCCGGGCAAGGCAGAATCTTCACCCCCGACCAGACGCGTGGAGCTGCGCCGCGATACATCGGCCGGCTATCTTCGGCAGCCTGGGCCGCCCTAGGCAAGCAGGCGTAAAATTTGGCCAGTGCAGCTCCTCAAGCTTTTCCGCTGTGCTCTACCAATTGTGGCCAAGAGCAGTAGTGCGGATAATATTGATGCCCACTCTGGTGTAGTTAAGGCTATAGTAGCAGCAACAACAAGAAGAGGGCCGCCTCTAGTGGTTTCTTATCTTGCTCGAAACCATGCAAGCGTCATGGCTCGTAGCAGTGTGCTCTTGGCTATTGTTCATTATAGAAAAAAAGATGAGGAGGCGAGGAAAGCTGATTAAAATTGTCGTGGACCTCTGTCGGGTGGTAAGAAAAATTCAGTAAGGTCGTGGCGAGGGTCCACGCACTAGTACAGTTGTCGAGGTAGGAACAAGAGTACCTGAGTAGGGTAGCCCCGCTGCGCCAGAAACTGACCACCAGCTCCCGCAACATCAAGGGCACGACCAATTAAGAGCAGGGGGATCATACAGCGTCCGACTTTGGAAAAAGTAGGCGACATCTTGATCCTTTTTGTGATTGTTGGGGTAGCAAAGAGATCGACGTGGAGAAAAATATGATGACTAATAAAGCCACGGGAATCGTTTTTGTTGTTGACAATCTAGCGCTTTCACTAAGAACGCAGGATGGTGGAGTTGAAGGACTACTTGAGGCAACCAAGGATAATTACTGTTGAAGAAGTTGCTGCACTTGCAGAGCAGTTCTGCTTTCATCTAACTCTTTGCAAAAGAATGACGATCATGAACAAACTCCAGACTTTTCCGATCGATGACGCCGAACATACAATAAGGAATAAACCTCAGACTTTTTTTGCAGAATGATGACGATGATAACTTCCTAGACTTTTAAAAAGCGACAAACCCAGGAAAGAGGTGGCAAAAGGGCGGCCGACGTTTCTCCTGAACATGTGCTGCTGTTGGGGTTTTTCGGTAAAATGGCTCAAACTACATCATTACCAAGAAGGACGTGGCCTTCACCACAAAAGTTGAGCACTTACAAGGGGCTCCGTAAAGTCTGTCCTCATCAAACAGAACCAGTGATGCTGCTTCTCTCTCGCTCTCTCAAACAGAACGTTGACGCCGCCTCCCTCTCGCTCTCTCTCTCTCGAACAGAAATGCTAGCGCTGATCTTCTCTCTCAAACAGAAGCGCTAGCGCTGCTTCTCTCTCGCTCTCTCAATCAGCAGCGCCAACGCTGCTCTTCTCTCTCAAACAGAGGTGCTAACGCTGCCTCCCTTTTTCTGAAACAGAAACGCTACCAAAGGTGCGCCTCCTCTCTGCCAAATAACAGAAACGCACCCGCTTCACTCTCAAGCAGAATTGTCGTGATCGCCGTTGCTACAGTCTCCTGCAGAAGTAGAACTCTTGCTGCTGCCCTCAGAAACAGATCATATGCTGACTCTCACAGACAGAAGCGTCGCCGCTGCCTCCCTCTCTCACAGAAACCAACGCTGTTGGTACTCAGAATGCTGAGGATGCGCGATACGGAACAAACACGACATCCCGACACGAAAATGTGTCCGATCATGAACGTTGGAAAAGCACGAGGTAGTTCAATCATCATGGTCTAGAAATACTTATGGTGCTGGATGCTTCAATATCATTTATTGGGTCGCAAGGAAGCCAGCTCCTCGCGGGAACCACCTCTACAATTTTCATATTTTCCTCATTACGAGTACAGGACATACTTGTTCTTTAGTTTAGGGCAAAAAAGCTCTTTTTACCCTAAACCAGAAAAGCCAAATCATGCTTCCTGCTTCAGATTCAGATGTTGATGTAACCTTTTTGTTCGCGACAAACATGCTCAAGTCGCTGTCCCTGTTACGACAAGAACGCTAAAGCTGCTAGTGCTTCTCGAGAGTCCTTCTAATGTAAATTTACTCGTGCTCGATATAATAAAGTGCTCGAAAACCTTCCACGACGGACTCTTGCAAGTAAAAATGTTCTTGGTTACCAGTTGTTAGTAGGTCTAGGTACGATCATTTCTTCAGTAGTTAACAATATAAGTGTGTTGAGGGGTGCGGGCGCCAATTTATAGTTAGGATACAACAGATGGTAGATATGATACATACTGAACAACTATTATGATGTGTGTTTTGTTGCTTTTCGACTGAAATCGTATGAAAGCGGTCGTAGGAGATAGAAACTATCTATCTACGTAGCTAGTTAATTCGTAAAAAAAAAGTTCTCAAACGAAATTTTTATGGTTCTCGATAATAATCTAAGATCTCCTAGTTGTCCGGTTGTACATGTCGTCGGACCTTGTAATGTTAAGAGGTCGTCGACGGTGGACAGAAGCACGAAGTGGAACTACACCACTGTCTTAATTTGTTGATATAATACTGCAATTCATTTACATACTTACCGGCAACCCCCTCTGTTGTTGATGTTGTGTCAGTCGTGTGCTAGAAAATGTACAGAAAACGACGATATTCCCCGACAAACGCTGCGCCGCCGCCGTTCGTGCAACCGCGTTCTGGCGCCTTCCGCCAGCGGTCATAATTCTATTTGTACAACGAAGATTCGATAAAAGCGCAGCGTAAGGGTTCTTCTTTCAAATCTTGATGAAATCATTGATTCAATAGTTCGGTTGTAGTTCTATCAAAAAAGTACGTCTATTCAGAGCTCTTGTTTTCCAGGTACAACTCCATCTCATGTCTCTAACTATCAAATATAAGTAACTATCCTTTTTCCCAGTCGCAGCGCAGGGATGTCGTCATCCCTGCGCTAGCCTGTGATCAGTAACTATCCTTTTTCCCAGTCGAAAAAAAAAGTTCTAGTTCAGTTCATCTAACTCATTGATGTACTACGATTGAATTTAAGTATTCTAATCCTAATTCACCTATTCGAATTTTTCCTTCAGTCAATGTCAAATAAATCGAAATACTACTTGTATACATAGTTTATGCTTTTCCTACGACCATGTGGCGGCTCTTCTTCTCCTTCTTCCCATAATTTTCTCGTGATTTATTCACCAACGCCAGGTTCTTCAGGATCAGGGTTACTACTACTAATAATACTACTGTTACACAAGCACAACTTGTTCAGTTCTTCTGAGAAGTTCTTCTGAGAAGCTATATTTTCAGCAGGGTATTAGTTACTTCTACAACGTTACAATCAATACTTGTTCTTCATCCAGTCCCTTTCCGTCCTCAGTCCTTTGTTTCCTCAGTCGCTTTCCGTCCTCAGTCCTTTCCGTCCTCAGTCCTTTGTTTCCTCCGTCCTATTCCTTCATTTGGCCGAATATGTTCATAAATGCAACAGCTGCTGGGTCTCCACTCTTCTGCCAGTAATCGCCGTCAAATCCAGGCTTAGCGCCTCCTTTAGGCGACGCTTTAGGAGGCACACCACGCACACCGTAAGGGTGTCCGTGGTTAGGACTAGGTTTTGGAGAAGCTTTGGGTGGTACGGGGTACCATCTGGTGCCGGAACCAGAAGTGGAGTAGTTGTTCATCCAAGATGAATTCTTTGTTGAGGCAGTACCAGTAGACGAGCTAGAGGACTTTGAGGACTGGTGCGGGTTTGCTCCTGTAGACGTAGAGCTCGAAGACTTTCCATACTGCTGGTTGTGCTGTGTATAGTCCTTGTTCTTGTTGTTAGTACCGTGGAATAATGCAGCTCCACTCGTCCCAACAGTAGTATAATTGATGCCGTACGAGGAGGACGATGCTCCTCCAGAAGCTGTTGTCGGCGTGCTAGGCGTGACTACAGGCGAGCCTTTCATATTCAGCATCCCACTAGTTGTGCTAGTGCCACTATTGCCGCTGCCGCTGTTATTCCACATATCCTTCCTCGATGGTGAACTTGGCTTTGGATGATCTTTGCCAGCATAGAACATCCCTCCTTTCCCCTCCTTGCCGTCTTTCCCGTGCTCACCTTTGCCATCACCCTTGCGATAACCATGTCCATGGTGCGGTAGAGCTGACGTGCCATCTTTTGCTGATGTTGAACCACCTTTATTGAGGCCCTTGCCTTTCATGGCAGCACAGAGATCGCTATTCCCCTTCATGCTAGCAAGATCCGCAAACGTTAAGGCCTTGCCCTTCTTCATACCTTTGTTGACGACGTGGTCCAGGAGGAGACTTTTTTCGCCCTTCTTCTTGCCTTTATTTTCTCCCTTATCACGACCTCCTCCTTTCAGAAATATGCAACTTGTAGGTGTAGGAGAGCAGTTCGCGCGCTCGGAAGGGTGAACGTTCTGTCCTTTTTCAGAGCGTTGCACCTCCCCGTCCGGCTCAGAATCCGATGACAAGTCCAGAGAAGATGAGTCCTCCTCTGCTGCTTCCTCTAATAATATTAGGCTATTCGTAGTAGATGCTGCAGGCTTATTGTTCGAACCACTAGATGAAGAGGCACCTTCTTTGACGTGGACTCCTGATGATCCTCCTCCTCCAGAATGGAATCCATTGCCTGTGAAATCCGTCAGCACTAAACCTGCTAGTCCTGCAGCATCGAATGCAGCTGCTTTTCCACCGCCTTTGCCGCCGATGATATCGAGTCGACCCGCTGGACTAGAGGTCAATGCGCGCACACCTCCCAGATCCATGCTGCCGTGTCGACTGACCGGTCGGCTGCCAGCGATACTAGCCGCGCAACTAGTATTGGCGCTACTGCTCGCGCTGCTGCACGCCTTGCTCCCGCCACGACTACCAGCTATAGAGGGCATGTTGCTGCTGATCACACTGCGCAAACCTAGTAAAAATGACGTAGGAAAGAATGTTGTGAACAAGCTTGTGAACTTCGAAAAACTGAAATAGGCAAGTAACTCCTCCGAATAATAAGCGAGATACTGATGAGAAGGAAGAGTAGCCTTGATGCTATAAGCTAGTGCCTCCCTTATTTCAGTCAGTAACTCGGTTATTTGGAGTTTTCGGAACTTAGATAGTCAAAATAAAACATATTCCACTTGAGATGAGAAAAATCCTGATCACAGGACAGAGAGGCGGTTTGCTGCTGAATCACATTTTTCTACTTTTGTTTTTGTGTTAATGTAGTTTTGGGTGAAATACATAGAAAAAGTTCGATTTTTGTTAGTTTACTTTATTCTAATAAAAATAACAGTAGTACTGCTCAGATCTTCATCCATGTCTATGGATCCCGATCCGCGTGGGTGTGTCGTACTATACTTGCCACTCTTGCTTGCTTTGAGTTTCCCCACCTGAGTTATGGACTTTTGTTTGTCCTTCATGTCCACTGTGACAAGCTGCTTTACCTTGGTGCAGAACTTCTCGTATTCGCCGTGGTGTTTCAGCGCGCCTTTGAACTTATCGATGTCGGTTAGCTTCTCCCCTAGCCGCCGCTTCCACCATCGGATGGAAGCGTTGTCGTACTCGTAGAGCCCAGTAGTCCAAAGGTCCTCTTCGCCGAAAATTTCTGTGAAATCCAAGAAGTTCCAGATCCCAGATCGCGGACGCAGATCCGCTTGGGGGACTTCGTCTAGGTTATACACTTTTCTCTTGTAAAAAACCTGCTTGCCGCCACTAGAGTTCTTATGGGCGCCGCTAGAACTAGAAGTAGTAGGGAAACCCGAAGTAGAACTCGTAGTTGTGTTCTTGTAGCCGTTCTTGGAAGAACTGGTGCCAGTTGTACTGCTCTTTTTGCTATTTTGATTGACATTGTTCATGCTCCCACTTCTGCTTTTCTTGGCTACGAAACTGTCCTTGGATCCTGCGCGAGTCTTCTTCTCCGGCTTGCGCTCTTTTGAGCCAGAAGAGGAGGCGTGAGGACGCCCCGCCGGCGCTTTCATACTGGTCTTCTTGCTTTTTGTCGGTGGTGGCAGTGCTGTCTCGACATCTGCCGACTTTTTTCGCGTCGTACTGCTCTCTTTTGATGCCGGCCTCTTGGAAGCCTTATTATTGCTTGTTCTCGTACTAGTGCCTCCAGCTCCAGTTGCAGGAGGAGTAGCTTTTTTACTACTGCTATCTACTGCAGTAATTGTGGAAGTTGTCGGCTCTCTATTTTTAGAAGTAGTCTCGACCGAAACCGACTGCTTGCTTTGACCACCTGTCTCGGTGACAGTTGGAGCACTTCTACCAGCCGCAGAGCCAGACTTTGCTTCAGCAGACGCATTTTCTGACGTCTTCTTCTTTGCGCTGCTCTTCTTTACGGCCATTTTAGTTGTTGACGCGCCAGAGGATGACGTTGTGTGTGTGTCATTCCCCATGGTGGCGACGCTTGTTCCTTCTGCTGCATCTCCCTCTTCTCCTCTTTGCCCTGTGGCACTAGAGGACACCGGTTTTGCACCAGCTGCACTAGAAGACATAGAGGAAGAGGTGTTCGTGTTGTTATTGGTTGTATTAATATTGCTACCCCCTCCTCCTGCACCTGCAGCACCCACGACACCCAGACTAGTTCCTGAATCAGCTGTTGCAGTTGTTGTACTAGAGGAAACCTGGTGACTCATCTGTCCTGACACAGTATTTGTAGTAGAACTCATCATAGAAGTTATCGTCGAACCGGATGAGACGTGAGCACTCCGAACCCTTTGGCGAACTGCTCCAGCCTGCAGTTTTTTCTTGATTGTATAATCCGTCATTCTCCATTGCTCGTACTCAAACTGCGAATACTGCTGTTGGTACTGAGTCCGGGAACTAGCCTTTGTGATCTTGTTGTCTCCGTTCATCTGGTGCGTCGACACCAGATGCAGACTCTGCTGAAGCTCGCCTCCTCCTCCATGAGAAGGAATTTGAGAACTACTTCTACCAGGATCGTTGTTTTCGAAACAGTTCAAGATTCGTGTCCGGTAGAACCATAAGGCCTGCAATTCGTACAGCTTCGCGTGCAGCATCAAACAGCGCTGCAAGCTTAGGTCCTGCTCCTCACGCGTCCCCGGTCCCATCCGAGCTAGTCGTTCCTGCAAGGAATCCATCCCGTCCGCGTCAGCTGCTTCTTCGGGCTGCCCAGCTACCCGACTTTCCAAAGTACTAGAGTGCTCAACATTCCCTATCCCTCCTCCACCATAATTCGTCGGCACGACGCCATTGTTGTTGTTCAACATAGAAGAGGAGGAACCAGAAGACGATGATGAACTACTAGTTCCGAGTGGACCAGGATAATTCGCGGTATTGCTAATCGAGATATCACTGTGCCCTTCTGCGCAGTGCTGTTCCTCCGCACGGTCCTCGCGTATCCACCTGGCGATGTAATGCAACCAGATATCGTTCTTTTTGCCCAAAGAGAGCGGACAAATCAAGAATCGGTGCCAGTAGTTGTCGAAGGTCTCCTTGTCCACACCCGCATAAAGTGATGGCCACCTGAAAATTAATTTCGAAAAAATGACGTGAAATCGAAATTAATTAATGACTCTGTTTTAACAAGAAGATATTTGTGATATTATAAACAAGCCAAGAGTAGTAGTACGTGCTGCACTCTCTTTTAACAATATTACAAGAATTCTAGTGGTACGTGCATAAAGTGATGGCCACCTGAAAATTAATTTCGAAAAAATGACGTGAAATCGAAATTAATTAATGACTCTCTTTTAACAATAATATTACAAGAAAAATTCTAGTGGTACGTGCACTCAGGCAAGTCGACTTCCAGTACGCGCTGTTCTAGGTCAGGCAAGCGCTCGAAGTGTCTCTCTGGAAAGACCAGTTGGAGCTTCTGAGCATGACCGGGAATAGGCTGTAGATGGATGTAGAGGACAGAACGCACGTCGAACAGTTGCTCCAGTTCGCCCCACATCGCGCTCTCTGCCGTCATCAACGCACGAAAACTCAATTGCCTAAAATCTGCCACAGTCAAGTTGGTTCCGCTCTGCTGGGAGGCGGTCTTGTTGTGGCGCGGAGTGAAGAACGAAGAACGGTTGTTGATGTTGTTGTGCTGCGAAGTACTTGTAGACGTGGAGCTACTGCTGGGCTGAACTTGTGAATGTTCTCCACCTCCACCAGCCTGAGCCTGTTTGCCAGGGGCCACGGGGGTAGGTGGCGCCTGACAGACAATGTCGTTCACATTCTTCAACTTCAGGTACGGAAGGATGTCCGTGCCGACTAGCTCCTCGAATCGCTCGGTTTCATGGAGAACCCAATACTCATAGTTGTGAAGGAACAGTCGTCTTTTCCAAAGCTGTTCCTGGTGCGCTTGATTCCGCGTGCGACGCCGAGGCTCAACTGTGGAGGTTTTGATTGTGGCATCATGCAACTTGTGGGAAGCAAGTAGATTTAGTGTAATTATTTATCAAAACAAAAAAAAACATTTATCAGAATCAGAATGGCTAATAATCACATCACAATGAAAGAAACAGGAACACCAGCTGAGCACTTCCACGTAGTCATGATAGACTAAAATATCTGCAGTCTAAGTACCTGGCTTCTCTTCTTCGCTATCGTTTTCGGCGTCACTAGCGTCTGTTGGAGGCCGCATAGGACTCTTCTCGCGCTTAAACTTTTTCTCCTTCCGCTTATCCAGAGAGTTGGCACGCTGACGCTTCTTAGCTCCTGCTGAACTAGAACTACTATTGTCCTTATGTTGATCGCCTTTGACCAGATCCTCGTGATCCGAACCTCCAAGGTTTTCGTCTTCAGAGTCAGCATTACCTTGTAGTTGTTCACGACCGCTTTGGTGGTCTCCCCTTTCCGAACGACCAATGGACGATTCTTCACTGTCGTTGTCGTCAACATCATGGTTCGAGGACTTATTGTTGTCGCCCGAGATGAAAGAGCCTTTTGCTACGCTCGAACAAGCTGAGGCTGACCGAGTCCTAGAGGCTACCCCTGCTACTCCTGCTGCAGATGTTCCACCTAGAGGATGTTCCTTCTCTACTTTGGTTGCTTTTGCCCGTTTGGGGCTCTTTTTCTTGTTGTTCTTCTTCGACTTTGGGGAAGAGGACAACTTGCTTTTCCGCTTGTTGGTGCTTGCTTCTACTTGCTCCGCGCTGGTGGACTTCTTTCGCATCACGACCCGCCCGGATGTTGTTGACAAAGAGCGCTGGCGTCCTCCTTCAGCGTCCTCCAAGCGGTCTAGACCTTTTTGATGTGAGTGCGACGAGTGCGACGATGAGGCAGTGGTAGTGTTACCTCCACCAGCATGTGAGTGCGACGAGTGCGACGATGAAGCAGTGGTAGTGTTACCTCCGCAACTCTTTGGGGCTTCGCCGTTTAAGTGGTCTGTTTCTCCATCAAGGACACCTTTGGACGTCGAGTTCGCCATTGAAACGAGCTCCAGAGCCGAGCCCCCTGTCGTGGGCGACCACGCAGACTGCGGCAAAGTTAAGGGAGACGCTCCAGCGATCAGGCTGTCAGCCGCACTGACGGAGCGGCTTGTGCTGGTGGTCACGCTGGACACGCATGAAGGACTCTCGTACAAACTCCCGGCTGTCGACTGCTCGCTGCTGCTGCTCTCAGTCGCGGCAGAGGCTGTTGCAAGCGGGCTGTCCTTTGGCTTGGGTGCATCCTGCTCTACTTTCATGGTGCGTATATTTTCGGATTTGGACGATGATATTTTTCGCTTCGAAGTAGTATCAGCGGTATTAGTTGAGGCACTTTTCTTTCTCCCTTTGGATGCTGGATTCTCTTCAGCCTTCTTCGTCTTTCCTTCTTTTTCTTCTACGAAGATCGCAGCTTCACTTCCTCCGTCTTCATTTGCCGCTGACGATTCAGAGGGCTGTTCGACGTTACTTCCCGTAGCAATAGCATCTGCGTCGCTCCTGTTAGACGTACTGTCTGCCTTATTTTCACTCGGTGCCGGATTATTTTCTGCCGGATTCTTTTCTGCCGTCGGAGAAGCTTCCTTTGCAGCCTTCACCTCCTCGTCTTCTTCAACTTCCGTCTGACCCTCGTCTACGCTCCCACAGCCAAAGTCTACCTCTGACAACCCTAATTCGTTCGACGGTTTCTTCTCGTCTTCAACAGTTTTTGAGGTTGCAGCTTTACGAGTAGAACAAGTATTTGTCTTAATTTTACTAGTTTGCAAGCTCTTTTTCTTCTCTGCTTTCTTAGTTCCGCTAGAAGTGCCGCTGCCCTTTTTCGTCGTTTGCTCTGCTTCTGCGGCAATCTTCTTCTTGTTCTTATTAACTTGTTGTTCAACAGCACTTTTTACTGCGCCAGCGCGCTTTCTCTGTTGAGAAAGTCCGACCTTCTTTTTCGCGGGAACTGCTACCTTTTTTGTCTTCTTCTTCTTTTTTCCTGCGCCAGTCTCCTCCACGTAGTCGTCCTGTGAGCTAGCAACGGCATCCTTTTTCATCCCCTCTTCGCTGCTGTTCTCACCTGCAAGTTTCTCTTTGTCAGCATCAGAAGGAGCTTTTTCTCCTGTACAACTAGTTGTGCCAGCTGCTTGTTCTTGCCCACGTGCGTGTCTTCTATTTTTGCGCTGAAGCCTTGCTTCCTTTGCTGGGAGGCTCGCCTGACTGCCCTCTTCCTTGATTTGCGACAATTTTGGCGCAGCCTCTTTTTCCAGCTGCAATCTTCGTTCCTCCTCGAGTTTTTCCATGCGTTCCTGCTCTTGGTAGGCCCTCAACTCTTGCTGCCGTGCTTTCGACCGCGTTCGCTCGTCCCAGATTTTCAGGTCTCGTCGGTGCTTGCGACTCGTCGAACTTCCAGCACCCGAACTGCTCATGCTGCTTCGGTCGCACACGATGGCGTGCGTGCCGCCAACAGCTCTAGCGCTAGTAGCTATGTGATGCTGTTGTAGTTGTTGGGCATGCGCTTGCGCCATCTGGTGCATCCTCATCTGCTGTTGCTGTTGTGCTACACTCATATTCTGGTAATGCTGTGCTGCACCACCATGAAGATGCGGATTCACTACTACACCATTGTGGTTCATGTAGGGACCTCCGATTCGACTCCCAGGCCCACCATTGGGTCCCCCTCCAAATAGTGGCAGATGCAACTGTTGCTGGAGCTTTCCCGTCACTGCACTGCTTCCCACTGCCTGAACCTGGCCAAGAGGGAGTCGCCTGCCGTGACTCGGAGTAATCATCGCTGGTGGAGCCGATGAACCTGAGTGAAAAAACAATATTTGTGAGTGAGTAGTCTAATATGACATCAATAAATTCAATTTGAATGGATACATCTACGAGATAGAGGGAAATCATCAATAAAGAACAATCACACAGGTAGACCATGAATGAACATCAGCACTTCGTCAGGACATGATGATCAACAGTACTTACATCTACCTCACGACGACATTCAGCATCTATAGTGTGAAAGGCGAACTAGAGTGAGATTAGTTAGGAGACTACCATTCCGTCGCTACCATGAAAGCGACACACGAGAGCCGCAATAAGTATATGTATGTTTTGAAAGTAAAAACTACCTCCATGAATCTGGCTCTCGACTGTTATCGTCTTGTTGTTGTCCCTCATGGGCACAACGAATTCTAAAACCGCCTCCCCGCACATGCGGTCCTTTCCTACCTCCTCCGTGATGCAGCGTGAGAGGTCAGAAATGATGTCTGCGCACTGCGGATGCAGCTCGGATGAGAGCGAACTGCGGATGTCGGAGGCAAGTGCCATCTGAGGAAACGCTTCGAACGAATGGGACTCGCGCGACCGGCGTCGCCTAACACCTGGCGGGAGGCGCAGGGCAGCAGCTCCACTAGTAGTACCTCCAGCTCCACTAGTACTGCTACTTGACGCTGTTGTTGCTGCTACTGCGGAGGAGGTTGCTCCGCTCGACGCGGCCTGTTGTAATTGTAGTTGACTCGACGCCTGTTGTAATTGTAGTTGACCAGCGTTGCCACGAGACTGGACTCCAGCAGCCGTAGACGATGACGATACTGCAGGACCACCTCCAAGTGTTGCGTTGCCCTCATTGGTCCTATTCATGGAGGCTGCTGCGACTGAGATCAAGCTGTTGTTCGAGTGTTTGCGTTTCAACCGGGAGGACTTCCGCGACCCCCCTGATTTGCTCCGAGTAGAGCCATCCTGGTCTGGCCTATTCGGATTCACCTGCAATAGAGTTGGAAAGTCTACTCCGTGATTCCCTGCTTCAGATGATCCAGACCGGTTATTTTGGAGCAATGCTTGCGCCTCCGCCGCAAGTTCGCTCCCCTTGGCAGCTACGCCTTGCGAAGTATAACATCCTTCTAGCGTAGAGGTTTTGTTGGCACTTTTAGTGTTCTTGTTGGCGGCCTGCTCCACCACAGCATTCTTCCCTTGCGAATTCATCTCTGCTGCTGTACTAGAAGGATCATGGGATTCGCCTGCCGAGCCTTTATTGATGTTGTTTCCACCTCCATGCTGAAGATTGTCCGTCGAAGGCTGCTTCTTCGCAGAAACGTTCACTTTCCTCTCCTCCTCGCGGATGATCTGCACTAATTTGAGGGGAAATTTCCAATTTTCGAGGAACTGTGTATCGGTTACATTGAATAAATCTTCCAGCGTTTCTATCCAATTATCCTCCAACAGTGCGACAAATCGGTCCACGTTCTTTCTCAGTCGCAGCCCTATCCTGCGTAAGAGATCGAGCGAAGCTGGCGGAGGTGAGCCAACTCTTGGCGAAGACCTCCGCTGAAGGACAATCGGTGATTTCTCCACAGCCTTCATTTCCACTAGCTTAATGTTGCTTCCTCCAGCATTTGTTGTTCCATTGTGAGCAAGAGGAACTTGTTGGTCTAGAACTGAGGAGGAACTAGAAACGAGAACCGAGGAGGAACTAGTTCCCGTTGCAGCTGTTACAGGCCGTACTACAAGGCTAGTTCCTTGTCCTAGTCGGTTTGAGTTTGTTCCGTCAGGAGTAGTTGTAGCGGAGGACGAAGACGTGGAACTTGTTTTTGCTATGGGTTGTTCATCGAGGCACTTGTGCTCTGCAGTAGTTTCATCTGCTTCTCCCGTTTCTGATTTGAGAATTGCCTTCGCAGTTGCAGGTGCTTCCTCTACTTTTTTCTCTTCGAAGATAGCAGTAGTTGAGTCTTCCCCTACAACATCCACCATCTTCTCGTCGCCTACTTCGTCTCCTTGAAGTCCTTTCTTTGAGGCAGCTTGATCCTGCTTTTCAGAGGCGGGTAGCTGATCCAGGTGCTCTGCCTCGACAAGAATCGCCTCTCCAGCAGACGAACTCGAAGACGCATCTCCAGCGACTCTTTCCTCTACTTCACAATTAGCATCGGACTCTTCTCCAATTTCGTTGACACTTTCTCCTCCCTTAGTCAGGGCGGTTTTTTCTTCCCTGTAGTCAGGGTTCGGCGAAGTCGCGACGGGAGAAGAGCTGCACGGCGTCCTCACAGCAGCAGTGCTAGAAGAAGATGCTTCGTCATGGGCGTCGACAAAAATCATTTCTCCTCGTCCTCCGTGATCATTAGACTTATCTTTATAAGTACTTCTATCGTGGTCTAGAGTACTTTGTTGTTCTGTTGACGTTTCCTTTTCTTCATCGTGCTCTGCTACGTGTTTTTCTTCCTCGTCCTGCAGCTCTTCTTTTTCTTCTGTAAGAACAGCAGTTTCATCATCTTGATGTTCTACTTTTTTGTTCTCCTCAACTTCTTCTTGCTTTGCCTCTAGTACAACGTCGGCTACATTGATCTCTTCCTCAACATCGGATGGAGAGCACTTTTGAGTAGAACGAGGGCCATGTTCTTTTTGCTCTTCATCATCAGACTTAAGAGTTGTAGTTGTACACAAATTCCCGTCCTCCTCCTGAGCAGCTGTCGTTGCTTCGTCTCGTTCCTCCGCAGCTGGCTCGTGAATGTTACTTTCAACAACTCCTGGTGCTGGACCCATCATATTATCAGAAGTTGTAGCAGCAGCAGGCTTCAACTCATGTGCGGGGGCGTTATCTGTAGCTCCCGACGCACCAGCGCCGGTCGCACCGTCCGTCTCATCTGCCATATTCAAAAAATTCAAAAAAACGACATCACCAATTTGTTTCCTCTTTCGATTTCTTCTATTCCTGCTTCATCCGCTTCCTACACTCTGCCCTACACTCTGTGCCAGCACTAGTCCTCGAAATAAATCTCCAAAGTAGAAGGATTAGATCATAGTAGAATTTTCAATTATGTTTAGGTAAGTATTCGTCAACACACTTGTGGTTGTTTTGCTGAATCAGTTCTTGTTCATGTAAGTATTCGTCAACACACTCGTGGTTGTTTTGCTGAATCAGTAAACAATTCTCCTCCTCTTGTCAGGTCGACACAATTGAACAAAAAACAACGGCACTTGCGATTCCTGGACCGACGTCTTTCCTCTATACTTCAAGAAAAGATTGATAACTCAACCTCAGAAGACTCTTGACTGATACAACAAACTGTGAGATTTGGTTATTTTGAAAAAAAATATGCTCCTTTTAGCCTCGACTTATTCGCGTACACATATGTCGGCGCGTTCTGACAATGACTATCACACACTCACTTGTTACTAAAAAAAGGATGAAAATAATCCTCTATAAAATTTGCACTGGCAGCTTCACATTCACACGCATAAGCGTATCAGTGTGCACTGCTTAAACTGATTGGGAGTAGAAATTCAAAGGATTCAGATTCTTGATTCTTGGAAATTCAGGTCAGTCTTTTGGAATCGATTCCTTTTCCTTGTAGAAGCCTACTGAAGATCTAGACCTGAAGACCTACTATGAATGAATGAATGAATGAATGTGCCTAGCAAGAGGTGTTCCAAAGCTGAAGATCCAAAGCTCAAGATCAAATTCCAAAGGCTTGGGCGGATCTTCATCATGATGATGTAGTCACTAAGTCACTTCATTCATTTCATGTGATGTATGAGGAGCTTTATTCATCCTTCGTTTTGTAGCTGATTCATCACAATGTCTCACATTTCTAACGACACACGTCTTCACGGAACTTTGTGTTCTTGTTGGCTACTGTCTCATTCACGGAGCTTTGTTCTTGTTGGCTACTATTTTCGCGCAGACTTTTACGGCATTCTGTTCAACGGATCTTTTCAACTCACCATGGAACTTTTTCTGTTCTTGGACCTCAAGTCCTGAGAGAGAACACGACAGCCAGACGGCCAACGCTAAAGGGAGATCTTGTTGTGACAGCGAAAGAGCTTCTGGCTTGTTCACGTTGAGGTTGAGCACATACAAAGAGAGATCTTGATCTTTCATCGCAGGAGCAGCTGCGTTGAGGTTGAGCAAAGAGGCAAACGAAAAGAGCTATAATATAGTGGTGGAGCAAACCTAACTAATATAGAGATCTCCCTTAATATACCATGAATACACTTCCTTGGAGTTGGAGATACCTTGGAGAGCGTCGTGACGTTTCTTACTGCTTGGCTGTTTTCAACATACAAGAAAAGAACTATAGGGAGATAAAGATAAAGTCCAGGTCTCTAATGCCAGCGAAAGATGTGAGGGTTGACTTTTACGCAGCGAAAAAGAGAACAAATTATAGTGGTACAAGGCCATCACATCAAGTGCGCCACTTCTATCAGCCTGCTCAGAGCGCCTTGATACTGCCTGCTCACAGTGCCTTGATATTGTAGAACCCCTCCGGAAGCTTCCCCAGATTCGCTGCCCGTCGAATACTGTATCCTAGCAGGAGGATCGAACTCAGGATCTTTGAGATTAGCGGAAGTGGTAGTGGGAAGATGGCAACGAATCTACATGTTGAATCTATCATGATCCTATGCATTAACATTAGCATTACTTGCCTCGCTCAACGTCGTTCAAAGAACTTCTGATGTTGTACTACGTACGAGATACTTGTTACAGCCGTCTTGAGTCTATGGTGTAACCCACACCCTCATCATAGAAGGTGCAAATAGATTCATTCCTATATAAATCACGTGTCTCCTATTCAAATATTGAGAATCATAAAAGCAACAACGCATTGAGCCACAGCAGAGAGAGCAGCAGCAGTCGGGTGTAGAGATTCGGGTACCACTTCAGGAGGATGGGCAGGTGACAAATAACCATCGACGTCAAGGGAAGGGCAACGAATCCGATGCGACGGACGGGTATATGAGCGTAGCCATACACACCTCGAAACGGCGACTCCATGTGCTCTCTTCACCTTAGAGCTCCTCACAGTAAAAATATTAAGTTGAAAGTAGATTATCCACAAACAGAAGATTTATCCACAAACAGAAACTGCGGAGTAGATGACATATATATTTGTGGTGGAGCCGACCTAACTAGAAAAAAGACAGACCAGAGGAAGATATAAAAGAGAAAAGGTTAACTATCAATGACTTATATATTGCGTCATGGGATAAACCTAAGGTTTAGAGGTAAAAACTAACCGGTTGTTTTTTTTAAGTGCTTTGAGCGCCGCTGGACTATCAATGACTTATATATTTATATAATAGATACAACTACTTCGAGCCTTAACTTTCCAGCTGCGTTACTTGATGCTCCCTTGTTGCCTGACGATGACGGTCCTGACGATGACGGTGCTCCATGTGAGGACTTAGGTGAGGACTTAGGTGACTGTGAATTGGACCCTTGGTTCGCAGCAAGAGCAGAAGAAGACTTATTCGACGTTGCCTCTTGTTGATGTTGGTCGGCATGTGTTAATGTTGCCACGAGGGCATTGCTACTAGTACTAAAAGTATGAGTAGTTGTATCCCCTGCTGCACTAAAAGTATGAGTAGTATTGGTATTCATTGCACCAGAGGAAGTATTCAGGGTATTCAGCTTGGGAGACGAAGGTTGTGGACTTCGGTGTCCTCCTCGCGAGGAGGTCGTTGCTTGTCGGCTACTTGTTGAAGAACCGGCGAAACTAACACGACTTCCGATCACATCATTCACAAGCACATCCAGTGATTAGAGGTCCTCAATGAAGATCTCGCACATCAGTAGCAACGTACGTACTCAAGTTGGACCAAAGTACCAAGGTACGTACTCAAGTTGTACCAAAGAAATTGACAACAAACAAAGAAATATCGCTTAGTTGTATTAGTGTTTCAAACACACAGATTGACTTCTACTACAACAAATTGACAAGTTGTAGTAGAATTCAATCTCCTTCCTTCTATGAACGATAGTGATTTTTCCTGCGAGGACTTTACTAAGTTCGCTTTGGTGATGAAGCTAAGTTTGAACCAGTCCATTATACTTCTAGGGCATAATTGTAGTACTCGAAGGTGGTGGGAGGTAATGAGTTCGCTTTGGTGATGAAGCTAAGTTTGAACCAGTCCACGGCGACTTCCATCAAAGTCATCAGGGACAGCCAGAAAGCTAGCTGACCTCCGCCTACCTGGTAACTGGAGCTGTCACCGGTCGCTTCTTGACTGCCACCACGCCGCGGAGAGAAGTAGAGACGCGCAAGCACGAGCATGATGTCGACTAGGAGGTAGGTACGCTCCACCATATCGGAGGCCATGATGACAAAAAGGCCCTTCCCGTCATACCGCTTGAAGACTGTACTCTTCAATTCCCCGAAATTGTTCGTTACGATAAGCAAAAACATCGCACTGCTGTCACCGGGAGAATTAATCGCGATGCACGTTAGAAGAGAACTAGTTTCTTCTGCTTTTCGGGAAGGAGCAGATGGAAGCAAGAGCAGCAAGTGGTAGGCAATATTAGGCAATCACTTCGTATAACATGCTTTGTCCTGAAGATTGCACTTCAATCATGACGTTCTTGACACTCAATGCTAAGTCCGAAAAGGTAATATTGACTTTTGAAACCCAATTGTTGATGAAGATACGATAGGTCTTACACTGAGCAGGTTCATACTTCTACGTCGATCGCATCATCTGTCATAAGTTGAGGAGTAAAATGCGTACGATGTGCATCACGGTGTGCACCACAGAGTACAGCATTGTAAAGAGCACTCGCACAAGGGAAAACGTTGCGCTGGACGCGATTCGCTTATTCTTTCCACCTCCGCTCGATTGTTGGCCCTTGCGCTGACTTTGGGCCTTCTGATGGTGATGTCCTCTACTAGAATTAGCGCTTGCCTTAATTCATCTTGGAGAGCATCTTTGGCGTGCTTTTTTTTTAGGAAAAGGGTCCAGGATGCTTCTCAAGATGAATTACGTAAAGGAAGCCATAATAGAAAGAGTGCCTGCAGGACTGCTACTCGATGAAGATGACAGGCCCAAAGGACTGCGGTGCGAACCCGGGCTGTCTGTAGGCGCGAGAAGCGGACTCGAGCCGTCGCCCCTATGATCCTTGGCTGGTGTTTCCTTTGAGCCCCAATCGCCGAGACTCGACCCGGCCTCCACTAAATGGCCCAGAAGCTTACCTACCATGCCGTAGCGTCCTCCACTAGGCGAACGAGGAGACGAGGAAAGACCTGCATCTGGAAGCGCCGACGCTGCATCGATGCGTTGAAGTGACGAAGAGGAAGACTTTGGACTGCTCGCTGAAGGAAAGGGTGGGCTGCTTACTCCCGAGGACGAAGATGACACGCCAGAACCTGGCACAGCAGACGCAGATCTAGAGTTAGAACTAAGAGAAACCCATCTTCAGCAGCGTCCTGGGTCTCCTTTTCCCTTTAAAGACGCGACCAAGATGCCACTGAAGATGGATTTCTTGTAGCCCTAATAGAGACTGAAGAGCTAGAAGAGCCACTATCTCCACCCCCTGACTGCAGGTATAACCCCGGCTCGAGCAGCACGTCGAAGAAGTCGTTTCCCAGACTGCGGAGGAGCCGTTCGATGATTTCCAGCATGTTGAAGAATACGCGCATTAGATCTTCCCTAGTAGTGTACTAGTACCCAGTCTAGGGGTATAAAAGAAAGCACTCTATAATTATGGTACTCTGGTGATTTCCCAAAATGCTTCTGAAGATGGATACCCTGGAAGGCTGCACTACGGATTTCCTGGTAGAGCTAGAGGCAGCCTTGAATGAAGTAATTAAAACCATGCCTGTTCGTGGTGAGTCGGATGAATGTTGAATGATGAATGTTTCCACGCAGCCCAGTGCACTGGGGCTACTCTTGGGATTATCTGGCATCGATAGATGACAGACACCCAGATGAATGTTATGTTGAATGATGGTAGATGGACAATTTTCTGAACTGAAGATGGACTTAATTAATTGGGGGTACTCTCCTGAAACTCTTGCCTTAAGTAAAGTTTCATAAACGACTGGGACCGGATGTAGTGGTAGAGGAACGAGAAGTCTATTAGGTAGAGCACGACAACCGTGTTCGCGATCAGCAACGTCAACCGGAACCGCTCACTGGCTTCGATTGCGGTGTTAGGGCGTCCTACTCTGCGCCGCAAGGAGGATCGCAACACGTTGATGGGCATAAAAGTGAGTTCGTGGAGCAGAGCGTCGAGACACAAGAACATCCCGAACAGCAGCGTCTTCTCCAACCGCCAGGGGGTTCGCAGCAGGTCTTCCAGATGTCCTTAGAGCAGCTCCAAACGATGATGCTGAATTCCTTTCGAAAAAGTCTGTATTTTCTACTCAGAAAAGCGAGAAGGAAACACAGAGACCTCATGATATGTCATGGAACCTCTTTTTTCGTCATTCAAATGTTGTAGAGGCCTTTCAGCTACCCTGTACCTTCTGTCAGAATTCATTATACATAGCGCTGAGTGTAGCCTTAATGTAACGCCCGGCTGTATTTGTAATAGGGTGAGGGCGTATCGCACTCGCCGCTTACTTCCCGCATCAGCCACTGACCAAACGGAAAAAACGAAGTGGCTTCTGTCGATTCTAGTCCAGGAGAACTCAGTATTCCTGGTCCACCTAGAGGTGTACTACTACCCAGAATTGATGAAGCAGGTAATTGCTGATGAATGACGGGGCTGCTCGCACCTCCCTTTGGCGTGCCTCCCGTTGTGCCTGACCTAGCATCGGAGGCCAGAGAAAATGCTCTCCCTCCAGTAAGAGTCGGCGAAGACGCCATTATCGTCGAGCGCCGATGTTGGGCAGTGGATGCTGTAGCTGCAGTAGAACTACCCGTGGTGCTCGTCCTTGAGGGCGCGCTAGGATAAAGGTCAAAAGTCGCCGCCCGCTGACGCGCCGAGCGCGTAGTAGCCGATTGCGATCCTGCATTGAGAGGAGGCAAAAGAACGTCACCTGACAAGATCCCATCTGTTCGGATCGCAGGTGGGACAACAGGAACCGAGCGCCGCCGTCCACCAGCAGAGGTGTTCTTGTCCGAACCCGGCGAGGGCGCTCCAGGTGCTGCAGAGACAGATTAGAGCGATCGCAATCGCATCCCCTTCCTGGGACGTCCTTAAACAGATGATAACTCCGCATCGTGTAGTCTTAAACAGATGATTTCGTGTAGCCTTAAACAGATGATAACTCCGCATCGTGTAGTCTTAAACAGATGTTTTCGTGTAGCGTTAAACAGATGATAACTCCGCATCGTGTAGTCTTAAACAGATGATTTCGTGTAGCCTTAAACAGATGATAACCCCGCATCGGGCACATCAACCTGTGCCAGCCACGCTCCACTTCCCACTTGCTCCACGGGAATCAAATAGTGTTCTCGATCATTCAAACGCAGCGTCGCGTACTTCTGTAAACAGTTCTGCACATTAGTACTTGTTGCTGGAGAAGAAGCCAAATCTTGCGGTTCTCCTACGGTTCTTCTGCTTGTAGAAGCGCTCCTGTCCAAAGCAACAGCTAGGTGGTCTTCACCTTGCGAAGTCGGCGAGCTTCGCGGGTCCGACGACGCGACCTTCCGACTTGACATGCTGAACTGCCCAAAGGTGAAAACATCACTCGGCTCACGAGGCGAGGCGCTGCTGCGGCTGCGACCACTCTGCATCAGAAAATCTTGGAGTACACTGCTCGGCTGGAGGAGCTCTTCTCGCGCAGCTCTCTGCTGTCTACTGCTAGCGTCGTCGAGTTGTCCGTGTTCGTGCGAAAAGGCTCCCGCTATTGTGGATGAGGCACTCGTTTCCCCGTGAAGATGATCTCTCAGTTGCGTACTAGTCCGAGCCTCAAGCACCTGTTCTGTAGACGGCAGCGTCGGTGACGGCGCGGCCCCTAGTTGCCGTTGCGGTAGCGTCGAAGTTGTATCTTGCCGTTGGTGCGTTTCGAACCTAATATTTTCATCAAAGTTACTATCGCTTTGAACCGAAGGTGAGAGCTGCACGTGCGTACTGCCGTAAACGGACGCCTGCTGCTGTGCGCGCTGCTGCTCCGGACTCCTCTGCTCGCTCGAGTCGTGTCTCCTTAGGGGCTTCTCTCCCACAACCCCGGTGAAAAAGTAGCTAGCGCCCGAACCCCGCTCCACGGCCTGTGGCTGCCCTTCTGCAGCATTCAACTGCGACGAGTCCTCCTGATGTCCTCCTAATCTTCTAGTAGAACCACCCTTTATTTTGACGTTCATGTCGGGAGGATGCGCAGAAGTGGTGCCCGTTGAACGACGTTCTCCAATAGCTTGGGTTTCATCTCCAACTACTTGGGTTTCTACACTACCTCGAAGCCCATCGCCTACTTCCTCATGCACAGGCGGCGGGCGTCTGCTTGCTCCTGCTTCAACATATTGCGCTGTTTTTGCGCTGCGGGATGCAAACATACCGCCACCAGCGAGGATAAAGTGACTCGGAGACATATCGGACAATCGCTCGCTTTCACCGAAATCGCTGGAAGAACTCGAAGAGGACAATGGAAGCTGTGCAGCATTCTGCACACCCTCTGGCTCCAGAGTGATCTCTTGCACATGATGACCCCCTCTAGGACTCGTTTGATTCGTATTTTCCTCCACCTCCCCTGGTCCTGTCCTGCCACCTGAGGAAGATGCTGTCGGCACGTCTTCGAATAGCGAATCTAATGGCGTTTTCTCCAGTCGCGGCGCAGCACCTCCTCCTCGTCCTCCTGAGTTTGCTATCTCTCCTCTGCTAGGACTCGCTCTTCCACCACCTCCGACTGAAGCCTGATCATGTGGACCACCAATGTGGCTAGAAGACGAGGAGAGAATTGATAGCCGATCTTTGGACGAAGAAGCCGATGCTGACCTCCCGTCTACGGAAGGGCGACGGCGCTCTCCGCGACCCTCTAGGTCGACGGA
Source organism: Amoebophrya sp. A25 (assembly GCA_905178165.1). Taxonomy (NCBI): domain Eukaryota; class Dinophyceae; order Syndiniales; family Amoebophryaceae; genus Amoebophrya; species Amoebophrya sp. A25. The sequence goes on from CAJINU010000044.1 coordinate 726,753, forward strand.
ACAAGGCGGCTCCGATGAGCGAGTTCGCGAATCGAGGATTATCGTGCTTCCTCCTGCGCCGTTTAGAGTAGAGGTGTTGGACCGTGGGAGCAACGAGAACGCAAAGGGATTTAAGGCTAAAGGGTTCTCGTCATCGTGCTCGAGCCATCGAGCCGTTCCGAACTCATCCCCTGCGCTAATCGAGGCCGACGAAGACGACGAGCGCGGACTCAGATCTGCGTCATCGGTGGCGCTCTGACGCTCCTGACCCTGGTCAAGGTTACTATACTCGCCACTCCGCTCTCTGATAGTGAAGCGCTCTTGCGTGTTCTTGCCGTCATCTCCTACAGTCCCCTGATGTTCTTGGTGCTCATCCGATTCTTGTTGAGCACGATCACTTTGCACATCTCCATGCCCAACACCAGTGCTTGGATTCGCATCTTCTTCGGCGGAGACCAAAATCGCAAGCGGAGTACCAGAAGATGTATCTCCTGCTCCAGCTCCCGCAAGGGCAGTAGGCACCTGTTGCTGCCCTCGTCTGAGCTCGTCGACCGAGGGCGACAAAGGAGCCGGTGGCTCAGGCCGTCTTTGGTGGTCCTTCCGACTGTTGCTGCGGCTGCCCCGAAGCAACTCTTCTGGTTCGGAAAAATAAGCTGCTTCTTCCTCCTCCGCCTCTCCTTGACCTGCTACAGGTTGAAGTCCTCCAGGAGCAGGTGCAGCCTGCCTCTCCCTTTGCTGTTCCTGCTCGAGTCGCCTAGGCAACTCCGAAAGGTGGTCCATCTGCTGTGGTCCTCCTTCTGCCGAAGAGTTCGGTCTTGGAGCATCGTCCTCGACATCTCCGTCAGGGACTTGACGCGTCCTTGAGGCTATAACAGGAGTTGCTTCATCTTGAGCAGTGTTGTCACAGGCGGTCCGTTCTTCAGCACCACTCAGATGCTCCAGCAAACGCCTGTCGGAGGAATATGAACCACCCTCGTTACTCATCTTGCTGTTGCTCGATAAAAGCAAATGAAAGAGGTCATGATGTTGTTCATGTTGTAAAAAAAACTAAGCCACTTGTTCTGCAGAGCTACAAAAACTCCTCTTAGTGTGCGTTGTATGCCGTCACTCTAGATAACGGGTGTAGACTAGAAAAAAGAAAGACCAGAGGAAGATAGAAAAGAGAAAAGGGCAGTTGCCGTCATCAAGTATACTCCTATCTGCTAAATCATAATTACAGGTCAGAAATACAACTCAGTAGAAGACGATCCCAGGTTCTAATCGAGCCAGCCTGTGGTCGAAATCATCCAAAAAATGGTTTTGCTATCTCTTCCATTGTTCCTGCACTGCAAGGCACTACCTTCAAGGTAATAAAAGTTGCCCAAGAAGTATAATTCAGCGTTGAACACGAGAATAATTTATGGATGATCAAGGCGCGCCTCGGTTCCTTTGATTTTCGTCTGTAGTAGATTGTTTCTCTATATATCAGTGTTCTTTCGGTTCTTAACCAAGCTGGTTCTTGAGGTCATTTTTCTTGTCTAGAAAGGGGCTCCAGATAGAGGATCTGTGAATGATTGGCATACTTAATCCCAGAGCCTAGTGGAGCTAGTACACTGGTTGTTTTTGCCTATTGCTGTTTCTTTGGGGCGAGAACAGATACCAATCGACGCAACATGCGAGCGCGTCTCGAAAACCATTGAATAGATGCTTTAGTGACAGATTTGAATAGAAGTAACAAGAGCCTCAGCCTTCTAATGAGTTTTGAGCCACCTAGACACTATAACTATTGGCCTGCTACAGCCGAAGCATCGTACTGATGTCAACATGATCCCCCTTACGGTGAGCTCACAGCATCAACATCAACATAATGGCTGAGTAGAAGTCACTGGATGGAGTTTTTGCTTTCACAAACTGCCTAAAAATCGTGGGTGCCTGCTTCTCCGTCTCCAGATCCTTGTTGCGCAGCTCGCAGTTGAATCTCCTACCGGTAAGCCTACCCAATGAGTATGACATCAGGACAGCCACCACTTCTAAACAGTCAGGAATATATTGTTGGTGGAGCACATCTAACTAGAAAAAACAAAAACCGGAAAAAGAAAAGTCAGGCAAGAACTTATCTACTACTCACTAAGCGCCGGCGCTGTCGTGGTCCTGTCAGCCCCAGAGGTCTCACCTTCTAAACAGTCAGGAATATATTCATGTTAACAAAGGGTCTGACAGCATTGCTTTGCTCTCACTGATAAGCGTACAGGTCAACGCCTAAACCAGGAAGCCAACTGCGCAGTTGAGTTGGCTTAGTGGTTTAGGCGCTGACCTGTACACTTATCACTCACAACCATGATGTACAACAGAGTCATGTAGTTACAGATTCTGAATCCCTAGTCTGGCATGATCACCAATGTTAAAAGCCTTGTATCTTTTTTAGTACATTAGCCGATGAAGAAAGATGATTCAAACAACGTTGTTGAAGGAAAAAATAGCCCCAAATCCACGAAAATAAAATTCTAAATCAATATATGGCGACTTGGTGGCGTCTTGTCAATTTCTGGCATCACGCTTTCTTTAGCATTTCCCACGTCCTGCAAACTACAGGAGACGTTCCATGGTCTTCTACGTAGTAGAGATTCATCACATTCATCAGTTCTTTGAGGTTCTAGCTAGTAAGTCCTAGCCTTTGCGCGCGCCAATTCAAACTATTAACAAAATATCACCAATATGGTCTAAAAATTCGAGCAACTCTTTTACAACTACATGTTAAGCCAACAACTACATGCATCCTTTTTACAACACACGCAATGCTTGAATGCATGCTAGTACCATAGTGACATATAATTTTTAGCTAAATAAGAGAAAATCTTTCATATGGTGATGCATTGGATGCGACTTGTGCAACACTACTGTGCGCTTTTTCGTCACCCGCTTTTTCATCGGCCTTGGCTACTGCGGAAACCTCGACTAGCTCAGTACACCGTTTGCCATCGAGGTCGTAGATCACAGGTAATCTTAGGTTTCCCTTGGAATCGGAATGGCGGTAGAAGTTGACCATCTCCCGATAGCTTTCCACGGATGCCGTGAAAAACTATCCCATTCGCGCTTTGAAAAAACGTCGTCACAGACACAACGGTGAAAAACGAAATTCTACCTGCTCTCTGGAAGCACGTCGCTGCGGAGACAAGTAGAGCCAAGAGATTCGGAAGGACGCCATGTTGCAGTGACCACCGGCGTTGTTTTTTCGAGGTCGGAGCACGAATCAAAGTGGGAAGACCACAGTGGCCAGCCACATTCATCGCGTGAGCAGGAGTACGAGAGTGCCGCAAGTCCGACGGCGAAAGAGCCATCGTCGGTCCAGGCAAAAGCAGCGTCGTCGCCCCTTATGCGTTGGGGACGACGCGCACTGCCTCTTAACATCACATTATCATCCAGCAAGCACCTTCAAACAACGTTTGTTTCAAATAACGGACTCAGAGAAGACACCGACTGTAGCATGACAGGATCCCTTGATAGCAAAATGAACACATACCTATATCATTGATTCTTGCTAATGAGGAGGTCGCGTCCAGACCTACAACTTGCAATAGGGATTAAGATGGTGCGAAATGTAAGTAACCTGTTACAACAGTTCTTCGATGCGTTTCTTGGAGTCTATGACATTTTTAGGTTGACATTGTCTTTGACTACGCTCTCAACCGGCATTCCTAGTAGTGATAATCAACGTGGTTGAGTTCTGTTCAGTCTGGTTAGTGGGTGGCAATAGTTAATTTCTCTTCATTGATAGCTTGTCATCGATACACCTGGTACGTGCATGCGTTTGTTAGGTGATCATGAACATTGTGTGCATTTTATACTATCCTTTTTAGTTCACTGTGTATCTGTGTAGATTGTCCTTATTTTTCTCAAAAATATCCAAGAGAAACCTATCTTCTTTTGACAGCACTTTATTCGTGGTTATCTCTTTCCATTACTCACAGAACAAAGAGATTCGCTATCACCTTCTACTTGACGACACCCAAAATGATCAAATTCAAAATCCAAAAAATTTAGATGCTTCATGTCGTCATTGAGACACTCCTGGACCTCGGTCGTCCACTCCGCTGCCGCCAGACCGACTGCTATATCCTCTGCTGGGTCCACGCTGCAAATTATTAGACCTGAGCCAAATGTATCTTGAAAGAACTGTTCTTGGACCTGGTTTCCCCTTGTCTCTTTCCCCTTGTCTCGTTCCCCTTGCCTCCTAGGGGACAGTCCTTCCGGACCAAGCAAGATGCTCCAGAAGATGGATTACGATTAGGCTACTCCTCCAATAGCATGAAGCATGAATCAGTTATTATTACTTAGGGTCTTCTAAGCCTCTACGACTCCTGAGATGGATAAATAAGTTAACAAGCCATAGAGTCAGCACCGTGTTCGGATGTTGAGAATCTTCCGCTACCTCCTCCGCCCGTTCTCGAACTTCCTCGCGTACTCGTACTGTCTCGATGATCCCCATTCTCGTCATTCGAGTCTCGCCGTGAACTCATTCGGGATGACCTGAACGAAGACTCAGATTAGAGCTCTCAAAATCCGCGATAATTCATTTTCTACTAAGAAGTGAAAGTCATGCTGTAGTCCCTGTTCTTGCCATCGTTCACGATGGCCATAGGGCAGCCGCGGTTTATTTTCTAAGAAGTGAAAGCGATATTAGGACTCTTGCATACATTAATATCGGTTCTCTAGTAACAGTGAATGTTGAAGGGGACACTAAATGATTATCTTTGTGAACGATTATTACTGAGATGTTGACAAAAAAAAATAAAATTCTGAACCAACCATACTTAGCGACTTTTTCTTGAGAACTGCGAACTGTCCAGTAGAGGTAGACAGCCTTAATGAGAATTGGGGGACCGCATCGAGGACGGTCTACCAGAGGTCGCACTGTCCCTCTGCGACGAACTTCGACCTACCAATAAGGGCTCGCTTTCGCGACCACCTGCAACTATGAAGACAGGAAAGAAAAGGGCGGGAGATGCTATGTATAGCTACTCGGTTTTAGCTACTTGTAGATGCACTGCCTCAGTTGTAAACAGAAGTAAGATGATGAATTAGGACTTGTAATGGTAACAAAAAAGCCTTTACGTCGAATACTATGTGATGATAGCAACTCACTGTCACTGCCTCCATAACATCTTCTGCGTCACCGCTCCCAGTGCTTTTCACTAGCAAAGCGTACCAGAAAAAGGAGTTCAAAGCGATAATCAGCCCCAGTGTCAGAATGTGCTGGAAGATACGCGAGCCTAAATCCCAGTCCCCCAAAGTTCTCCACATAGTCACTTCTTTCGCGTCCAAGAAATCCTATGATGTTACATTCATAATGTAAGTTGTATTTTGAAAGAGGGAAAATAAACATGAAGACTAGAAGAAGTGTCTATCATACACGCATATATTTAAGAAGATGATTCGACGCATATACTTTTCCATTTAAGAAGATGATTCGACGAACAAATTTTGAAACTTCAGAATAAACAGATAGAAGTTTTTGCCTAATCAACATCAGACCTAGATAAAAATCAAAAAGTATGTACTTCTCTATGGACGGAATCCTGAACGGGTTTCTTTGCGGCACCTTTTACCTCTTCCTTTGCCTGTTTTAGCGTCTCCGTGATACTACGTTGGGCATTGACCACCTCCTCGTGCACCTGCTCCCGTGCCTCGTCGGCTGCTTGTCTTAGAAGATGATATACCCAGATCAATCGGATCGGTGATGAATTTTTGTACGTAGTAGTTTACAATACGACAGGTATACTTGCTAGTCTTAGAAGAAAAAATGTAGTCTAGTTTACAATACGACAGGTATGCTTGGTATGTGGATTAAGAAGTGCTACCTGGCGAGTTGTCTGTGACAGCATATCACGATGATGGACTTCATAATTGTGCAGCCGCGGCCGCATCACGAGCGCCCTCTTCTGCCCTCTTCGCCTCCAGCGTCGCTTCCCTGACTGCTTCGTCTCCCTTTGCCTCTGCCGCCCTCTTGTCGGATGTTTCGCCTCCGTAATCATGAAAGTGTACGATAATTATGTATGGGGAAATCTCGAAGTACTTCTTTTACGCAACCCTATCTATCAGGGTGCAAAGAAACATGCACAGGCAGAAGACACACGCATTAATGCTCTTTTACTATGAACAACAGGTACTCCTCAATTTTTTTAACAATATCCTGTTGAAATAGTCGTCCTCCTCGTGGGAAGAAGTTTGTATCTGTTGTTCATAACCACGGCTAGCGCTATCCTTGTCTGTCGCTTCCTCTGCCTGCTCTTCCCCTGCGTCCTTTTTCTCTTCCTTCGGTTCCTCTTTTTCCTCCTCCGTCTCCGACTTCCCTTTATCCTTCAGTGACGCCTGTCGTTGAACCTGGCTAGGGCGAGCGGCACCAGCCACATCCGTCTCAGCTTCTTCATCTGTTGCTGCGGTGTGTGCATTGGAGGTCTGGGTCTCAGCATTCATTTTGATCGCCCTCTCGCTCTCCACATCGCCAGCTGCATCTACGACAACCGACGTGCCCCCCTGCTCGCCAGACTGCGTTCTTAGAAAGTTTTTTTGAAAATATTAAGAGAATCGCCGCAGACGCAGCTACATAGTATTCTCGTTGAATCGATCAGTGGAAGAAGACACTGCAGATTTACTGTAATTGAAAACCGTTCTAAAACTAGCACATTCTCAAATCCGACAGTTGCAGTTGGAAATACTCGGAAATGAAAACGATAAATATGGATCTCCCAAAATCGTAACTCTTCTTCAGTCCCCTCTTCAACACTATGGTCGCCGGCGGATTGGGTGTCTTCTACTACGCTATCAAGCTCCTCTTCACTCCTCTCCCCCTTTTCACCTTCCACGCTTGCTTCATCATCATTTCCTTCACTCTGCGATGCTTCTGCATCCTCCTCTCCACTTTGACCCTCCTCTTCGCCCTCCTCTCCACTTTGACCCTCGCCTTCTCTAGCTTCCTCCCCTTCGCCCTCCTCTCCACTTTGACCCTCGCCTTCTCTAGCTTCCTCCCCTTCTGCAGTCTCGGCACCTTCATTCGATTGCGGAGGCTTCGCTGCAGCCTTTGCGCGGCGCTCTGCTTCGAGCTTTTTTTGGAGCTCCAGAACGTGCGCTGGCAGTCCGTTAAGATTCGCTTTTAGTTCAGGACGTTCCTTTTCCAGCTCCTGGTCATTCAATTCTCTTTCTCCTGTTGTTTGTAAAGTTTGAAATTCAAAAAAAAATTACGTCATAGTAACAAGGTTGCTTCCAAGTGGTTTCAGATCGTACTATCATGCGCCAATTGTTACTTAGAAATATCAAGCAAACAAACTACATTGGATGTGGTTTCACTGAGGCTGGATGATCAATACATATACTCGTGCGAAAATCGTCGATTAAATAAGAAGTGCCTGGTTGTATACGTGGGTCAGGCACTGGCTCTCCAGAAATTCGCCCTCGTCGGGCTGCTTTCTTGTCCTTATTCGCTGTGACGAAAACAAGCGGCCACGAGACTGACTCGAAAGCAGCGAAGAGAATCCCAAATCGTAGGGTACCTTTTCGCAGAAGCCAGGTTCGTGCGAAAATCATCCTGTCTCTGGGTCTAGCAAATTAGCTGGGTGCTCAGTAATCTATGTCTACTCAGTAGACAAATTAGAGGTTACGGAATTACATTCCTCGGAACATCCCTGGCCTCGTCTCTACTAGGAAAAGGGCCAAGGATGAAGGGGGAATGTGATTCGAAAACCCTTAAACAAAGAATGTTGAACAGCTCACTACTTCCGATTATCAGACCTGACTAGTAACGAGAATTAAGTTACCTTTGTCAGTGACCAAGTATCATATAGTGGTCTATTTTTCGTAGTACTGCTGGTAAGGATAGGATAGGATAAATCCTTTCACGAAGTTTCAATTGTGTGAGGAAGGCGCTAATTCAAATTCAAGCAAATGAGTTGATCACTCGCTACTTGAGCGAACTTGCTAGTTAAAGATAGGTTCAACATTTGTAACAACTTCCTTCGCGTAAATTGTCGACGAGGTGCTCTTCAAAAATCCACATCTACAACAGGCTACAACAAGAGGAGCTACCCTGCCTCATCAAAGAATACGATGCATTTTTGGCTGCAACGAAAGACGACAACAGATTGAAAAAAAAGACCATGATCACAACGAACTTCATCAGGGACGGGTTCAAATTCAGGGGCAGGCGAAAATCTCTTCTAGGGAAAGATGGGGGTGGACTCTAGATACACGACGACGAGCGAGCGCAGGTTCTTAGCAGGTGGCGTACGTCAGCCCTGGGCCTAAAGCACCGAGAGAATGAAAAGTCATATCCGATGCTGGGACACCGACACAAAACGAAATTTCGTAAGTCCCAGACCGATGAAGGAATCCTAGACACAGATTTGGCGTTCGCTCTCGTGTGACTTAAACTTAGAAGGACAAAGCACCGCACCTTCTAGGTGTAATTTCAAAAAAAACGATGTCCTTATTCTCGCATTGCGGTTCCTGTGATGTGCTTTTTCTTCATGTATCTCTTACTCATATTAGTTTTCATTCTCAAAGCTGTCTGTACTTGTTTTGTAATAGACATTGGTACCCCAACGCATGCCGCAATTACTCTATCTCTTTCCCTTGATGATTTCGAAAAATCGAAGTACAAGTCCTCGAACGAATTATCAGCACATAGAAGAAGCAGAGTATTGAGTATCTGCATTATCTTGATAGAAAGCAAATTTAATTCGATTTTATCAACTCACCCATTGCCAAGAAATCAGAAGCAGTGGTATACATTTTTATCACAAGCAGTGGTATACAAGAAGAAGTCATTGCTACTGTTTTCATCGTAGTATTCAGCTGTCCTGATGCACTACAGTATTCATTCAAGGATCATTTTTTATTTCTTTTTTTGCATTCATCTCATGGGTGGACACGTTGTGCGCATTCATCCTAACAGCATCTTGAGATCTAAAATGGTACATCTTCTGAAGCTAACAGTATCCATAGGTACACGTACAGCAGGTTAATATTTTGTTTTTACTGTAAACAATTGTAAAAATCACAAATTACATCAAATGCAGTGCTTCTAGTCGATGTCCTTGTCCACTACTTACCACAACGCTGTGAAAAGAGCGTTGAAGAGTCCCGTTTCAGCTTCTTGTGAGAGACCAGCCTCGCCTTCCCCTGCTCGTCCCCTGGCCTGCGATCTCTGCTGACCTGCAGCTTTTGCTGTTCCTCGTCGGTTTGCTGCTCCAGCACCGGAATTTGTTGCACCTCCTGGTCCACCTTCCGACTTGGCGGCGGCGCTAAGAGGGCCTCCTCCTGTTGGTGTCACGGATCGGGCAGCACGAGCTCCCGCAGCACGAGCTCCCGCAGGCTTCTGGCTCGCATGTCGCTGTTCTGGCGCGTGCTTGTTATCATGCGCGACTCCGCGACCAATGCCGATGGCCGCCGCACTCTTGCGTCCGTGATTGGTCACGAGTTTGGAACCCGACGGGTTGTAGGTGGTATTCGGCGCCGGGATGGACCCTGTGGTCGGCATGGGGCCTTTCGATGTAGCACGAGTGACATTGCGCGCAACTGAAGATCCAAAACCCGCGGTTGATCCCTTAGAGGCTGCTTTTGCCATGCCGATGCCGGAAATAGACCTGGAAAGGCTCCTTCGCGGAGGCGTGGATCCTGTCGTGCTTGCTGCGTCACCAGCCGCACTGGACGCCCCAGACATGATCATATTCACGTTGGTTTTCTTCTTCAACAAACTCGCAGTGGTCGAACTTCCGCCATCAGCGTACAGATTGCCGCGAATGACTGCTTTGGCAGCCTCGTTGTTGCGATGCGCTGCGTAGGTCGGACGCTTCAGCGGCGCCTCCTTCGGCAGAGGTACCACTAGAGGACCAGAGGGAGGCATCATTGATTTCGGCGCAAGATTGCCGCCACTTCCTGCTCTAGGTGGCATCACGCCAGAGCCGGTCTCATTTGAACTTCGTGAAGGAGCACCTGGTCCGACAGGCGGTTGCACAACAGTCTGCGGAGGTTGCGGAGGTGCAGCTTGTTCCTTTTGCGATATTACCGACTCATCGGCCGCACGAGCTGGAATCACCTCTACCGTTGGAATTGCTGACTTAATATTATCCTCCCCTCTCACAGATGTGCGCTGCTCCTCTTCCTCTGACTCGTCCATCTCTTCATCATCGTCTGCTTTTGGCAGTGTTCTTTCGACAGGTCTGGCTACTACTGATTTCCTCTGCATCTCTTGTTCCAGCTTCTTCTGCCGGTCCCGCACCGAACCCGACCGATGAATAGCCTCTAGGGAGGCGCGAGGCGCAGAGGAGTCATTGTCCTGCGAACTGCTATGGTCACGCTCTGTTGAAGATCCCCGCACCGTGGATTTGCGAGACTCCATCAGCTTTGCACGCTCTTTCACCGGCACGCCACTGAGGGAAGATCTTTCGCCGGTATTGATCTCCACAGCGGAAGCAACTGCTCGCCCGCTCCCATCAGCAGGGGCAGCCGCGACTGCAGTGCTAGAAGAGGGCGATCCGTCGTAGCTCGAGCCATACGGCATATTGCTGCCAGGAAGCGGCACCTCGCCAGTCTCCCCTTGTGAGAACTGCTTCAGCCGGTCTTTTACCCGTGAACCGCTGCGCAGCTTATCCAACGACGCGCGCCGGGGGCCAGCATCCTCTGGTTCATCTTGCTCAACCGGCGCCTCTTGTGCAGCAGGCGCAGCCTTGGGTCCTGTTGCCGTCTTTGCTTCTTGTGGACGCTTCTGTTCGTGGTGGTGATGCTTCTGCGCAGCAGACGGGGCCGCAGCAGACGCTTCCCCAGCAGGCACGCCCTTCTTGGACGACGACCCATCAGCCTTCATCTTGTGAGCGGACACGTGCTGGTGATCGTGGTGCCTGGCCGTTGCTGCCGCAGTCTGCTCTTGTTTGACACCGGCACCAGAAGGCTGCTCTTGTTTCGCAGGAGTCTGTTCTTTTTTCGGTGCCACCGCGACGAAGTTCGAGGCGTCGAGAACCGTGTCTGCAGCCATCGGCTCGGCAGGAATCACGTCATCGGGCACTGCTGGCAGCTGTGGCATGGCCGGCATCTTGTTCGCCGAAGAAGCTATCGTACTAGAAGGAGGTAGTCCGAGTGCTGTGCTAGGAGGTGGCCCCAATTCGTCACCCTGACCTTCAGGACCATTACCATCACCACCATCATCGCCTCCCATCATTTCCGGTGCGCCGGCTTCCTCTCCTTCGACCATTACGGTACGTGGTGCAGCTGAAAGTCGGCTTTTGCGGGAAGCACTCACTCGCGCAGCAGGGACGAACGACGAGCGGGCAATCGCTGGCGCTTCTGTCTCCTCTGAAAGTTTCTCGCCTTTCTTGATACTCTTCCGGATCCGCTCGATAACCTCGTCCCGGGAAGCGCGGCTAGCAAGCTGAAATTCAAGAGAGGTGAAGGTGGATCCATCTAAAACACGAATGGAAGACGAACAAAGCCCAGTGCGTATCAAAATCGACTCTTACTGAAAATCAGAATTCAATTTGAAATCCAAGAAATTTTGATTTCATTCAAAAATAATCAAATTCAATTCCTTGCTTCAACGAAGCGCTCAATCATTGAAATCTACGATTACGAGGTCGTCCGTTTTGAAAGCTTGTTTTCGGTGGAGCTAACACTGGAGAAGTGATGCTGATCATTCCCAAATGACCCAACAAGGACTTCTACAAGAAAGCAACAACTTAAATTCAATAAAAGCAATCTAAGACATGAAATGTAAGAAGTTGTACAGCATCTTGTTTGTCTTGCTTCCCCTTGTCGCCAGTCGCCATTCGCAAAGCCTCAGCGTCTATTACTGAGGATCTTCTTCCAGGGGATTTCGGATCCTTTTCTTTTTTCTTCTTTTTCTCCCTCGAAAGGAGGTGTAAACGCTGTCGCGCCTCCTCTTCGTTTCCTTGGCGTAGCAGCGTCAACAGTTCGGACAGGAAGAGGTAGACTCGACGATGCTCGCTGCGAAGAAACAGTAAGGTGTGGCCAATCGCGACATCCTTCCCGAGCAAGAACTTCGTGGGGACGCCACGCATGTTGTAGTCTTCTTTCGTCTCTCCGCCATTGGCATTCAACATTGCATCGTCGAAATCGATATTCTCTTCGGCGTCGGAAGACGAAGAACTGCTGCTTGACGACGAACCCATTGGCATTGCTTGCTTAGCACCAGGAGTACTAGACGCGGCATTTGAAGATGCAGTACCCGCTTTCACGGAAGCCTTGAGCGCTTTTCGTTGTTCCCACAAAATGCAGTGGACCACACGTGCCAAGAGCAGTTCCAAAAACGCCATCGTCGGACCAGAGATCGAGCTTCCACCAGCGTGAGGACTGGTCCCTTCCGTATTCAGAAGCACCAGCTTGGTCTTGCTTGCAGAAGCTGTTTCACCAGTGGGAGAGGAGGAAGACTTGTTAGCCCCTCTGCTTTTAGAGGCCTGCTCGCCAAACGACATATCACGTACGAAATTGCTCACGCTTTCCGCAGCCTGCCCTCCTGAGTTGTCTGAGCGCTTCTTGCGACCAAGAATCTCACCAGCAAACGCCGCAACCAGAGGTTGGTACTGCAGATGGTACTCGAAGCCCGAAGCCTTTAGGTGGAATAAGTGCATCATTTTGCTACTGATAAGCTGCCGCATCACGAAATCGGCTTGAAACATGTCAGCTTTCTTACCGAGAACCAAGCTTTCCGCGTGAATGTTGTTCCTCCTGCGCTGATCCGTCGTCGCCAGCAACAAGCGAATGAAACGCGAATTTCCTGCGCTCCGCAATGCGTTCACCATACACTCCGTCTTCGCTTCAAAACAAGACGCAAATGATCCACTTTTCATCTCCAGCACTGCATTTCCATCTTTCTGATTTCCTCCAGCTAATCCAGCTCCTGCTGTGAGGTCCACCAAACTCTCTGCGTCGGGTCCGTGCAGCAACACGCGGACAATCGGAACGCTCGACGTCTGCATCAATCGCTCTGCATTCTGTGGCAGGGCCCGCTCGTTCCGGGCCACCCAGCCCTGAAAGTCGTACTCCACGTTCTTGCCGTTGTAGTGCACCAGCTCAAAGGACACTTGGGACGCAGTCAAAGCGTTATTAATATTAGTTGTTCCAGTAATACTGCCAGAAGGAGCACCAGAGCCACCAGAAGGTCCACCAGACGTTCGCGACGTTAGGCTGCGACGACCTGGCATCGTGTGCTTTGGCAGTGCACTATGCTCCACAAGGTCGCGATGGAAAGCCTCGTCCAAATCAGCACCGTTTCTGGCTGCACGACGGTGGCGGTCACCCTCTGCACTGTCCGCATGCAAGAAATTATCCATCTTGCTTACGATCTGTTTGGTGCCATATGAATGTGTTGATATTGCTACTTCATAAAAATACAAGTCAGTGTGATTGTTTTTATTCACGTTGAAACGAGAAAAGGCATCAATCAATTCATGTCAAAACCTTGATATTAAGTGAATAATCATGTGGTCTTGTAGTACCGTGCGCATGTTCTGCAGCAGTCCTGCGCGCTCTTTTGCGTGGTGTTCGAAGTCGGTCGATTTGTCCAGCGAGAGGCCTTCTTGGCGGTAAACCGCTTGTTCTTTCGCCAGCGCGTCTTCGAAGACCCCTTGCACCTTCTCGAAGGCCAAATTTTTGAAGAATTTAGTCCAGCAATCGTCACTCGCCTCAGTCACGTCCGACAAACCGTCCACCACCGCTACCACTGCCTTGGTCGCTAAGAGCGGAGAAAACGGACTAGCGGCACTCGGGTCTGCCGGATGCTTTTCTGCCGCGTCCCGCTGCAAGAGTTGTTTCGCGTGGAGAAGGCAACCAGGATGCGCCTGGATCGGGATGACGGGTGGAGAATCGACAGGAGGAGGCATCTGCATCCTCTTCGTTGAGGAAGAGTCAGAGTCCGTGTTCTTCTTGCCAAAGTGCTCAACGATTTGGGCCATCATGGGCGCCAGCTCGCCGCCCAAGCTTTTGTTCACTGAGCGCAGCACGAAGCGGTAGAACAAACGATTGTAGACGACGCGGATGAAGCGGCGTAGTTCGGAACGCAAAAACTGAGTGCTAGGCGGCGCATTGCTTACCATGGAGGTCGTGGCAGCACGCATTGGCGCTCCCATCGGATCGGCACCTGCACCGTCACCTGCATCGTCGTTGGGTAAAGCTCCTCCTGGTTTGATCACATTAGCGGGATCCAATTCGATCACGGCGTCATTGTCACCGGCAAACCCGTCCTCTTGGACGTGCTGTTCGTGGCTGCCCCGCTCGGCTGGCGTGCGCACCGGGCTCAGCGTCAAATAGGCGTACAGCCGCTCAGAATCTAAACCCAAGAACCGGCTGGCGTCAATCAGAAACTGCTGGCTCGGAGCAGTGAGCCTGGCGCGGCTGGAATTGCCACTCGTGCTTGTGCTCCTGTCTTCACTCAACATCGCACTCGCAGTAGAAGATGGTTCTACGAATTCAATCCTCGAAAGGACTTCCAATCCGGCCAGGACGCGTGCCACTTGCGCGACGTTGTTGTCGGAGACGCCCAGTGCACTCAGCGCTTTGCGCAGCGCAGGGTTGCCCAGGGTCACTCCCGCGTTGCGGAAAGCTTCACTGGTCTCCTCTTCGAAGCTGATGCACGGGCTCGGGCCTGTCCTCGGGTTCCCCTGCACGCCGCCGTAGGAGCTGAGACGGCCTCTAGTCGGGATCGCACTCGGCCTGAGAGGCTGCGACCCTGCTGGAAACCGCAAGTAGTCGAACACGCGGTACTCGGTGGTGTGCAGATGCAGGGGTCCAAACGTGGGCTCGATCATGACGCCAATGCAGCGCTCCGACTGGTCGAACACCAGTTCCGTCACGTGGGGAAACGCCAAGGGTGCGCCAGGCAACACTGCAAACTCTTTGAGGACGTAGCACGCCATGCGGTAGCGATTGGCCAAGGGAACATCCGCGGCTGCTGCAAAGCCGACCGACACTCGGTCGGACGCAGACACTGGCGTCGAGGAATCAAACTTTCGAGGATTCGGCAAAATCAGACTCTTTGCACGAAACGAACTACCACGTAGGGAGTCGGAGATTGTACCAGTATTGGGCGAATTGGCGGAATTCTTCGAGGCTCGGCGACTGGTGGTTCGCGGCGAGAAGGACTCAGGGTCAAAAGCGGAACTAGCAAAAACTTTTGCGCAAACGCCTGTAGCCGTTGCACGCTGTTTCGTCGACTTCGATGCAGCAGCAGCATTCTTAAAAGTGCTGTCGTTCACATTATTGCCGGCGCCATCCTTGTCGCCTGTACCAGTTCGGACTCCATCGAGCGCCAACAACTTGGTGATCACGCTTGCGCCCACGCACCTAGTGCTGTCTCCGAGGCAGACCAAGGCGCCGTCCTTCTCTGACAATCGAGTGCCGCGCACAGCTTCCGCTCCACCGATAGTCCTCACGCCTTGGGCGGTTGTAGTAGTGCCTTGGTTACGACCGGAAAAGTAACCTTGCTCACTGTCTAAGAGGCATTCGAGGCCCTCCTCGGCAACGGTTTCGTCCAGAATCAAGAGGTGGTCATCACGTCGATCAGAGACGAAAGTCCAGCCATGACCGTGCCTCAAGCGATCCTCGAGGAGGCGCAAAGCCTCATGCTCGCTTGCCGCGGGAGCACCACGGCACATCTCGGTCAAACTCTTCGATGTACGCGGCATCTTGCTCTTCTAATTCTTGGTAAAGATCTAGTACTTATACGTATGAGCAGTATGTACTACTATCTCTATGTACTTATACGTTTGAGATATAATTATTGATCTTGTATTATAACCAAATAAAGCCTTATGCAAATAAGGACTTAAGCAACAACAGGAATAAAACGAGAATCAATGGAAACGATTCAATGTTGGTTGCGCGAGGAAAAAATTGGAATTCAAAAAGAAACGTGGGATGAATAGTTCAAATTCCTCAAGATCATTAAAGAGGGAGAGGGAAGAAGTCAGTGGATTTATGAGGAGTTATATCCAGGAGGCGCCTGAGAACAAGGAAAGTCTTGTCGCTGACTGAATGTGGAAATACATTTCATCAAACAGTGACAAGAATGAACCAGAGAGCCTCTAATTGGCGTAACATCATAATAAGTCTCTCCTCCCAAATTCAATTACCCAGACACCTCACACGGAGCCGATCGCACATAGCGACAGCTCACGCAGACCTGATCTCACTCGCACAGATTTTTGATTTTTCTTTTTAGAGACACCTCACTCAGCGACAGATCATTTTCTCAGCATCATCATACGTCTCTGGTGGACATTCTCTAGCACTTACGGACAACTCAGTATCAAACACAAATGACAAATAAACCTCTCAAGATTCTTGATGAAAGTACAGAAGCCCAAGCCTCTCAGTCTAAACATACATAGATCATGAGGGTACTACAGATAGCCCTGAAAATCCACACACTCAGTCGCTACAGATGATGATGCTACCCAGCACGGGGTCTCAAACAGAACCTCTCAATTCTTCTCTCGCTTATTGTACTTCAAACGCGCAGTCATAAAGCGAATGATTTTGTGACAGCGTAGCAGCCGTTGAACTATTTTTCGCGTGGAAATTCGGAAATTCTATGAGTAAGGATGATTGGGATTCTGGTTCATAACATATCTAAGCATCGAGAGTGGGTCGTTTTGTAACACTTAATTTTGGATGTTTCTTTTGTGCCTACATCAAAGCGGTATTTTTATAAGTAAGCAGTTATGTTGATATTTGTGTCAATCCTGACTGTTCATTTCGGTAGCGACCTTTGCGGAACCGCATCTCCAGTTGCCCTCCTCTCCACCCTCATCGAAATCCGTAAAGCTCTCGAAATCAGTATCCGAGTAGGGAGGCACCATCTTCTCCGCCCAGAAGGCTGGCGTTTAGACCGGTTGGGCTCGGTTCGCCGCCCTCCGTGTGGTGGTGTGGTGCGGCACCTCGCCACAGTCTGTACCGAACGCGCCCAGAAGAGACAGAGGACCAGGACCATCCTCGGCGAAGTGTCTCAACGCGAGTTTTTGACTATCCCTGGTTGAGTGGGTTAATCCCCTTTCATTTCCTCTTTGGATTCTTTCCCCTTCATAAATATCAAGGGGAACGCCACTCAGCATACCCCACACGGGACATTGAAAAACTAACCTTAAGTGTCGAGAAGACGACCGCGAAGCCTGTGCACCACGCGAAGCCCGATCAGCTGGCGTAAGTACATTGCTTCCTCGGCTACTGGAGCCGCTGCTTTTTTCGGAGGAAGCGCTGTCGCTCAGCTTGCGCGCCTTGCTTTGCGTGTCTCGGTTCTTCCCTAGAAGACCCCCGACTTGCACCCCCAGATCTCTATCAGGAGAAGAGGAACTCACTGGGCCAGGGCTGCTACTATTATGCGCTTTCAAAGGCACTGCTTTGCTGGGCCTCGGTCCCAGGCGCTGAGCGAAAGCCAATGGAACGCGGCCCCGCAGCGGCCTCCGCGCGTCTCCTCTATCTGGCCCGGTGGCGCGCCGCGGTCGCGTCTCTCTCGCTGGGCGGTTAGTGGGGTTTCCATGCCCATAAGCTCGGGCCGAGTTCCTACAGGGCGCGCGGCGGCTTGCGTAGCGTGCTGCCACACTTCCATGGCCGACAAAGGCCGGGCGGGAACACGGTGTAGGGGCGACAAGGGCCTCTACAGCGGCTGACGGGAATAAAGCCGGCCGCTCTCACAGAGGGCCGCGCCTTCGCCTCCCGAGGCTGCAACATTTTTTGGCTTTCGGAACGCTACGCGCCGGAGCGTGAAGAAAATCAAGCGAAAAAGGGCCGCCCAAGCTAAAAAGAGGCACTCGCGACGCACGCGAAGAGAGAGAGAAAACGGGCCGACACTTGCAACACCACGGGCCAGAACGTGAAGGGAGCCAGCGCCTATGCGGAAGGCCTGCGCAGTGGAGCACGGGGCCAAAAATGGAGCCACCGCGCCCGAGCCTGTGGCCCCATGCTCCAAGCCATACGCCGCTCGACAAGGAAGGGAAGGCGGTCGACGTTTGAAACGAGACGGGCACAAAGACTAAGCAAAGGCTTCCCGGGGGCCCTGTGTACTGGCGCACGAGGCCAAAAACGGACCCACCGCGCCCGGGCCTGTTGCCCTATGCTCCAAGGCAAACGCCGCTCGACAAGGAAGGGCGAAAGGCTTCTGCCTTTGCTTTATTAACGACGCGGCCGCAGCCGTGCAAAACACCAAGCCCGAAGCCGCGACACATAAAACCCGGCCAAGGCTTGGAGCATGGGGCCAAAACGAGGGCCCGCACTGCGGGCCCGTGGCTCTGTGCCCTAGGCCGGAAGCCGCTGCGCCGGTTTTCGTCTTGGTTTTCTTGACGACACAGCCCAAGCCGTGCAAAATACCAAGCCAAAGGCCGCAAACCGCAACACCGTGCCAACGCTCAGAGCATCAGGCCCAACGCGGGGCCCGTAGGTGTAGGCCGGTGGCTCTATCCTCCAGGCCGAGAGCCGTTGCGCCAGCTTTTTTCTTGGTTTTCTTAACGACGCGGCAAAGTCCACCGCGAGCAAAATATCAAGTCCAAAGCCGCGAGCCGTGACAATTAGCCAAAGAGGGGCCATGGGGTGCGGGCTTGTGACCTTATGCTCCAAGCCGGAAGCTGCGACGGCGGTTTTCGTCTTGCTTGGTTTTCCTACCGGTGCGGCCGATAGCGTGCAAAGCACCAAGCCCAAAGCCGCGAACCAGGACAACCGGCAAAGGCTTGGAGCACAGGGCCCAAGTGGGGCCGCCCGCTGCTCCAAGCCGGAAGCAGTGGCGCCGGCCTCCGCCTTGGTTTTCCTAGCGCCACTTCCCACCGCGTGCACAATATCAACCCCAAAACCGCAAGTCGCAAAATTTCGCAAGGCCGCGGCGCTTTAGCTGAGGGCCGGAGGGATCCGAAACAGGCGGGCGGGGCGCGGCGGCAGTGCGCCAGCCCATCAGCCAAGCGCCGGAGTGATCCCACAGGCAGGGGGGCGCGCGCCGGCTTTTCGACTCACTGCCACCGGGATCCCGCAGGCAGTGGAGGGCACGCGCCCGCCTGCCAGCCTGCGGGCGGAAGAACGCAGCCACCGGGCCAAAATAGCGGCCAATGGGAAAAAGGGCCGGGCCCCTTTGCTCGTGGCTTGTGTTTTTTCGAACGGCTTCGCGAAAAAAGCGGGACCCCGTAGGGCGATCTGCAAGAAAGCCGAGCCGCCTGAGGCCGTTGGAGCGGTGCACCGACCGACGCAAAGGGGGCGAGCAGCCTTCGCCCCAGCGGCGGTTTTTTCCCGGCTTTTCTTGCAGTTTTTCCCACAAGCTCGCCAAAATTCGGCCGCTTTTGCGGCAGAGGCCAGTCGGAGGCGGCCCGCGAGTCGTCGACCCATCGCGGACCGGCTGCCCGACTTGGAGCATCCGGCCAAAGGCCGGGCCCGTGAGTGTGGGTTCGCGGTTCTTTGCGCCGGCGCCGTCTCTTCCCCGGGCTTTCTTTGGGTTCGGCCGACAAGCTCGCCAGCAGTCGGCATTTTTTGGGGGAGGAGGCCTGTCGAAGGCGGCCCCCGAGCTATCAACCCATCGCGGACCGGCTGCCAGACTTCGAGCTTCAACAAAACAAAAGCCGGGCCCGCGGAAGCGGGCTCGTGGACCTCTTCTCCAGCGCCGGCCGCTTCCAGGGTATCCCTGCAGCTTAGCCAACACACCTGCCGAAGACCGGCTTTTTTTTTGGCGTAGAGGCCCGCCGAAGGCGGCTCGCAAGTCGATCGATCGCGGACCCGCTGCCAGGCTTGGCACGTCGGGCCCAGAGCAGAGACCGCGGACCCTCGTGGCGTCCCGGTGTGGTCCAAAGTAGTGCCCCGATTACCTTACCGGGAGGGGCCCGTAAGGCCACCCTCTATAGAGACCTACGGGAAAATCCATGGGCGGGCTTTGTTCCACCCCCATCAGCTTCTCTGACCCTCTCGCCCCGGCCTCCTTGGCCTCCGGTGGAGTCTCCACTGGTCCCCCGGAAGCCACGGGCCCTCCCGGTTGCCTTTGCAGGGAGACCACTAGGGACCCGACAGGAAGCAGGGGCGGGAGGGTCGGGGAACTAATGGGGTGGGGCACCGCCCCCACTGGTTTCCCCGTGGGCCTCGATAGGGGGCGGCCTTAGCCTGATGGCTTAGGTCGCCCGCTATTGGGGCCTCGGGGAAACTAATGGCATGGAAGAAAGTGGCGCGCCCTTTTTGCCATTAGTTTCCCACGGGGTTGCGGCTTTCTCGCTTCTATTCAGCTTAAGTGGCGAGGGTGCCGCGCTGCGCTCGCGCGTGGGTTCTTCCTGGCCGTCGCTCGTCGGCAAATAGAAGCAAGCGGGCGCCTCGAATTGGGAAAGAGCAAAGACCTTCTTGCCATTAGTTCGCACGGGGGCGGGGCTCTGTCGCTTCTATCAAGCACAAGGAGCGAGAAAGCCGCCACTTTGGCAGTGCGGTGCCTAACTTGCGCCGAGGTTCTTCCCGTCGTCGCTCGTCGGCAAATAGAGGCGGGCCCCCCTAATGGAGAAGGAGCAAAACTAGGCTGCCACTAGCTAGCACGAAGGCGGGACTCTGTCGCCCCATGCAGGCACAAGTAGCGAGAGAGCCGCGACTCTGAGGGCAGTCGTGGGGCCTGCGACTGGGTTCGTCCTTGCCGTCACTCGTCGGCGAATAGAACTAGAAGCGGGCGCTCGTATCGGAAACCTGGGTAAGGATTTCCCTCGCGTCGACTTATCGCGGGCCGGTTGCTAGGGCGCTCTGCGCTGCGCGTCTGTTGTCGACTTATCGCGGGCCGGCTGCTAGGCAGCCCCGCGCTGCGCGCCTTTTGTCGACTTATCGCGGGCCGGTTGCTAGGCAGCCCCGCGCTGCGCGTCTATTATCGACCTATCGCGGACCGGCTGCCAGGCAGCCCCGCGCCGCGCGTCTGTTGGCGACTTATCGCGGGCGGACTGCTAGGCGGCTCCGCGCTGCGCGTCTGTTGTCGACTTATCGCGGGCCGGCTGCTAGGCAGCTCCGCGCTGCGCGTCTGTTGTCGACTTATCGCGGGCCGGCTGCTGGGCAGCTCTGCGCTGCGCGTCTGTCGTCGACTTATCGCGCGCCGGCTGCTCGGCAGCTCTGCGCCGCGCGTCTCTTGTCGACTTATCGCGGGCCGGCTGCTGCTCGCGCTGCGCTGCGCGCTTCTATCGACACATCGCGGGCCGGCTGCTAGGCAGCTCCGCGCCGCGCGTCTCTTATCGACTCATCGCGGGCCGGTTGCTAGGCAGCCAGCTAGGCGCTGCGCGTCTGTTGTCGACTTATCGAGGGCCGGCTGCTAGGCAGGTCGGCGCTGCGCGTCTGTTATCGACTTAGCGCGGGCCGGCTGCTAGGCACCTCCGCGCCCCGCGTCTGTTGTCGACTTATCGCGGACTGGGGGCCAGACAGTCAGGGCTTCGAAGGGAGGCGACTCTTCAAGGGATCACCTCCCCAGGCTGAAGAGCGTCGAACCTTTCAGCGAATTGCGAGGGCTGCGCGCCATCTAATGGCGGGGGCAGGGTCTCGGGCACCAGCGTCGCAACAGGCAGCGCACGATCGCGGACAGCCAAGGCTTCGAAAGAGGGCGGCTCTTTAAGGGAATCGCCCCCCCAACTCGAAGGACGTCGCACTTTTCAGCGAGTTGCGAGGACTGCGCGCCACCTAATTGCGGAAAAAAGGCCCCAGGCATCCGCTTCGCGGCCCGCAAACAAACGAGCCCACGACCGCGGACAGCCAAGGCACGAACGCGGGCGACTCTTTAAGAGGATCACCTGCCCAACCCGAAGGAAGTGGCACGTCTAAGCGAATTGCGAGGACTGCGCGCCATCTAGTGGCGGAGGCAAAGTCACAGGCACCAGCTTCGCGACCCGCAGGAAAACGGGCGCACGATCGCGGACAGCCGTCAAGGCTACGAAAAAGTGGCGACTTTTTAAGGGGATCCACTTCCCAGCCCGAAGAGATTCGCACTCTTAAGCGAATTGCGAGGACTTCGCGCCACCTAATGGCGGGGGCAAGGCCTTAGGCCTCAGCCTCGCGACCCGCAAGCAAACGGGCGCACGGTCGCAGACAGTCAAGGCGCCGAGAGACGGCGGCTTCTTGTAAGAAGGACAACCCCCCAACCCGAAGGGGGTCGCGCTCTTGCTGCAGCGAATTGCGAGGACCACGCGCCACCTAAAGGCGGGGGCCAGGCCTCCCGCGTCCGCTTTCCACGCACGCGCGAACGCTGCGAAGCCTCGCGCGTGGCCTGCGCTGGTTTCGGCTGGGTTTCCTGTTCGGAAAGAAGCTGGCGAAATCTATTGGGAAGGCCCTGCCAATCGCGAGGAAGTTACGGCGAGCCCGTCCCTTTTCCTCCATGGTTTCGCGCTGGTCCCTCCAGGAGGCAAGCCCGTAGTTTGGGACCTCGACCCCGGGGG
>CAJINU010000044.1:749558-972410 GCA_905178165.1 Amoebophrya sp. A25
GAATCTAGCAGGGCGCCTGTGCCAATTACGTCGCCGAACCAACTGAGGAATCGCGGGCATTTGATTTCCTGTTATGCACTACACAAGGCAGCACTGTGCTCTGTCTAATCTTATCGCGCTTTCAGAGCGCCCAGGAAGCAGCTAAGCGACCTCCCTGCTGTGACATCTGCACGAATTGAGTTAGGTGTGGGAATTTTTATAGAAAAATATAAATTTTTGATTTTTTTTGACTGATGACAAACTGATAAATTAAGAATATAAATTTATACATTTAAAGAAATATCCCAATTATATCTATTTGAGTCTGTACATGTATTTTTTCATGTTTTTTTCAAATTTCTTGAAAAAATCTAAAAATTTTAAATCTTAAATCTTGAAATTTGAGGTTCTAGAGCTAATTGCTGATAGATACTAGGGCTCCGAGAAGCAAGTAGCTTATTGTTGATGGATCTTATAGTTAGATCCGATCACTCCCAGATTGAAAGAGAGAGTCTAATCCATTCTCTCTCATTCCATCCCGACTAGATCATATGATGGAGACATTTATCACAGTCCCGATAACTAGAACACAAATAGAGGCAAGAAACAAGAGGCAAGATGCTCCTCCAGGAGCAAGATAGGGATGTAGCATACTACATGATATGGTCTGATGTATTGCTCCCAGAAGCAAGATAGCACATAGTTGATTGTTCAAGAAAACAAGATTCTAAGTGACCTCCTTAGAGGTCTAGTGGTTGTTATGATCAGGTTACACCTCTTCCTGACTAAGGTTTTGAGTGAGTGTGAGGACATTGAAGATGTAGCATTTAGTTGTCATGTTCACTAGATACTTCATGGTTCTCACCAGTGAGCTCTTACTGAGATGGTATAGGGCTCCGAGGAGCAAAAGATGATTCACTCGTTGACATCAGTTATTATCTCGTTGTTTGATAACAGAGTTTCCATTGAGCAGACATATGATGGGACAGATGGAGTCTCTCGCTCATCATTTGAGTGGTTCTCTACATCTTGAGACTGCTCGTTAGTTCAATGAATGTTAATAGACTTCTTCGACATCTGATAGAATGGAGGAGAAGGCTAATTACCGTTTCTGAAGAGATTTAATTGAAAATTCCGCTACGTTTGATACTTAAATAATTATATTAGAGTATGTCCGCTTTAATTTAATCCCCTGGAGGCGTTTAGGCGCGGCGCTTATGAGACTCCACTAGAAAAGAGAGGAACAGAGTCGGAGGGCGCGCCGAAATTCCGGGCGCTTTGCGTCCATTTCTGCACGTTTTTGCTTGCGTTTTTTCTCCAGTTTTTCTGCATTTTTTTAAGTTCGTGCCGCTGGGGATGCTCCTATTCTATTTGTGAACTATATCACCAAGGAGGCCCAAGCTTAAGAGATTGTGCGCCTGGCACTTGTTTCCAGCTCATTCGCCACTATTTTAGAGCATTCGGCGGATTGCTCTCGAGCTTCTTGGAGGCCTTTGCGTGGTTCTTTGGGTTGTTTTTCGTTCGTTGAGGAATTTAGAAAAGACGTCATCGAGCTTGGCGAATATTTTCAAATATTATTTCTGAGTATTATTTTGGGATATTCTTTTGCTTGGTTCCCGTGTTTTTTCGAATATTTTAGAATTATCAAAAAAGTGAAGAAAAACCAAAAAAGCCGGAAGCTAGTGGGGCCGCGGTCTTCCTTCGCGTCGCCTGAGCTTTATCCACCATTTTTAAATAGAAAAAATATTCTGAGATAATATTTGAAAATATTCGCCAAGCTCGATGACGTCTTTTCTAAATTCCTCACACGAGCCAAAAGAAGGAACGACAAACGCGGCAACCATCTAAGGGAATACGCTGCGGAAGTGTCCCCGGATAATATTCGAGAATATTCGCCAAGCTCGATGACGTCTTTTCTAAATTCCTCACACGTGCCAAAAGAAGGAACGAAAAACGCGGCAACCGTCTAAGGGAATACGCGGTGGAAGTGTCAGCGAATAATATTTGTCAAATTTGCCAAGCTCGCTGCCTGTCTTTCTAAACTCTTAACAGCTGAAGAAAATACAGACAAACGCAAACGCATCCACTGAAACCGCTCCAGGAAACACGCCCGCGGATACTCGGAGGAGGGTCGTAGCAAGAGGCCGCGGATGTCATTGGGTTGAAGTTGTGCACGCCTACGGTGGTCGACAGCAGCGGTCGCGTTTCCCTTCTCTCCCCCTCCCTCCTTTCCCGCCCCCACCCTTGCGCCACTCCCCTCACCCCTCCCGCACCCGGCCAGGGAGCTCCCCAGTCTAGGCGCTCACGTGTGCCCACGCTATGCTGTGGCAGCGCGTGGCCTAGCCTGACTCTGCGAAGGCTTCACCCTATTGGCTCAAGCCTTTCGCCCTTCCTTGGCTCGGGTGGGTGGCGACACAATCAGCCGAGCTACTAAGCCATGAGCGTCGGCAAAATTGTTCTGCTTGATTATCTTCTTCTTGTCTTGGGCTAGCTGATCACTTGCGTACATTTTTTTTTTGTAGCTTGTTCAATGTTACCAGTGCAGGTTCAAAATTTTCTTTTTCGTATACCTAGTATTTTCGTCGAGAGAATGGTGCGCACGTCGGTGGATGGAAAAATTGGGTGTAACGAAAAATACAGTGCTACTTATTGGCGTTGCCGATATTTTAAGGCATGCCTCTTTCCATCGTCGAAGCGTCCTACGGTCTTTTGCCAAGAGCAAAAGACAACTAGGTTGTTCGCCGCGAGATGGATTGCAGTACGCGCTAACCAATGGGGCGAAAAAGACGAGACGGATAAGCGAATTTCTGACTTGGAGCAGCGACTACACCAGGCAGCAGTCGAGCTGCAGAAGCAGACAAACAAGGCGACCAGCCTGAAAAGAGAGATGGATGATCAGGCGAAGGAGCTGCTTGCGGTGCGTAAAAACCAAAAACTGGTGTGGGAGTATCGCAAAATATTTGCGATGGAGGTGGCTGCGCTGATTCTGCTGATTTACTTTTACGTCTTCTAATCCGGTATTTCTATGTGCTTAGTGGCTTTGCTTTTAGGTGCGTAGCGTCTGATGTTCTTTACTTCTTTGGATATGATCAATATCCCATGATAATTGTAATTCTTCCTACATTCTCATTATGTATTTTCCTCACCCACTATACCTTCAGGGCATTCACTTTTTTTATCACGGGTGAGCAGATGAAGCGGAGGATATAACTCGTGATTGTAGCAGAATGAAGACTGACAGCAAAATTGTCTTATGGGTGAGGAGGTCGCACCACACTGGACCTTTAAAAGGTCACTACGTCAAAATAATTAGTGATCTCTGATGATGATTTTCTCCTTTGTTTCCACCGTATTTCTCACCAGAACTACATCTACTATGATGTGCAATCTCACTTCGAGACAAAGTTTAGTGAAAGCGTATGATCGTCGATGGATTAATCTTGCGTGTCACTTTGTTCTGTCGTGAAGTATGTTCTGGCTCGCGCTTGCATTTTGGGGACGAGATCGTAGTGCATTAAGAGAACTGTGAGAACGTGGGCGAGATAAAAAATACGAGGTCGATCATTCAAAGGAGCTAGTCGTTGAGTTGCCTTATCTCACAGTGGCCGACTGTTTCACCCAGCACCCAAACGCTGCATTCATCTTTTCATGACCTAGATTCTATCATTGCAAAAAAAAAATAAATAATTTCTTGTGTACTTCTAGTTCGAAATATTGTTTATGCTAACAAAGTGCATTTTCATGTAGATGCAGGTTGGTAATTTACAATAAGCAAGTGCAAGAGATCATGGATTTGTACGTTTTGTAGAAATTTTGTTTACCTCACGTGCAACCACTTCAACATCACACGGCTCGTCCGTGCGATCGAAGCGTCCACAGCAAGATGCCGACAAGCAAACTAAAGCTTCATGCGGATGAGTCCTTCTTCAATCTGGGATCTCAGAGCAATGCTTCCGCAGCAGCTTCGCTTACGCCTAGCGTGACCGACTCTAAGCCAGCGGCTAAGAAAAAAATGGGTCGACCGCCTAAAACGCTCCTATCACAGCTGAAGGCTAACACAGATTCGGAATTGCTTACTAGCAAGAATTGGAGCGAACTTGGCATCGAACTAACGGGAAACGAACAAGACAAGGCCGGTTCTTCTAGCTCATCTTCATCTAGTTCGTCGACATCATCAAGAGGAAGCAAGCTTTTCGCGCCTACTTCTACGTCAGCATCCTCTTCAGTGGGATTTGTGGACGGAAATGGAGACGTCAAAACAAAGTGGAGTGAACTAGCTGAAGTACAAAAAGCGTTGAGTCGTCTCGACAATAGGTTCTACCACGCAGACATCGACGACAAAGAAGCACAAGCTGAAGCATTAAACGAGGCAAGTCAGCTTCTTACTGAAGCTCAGGATCGCGTCTGTTCTACTTCGGGAGCCGAGCTTTGTGGGCAGGCAGCAAAAGACGTGAAGAATTTTACAAAAGCTCTTTCCAGTAATTCTGCTACAACTACTACTACCACTAGTAGCACTAGTAGTGTCCAGCCTCAAAACGATGTTCCTCCGAATGCTACTTGTAATAGTAGCATCAGTAGTATTACAGCTGTTCATAAAAAAAAAATTGGGCGTCCAAGAAAATCAGCTACTCAACTTGTTGCAGCTCCTGCTCAAACGAAAGCTGCCGCCAAGAAAGCAGCTAAGATAGCAGCACGGAAAAAGAAAGTTGTACAAGCCGAAGACGACGAAATAGAGCATGTAGATGAGTGTGCAGATGATAAAGAACTCGAGCCAGCACCTAAAAAAAGAAGAGGTAGACCGCCCAAAGAAGCACCCATTGCAGCTCCTGCTCGTGCTGGCGATGGAGGTAAAGGCGTCAAGAGAAAGACAAAGAGACATCTAGAACTTGAAGAAGCTGATGCTACTTCGGAGGAAAGTAGTGAAGAAGAAGACTGGGACGAGAAGAAAAACGCAAGCAAGTATGATGACAGCGATGACGACGCTCGTGTGACAATCGAAAAATATCGCACCTGCATGAACCCTATGGACGCTCTTCACATCGATCCTCGCAAGACGTCTCATCAGATCAGATGCATCACCGGCGTTTATTGCCCAGAGGGTGGACTTACCAAGGTCGATAAAGATGAACTTTTAGCGAAGATTCTGCTAGCCGCGAAGAAAATGAAACATGGAGAATTTGGTGAGTTCCACGCAGAACAAATCAAAATTTTTATCGCAGAAGAACGAAGCTTCAGCCTCTATCTCCACTACCATATTTGGATCGATTATGGTGTGTACTCTACTCAAAACTTAAAAAGTCAATTTTTCATTACAATTTATTTTCACTTGAAAATAAATTCGAATTGCGATTAGCTCTCTTTGGTAGTCCTAATTCATGCTACATCAACTCCTCTAACCACAGTGTCCTGATAGGACTAGACGCTTTGGTGAGCTGGTCAATCTCATCGAGAAAGAAGGGCTCAAAGTTGATTGGCGAACAGTGAGGGTCGGAAAAGGACATAGCGTGCGGTCTGAGATAATGGATTATCTTTACATTTACGAGCACTCTTCTGAATACTTAGCTCTAGCATTTGTTGCTCTTGTGACAAAAAAAAAATTTGTTCGTCTTGCTTTTCGCTACTCTAACTTAGCCCGAAGGACGACAAAATTATCGACAGTAAGCCGACTTTGTTCCTCTACGACGCGCCACAAGCCATGATAAACTTGCGACTGGCGACAAAGCGCAGACTCGCTGGGCGTCCGATGAACGATGCACAAGCGTTCTCCTGGCTCGAACATCACCCAGATATTTGCGTCTTGGAAATGGTCAAAGCAGACTCGCTTGTCACGAAGATACGAAAAAAGTGCATTTTGGAGAAGGATGACATGTACGACATGCATTGGGAACGCTATTGGAGATGGCTATTGAAGACACAGCACAAGGACTACTGCAACATGGTGAGCCGAGTTCTCATGAAGAGGAAAGCACCACTACTCGATCTTGACCTACGTACACGCCTGCAGCAGAGTTTGAGAGAGCCTTGCCGCTGTCACGAAGTCGAAGGCGGGTACGAAGGAGCAAAATTCTTGTTAAGGTGCAGCATCGTGCAAGTACAAAATTCTTCTACCGAAAAAAATCTGCACAGTAAGAAAAGAAGTGTGAGTATAAGTTACTGACGATAGTATATATAAGTAAAAATTAAACTTTCAAACCTGTCGATAAGTAAAAGTTAAACTTTCAAACCTGTCGGTGTAAGTATAAGTTTACTCTAAATTGCGAATTACGCAGAGTCGCGCAATATCATGACATCGAAGCTGAATTAGGTGGATTCTGTTATGGTTCTTTAGTCCTCATTCAACAACCCAACCGCACCTCTTACTGCTCCAGTAGGTGTGGTTTCGAACGCTTGAATGAAGACTACCACGCTCTCTAAAAATACACTCGGATCCTGAACAACACTGCTGGAAGAGAAAATAGTCTTTATGGAGGATTTTTGTTGATTGCGAATAGATTTGTTTTGGAGACATCTTCACTTACAACTGCTTTCTCTCGGCTGCTTGTTCGTCTAATGAAGACTCATACAAGGCCTTGATCCCGGGTCGGGTAAAACTACGATTGCCTTCAGTATCGCGGACGTCCTCGAATTACGCATAATTGAATAGGTTTCACTTGTTGTCCCTCTTCAAAGTTGAAGAGAGACCACTAGAATGTGAAACCATCAGGGTTCTAATAGTTGAAGAACAAGTTTTCCGTCCGTGTACTAGCGGAGGACTTTTGTTCCAAGGCTGGCGACCTTCGTTGACTAGGTTACTTCTTTTATGGCTTTAACTTAATGAAATTACTCAGCAACACTTCATTCCTAGTTCTTCATTCGTAATTGATCAATTATTATTAATCACCCATGAGCACCCCCCATAATTCATCTCTAATTTTCCTCAACGACGTACGTTTGAACTCCACTTTGCCACCTGACTCACTCCTTCCGATATTGGAGGGAGAAAGGTGGTATAAAGTGGATCAAAAAGTTAAGGGAGCAATTAGTAATATTTCACATATTTTCTTTTCTTCATCATTTTATCATACCTGTAGCATATACAATTACAATTTGATTTTTTCCCCAACTACATCCTCTAAATTTCGAAGCGATCCAGTGGCGCTGGGACCTTTTAAAAAGTATAGTATTCTTACTACGCAGTACTTGCAGTCAAAGGGAGGAGAATGGCAAGGACCAGACATTGAAGCTCTTCGATCTCGCATGGGCTTCTTAATCACATTAAACAAATTATGACACGCTTATTTTTATAAATATATAATTGGTTCTACTTCATAGCGATGAAGTAGAAGGTTAATCGTTTTCTTATGCATGATGTAGCCTAAGTTCTAACTTCACCCTTACCACCCGAATTCAAAGACGAAAATGGCAACATGTTCGATATGACTCATAGATGCCCACGTTGTAGCGGAGAATTTTGGGAGGAGTGCCGACAACAAGCGCTTTTACACCCAGAAAGAACAGCGCGAGCAACTGAGCACCACAAGAAGAGAGATTACCGAACACCGACTCGACCTGCGCTTACTCTTACCGGGGAACAGCAAGCACGTCTACAACTACAGGACAGCCATCTGCTACTACAACTAGCACATACTGGGCATATCAAGAAGGAGCAAGTAAACGAGCTCGCCCTTGTATCTGGCTTCACAGAAACGCTTAGGGCACTGGTCGAGAGCAAGCAAATCAACACTGCCAGCACGGACGGCAAAGGAACACTGAAAGAAGATGCTCCAAGTACAAAAGACCATGGCACTGAGCTACCACCACACGCTACCCCAGGATCGTTTAGCAAAAAAGGAGGAAAATCAAAGTCAGACGATATGGGCTCAGGTAATGTTTTCTTCTCCACTTGTGCGTCTCATATGTCCGCTTCATACTGTTAGCAGTTCTTCCTCTTCTACCATCTTCATTTTCCACTTCGCCCAGATACGCCCGCTAGCGGAATTTCCATAGGCTGGCCTCACGTACCGTGGAACACTCCATATGGTGGCGCGAGCAGTCATCATAGCTGGGCACCATCAGATAGTTCTCGTGCAGGGCGACAAGCCACATTGATGGGGAGTACATCTACAAATAGCATGGACCGCAACAGCCTACAGTTCAGCTAAGGATTGTCGCCATACGAAGAAGCGCGTTTAAGCCGAATAGGAGACTCCATCGCAAACAAAGGCTGGAGCACACCATATGGACCTACATACCATAAAGGACAACCTAGCTGGGGAAAATCACAGACTTATCACAGCCAGCTTCCACAATATCAACATCATCAACAGCAACAACCTACGTTCTTCAACGCAAACCCAGGACACCACCAGAGCAATTCTTTTCAAGACCACTATGCACAACAGCACGCAATTCATCAAGGATATAATCAAGCACAACGTCAGAGCTTTCATCAAGCAGAACAATCACAGAGGCAGAACTTTACTTCCAGTAGCGTAGGCGCATGTAGTTTTCAACAAGTTGGAAATTTTTCAAATCACGTAGAAGCACATCATCAACATGAACAGAGAGTGTATAACAATGTGAATAGTAGCACAAATGCAATGTGGAACAATATGGACCTTGGTTATGCTAGTAATTATTTAGGTATGAATTCGTATGTTTATACTCCGGTGAACGACCAAAACAACGAGTCAGTCTTTCCAGCAGCTGACTGCGCGTCAGGTTGTGATGCAGGTTCTATCACACCTTTCGGACCAACGCAGCCTTTTCTTTAACATTTTGCATGTACAGTTTACTTAATCAAAAAGAATTCCTAGACAAGCCCTCGCGACCAAGGTCCGCGTGTTCTCATTGGAACAGATCATCACCACGAGGAGGCAGAGAGAAAAACGTACGAAGCTACGAGCGATTTGATGTGCAACTATCCTGACAAAGAAAAAACTTTTTATCCAATCTCCCTATCATACGTTTACCTCCCCTCCCCCACTCCCGACCCTACTACCATCTCCCCGCACCCCTGGAGAATCCTCGGGAGCAGGGAAATGTCCTGGGGAGTCCCCCGGAAATTCCCCTGCTACAGGAGTTCCCCCTCCCCTTTGATTCTCCAGGGGTGCGGGGAGGGGAAATGAGGCTCGGGAGCGTGATCTGGGTGTGGAGTGATTGGAGGAATTTTGTATTTTGTTTAGTTCTAATTTGATAACCCTGACGTTTCGTAAAACCATACTCTTTTGCCGTGATGGGTGTTTCATAGCCTGGCTACGATTTTTAAAAATTTTTGCACTCCCTGGAGGTGTTTTAGAAAAGCAAAAGCAAGATGTCTACTGGTTCGCAAGAGGCTGCTGGACGTCGCATTGTAAGTGACGTGCAGCGCATGATTTCCGACATGCAACGTCGTCTGGACGTACTGTCCTTGTACGTGGAGACAAATATGCTGAATTGGAATCAAGCTGGTACTTTGCTTGCGCTGGAGAATGGAGCGGGAGGTGGTATGAATCAGCAAGCGGCTGTGAATGGAGTTTCTCCAGGAACCGGGGATGTATTTACGCCACAGTCGCATGGTGGATTCGCAAACCGTGATGGTGTACTTCCCCAAGCCTCGCAAAGCTCTATGCAAAGTATCACTTTATATAGGTTGCAATGTGGATGAGCTTGCAGTTCGTCTTTCATGTTCAGCTGTGAGAGTTTGATTTTTATCTGCATCATTTTCAATTGATAACTCTGTCGCAGGTGTTTCGGGTTCGCCGCAGCGTGGAGCATCGCAAGGAAGTGCGCCTTCGCAGACGGCGAGTATTTTTGGTACGACTACTCGTATGACTGGCAATGCTACGTCAAGTGCATACTGTCCCGCGGAGCAACGTGACGTTGATGCTTCTGGTGCAAGTTCAAGCTCTTCCTCGTCTACGGGGACCTCCCTTCCATCAAACTCGGCATTGGGAGGAGGTATCTATATTTTAGATTATTTAGATTTAGATTTTGTTTTATAGGGACATGGATATTTGTAGTTGTGAAGACTTTGGTTTTTCCTGTTTTATGTTACAAAATATATTTCAGGTGGCAATCTATGTGGCTTTGGCTATGGTGGAGTTGGATTTGGTATCGGTGATGCGGGAACTGCTGCTACTACTGGAGGTGCGGGTGGTGGTGAGTTAACGTGGGGAGAGGTGATGCTGAAGACGATTCACAAGGTCCCGATCCCGACCAAGCCTCTTACCGTATGTGAAAGTGAGGAGCTGCTCACACGGGAGATGGGGGAATTCCTGGTTCGTCACAAAGGTAACCGAGATGACCAAATGAACGAGCGTCAAGCCGAATGGCGTGGCAAGGTGCACAACAAGATGGTCCGCATCTTCTACTTCAACCAGATCAACGTAGTCGATACGCGTTTGAATAACTGGGAGAGAGGATTTCTTGGGTCTGTGCGCATCAAGAACGACTTGTCGGAAAAGCAGGAGAAATCATTTATGGAAGGTTGTAGTCTGGACTTGTTTCTACCTTTACATGAAGACTTTAGGCTTAGGGCTCCTTTTGTACTAAGTGTAAAGTTAGAAATCTTCCCTCTCATGTTTTTGTGGCAGTGCTTCTTTCGCTTGCTGGGTCCGCAATTGTGCCATCCGGCTCACATCCAACCTCCGAATCCGAACAACAATCCGTACGCGAGAACGTAAACTCTGTGACCGCGGTCAGGGAGTGTGAGGTGATGTTGGTGAATGTGATGTGGCACGTTGTATCTACGAGTGACAAAATTTTGTATGTTCTGTTGTGTGAGAAGTATCTGAACTATATTTACATACTTAGATGAGAGGAAAATATTTTTCTGAACAGCATTAACTTATGCTCTGTTGAGGTTAAACTTGTGCTTGAGCTGAATTATCGAGTTTATTGTTGATCGATTTTGAATTGAGTTGTGCTTTTTTTCTCTACGAGGTTGTGAGATGTCCAACAAATTTTGATTGAACGAATCTTGTTTTTTCTTCGCTGCTTCGGCAGATTGCAGATTTGACCACCAAAAACTGATGAACAGTGGCTGCACTTTGACTGGAGATCCCGCTCTTACTTTTTTTCTTTCGGTTAGGTTGAGTGAAGATTCATCTTCTCGAGAGAAGGTTTAATTTGAGTGCTCTAGAGTAAAAGAGGTTGAAGTTTTGAAGGACACGGTTTTCGAAAATAAAAGAGGTTTTTTACTGAAAGTTTAGGAAAGCATAAGTCACGGAAAATTTCTTTTCTTAGGTTTGTTGGTTGTGTACCTAGTATCCATTACCTCACGATGCCAATTGGTAACACTCTTAAGATCCGTAAGGATCTGAAGAAAGCCAATAAGGCTATTGAAGGGTTTGCTAAGATGTATGATAAGGCTCTGCAAAAATGTGTCAACGGCAATGGTACTCGTCGCGATCACGAGAAGTGCAAGTACGCTGTCGCTGAGGGGAATTATGAGAGTCGCCGTGTTAAAGCGATGCAGGAGACTCTCGCTCGCATTGATGGTCACAATCAAGCCCAATTGGCGAACGTCTCCATGTCGTTTCAAGCTATGATCGCGCCCAAACCGCGCAATGCTCCTGGCGCTTCTGGTGTAAGCGGTTCTAGTGGTGCTGGTCCGTCTGGTGGTGCAGGTTCATCTGGCGCTCCAGTCGGCCATGGTGCTGCCCCAGCTGGTGATCAAGATGAGTCGGATTGAGGCTTTGCAGGCGAGTCTGATTAAGGCCTGACTAGGGGTGTTTATTTTCTATGCTTGAACGCATGAGTCGGATAGGGCTGGTGAAGAATTTTCGTGAATTGGAAGGGTACAGCCACGATTGGAGTAGAGGAAAATAAGTAATTGATTCTCTAGATTCGTATTAAGGGTCGCTCAGTTTATCAAAGCGACTATTAACTTGTTGATAGATTCTAAGATAAGAAGTATAGAAGAAAATGAATAATTAAAGAAAATGATAGCTAGGCCTAGATATCTGCTTCTTCCATCAATCTATACTCGTTGTAGTATAGTTTTGATCGTGGCGCCGTTTCACATGTCATTGCTTGATTTTCATCATTGGATAACAATGAACGATCGACATCGCGCAGACCGCATCCACGGAGGCCTCTTGGATGGGGATTTTGCAGCAAGCTGGTGTAGAGTGGCTTGCGACACGGTAAGGCTTGTTCTGTGCATAAATACGAGTCTGTGGAGAACATGACGAGGATGATGCTTGAGTGATTCTGTGAGTCGTACTGATAATTTTTGTAATCAGAAATATTGATTCTTCATCTCTATATAACTTCAATGAGACAGGATGTTGGGTTTCTTTTTATGACCCTACCCTCCACATTTGTTTTTTCTTCCTATCCGAGAAAGTCTTTGTAAGTTTCTGCTCTATCACTATGGCGCATTTACTCGCGTGTAAACTGTGCAAGAGCCAGCGGATCTTGGTAGGAGGCCATTTGCCAGAAGCAGCGTTTTTACGATCGTGGGGAAATTTTGAGTGCCGGTTGGTGGATGTGGTACTTTTAAGGAAAAAGGTGAATCATTGAGTGGTGTATGAGTGACTTTGTTATCTTGCTTGGAATCACATAATACTTATTCTTAATTTCCGTACTAGGTTTGTGGGCAACTCCAGAAAGTGGATTTTTGCGCTTTCAATGCTCGGGCGAAGCAAAAACTGAAGAACCTGTTCCCATCGCCGGCAGGAGCTTTTTTGAGCAAGGTGGAAAACGGTGATTATGAAGATCAGACGTGGAAATATGGATCGACGCTTCCCGATCTCAGTGAGAGCCCTAAGGAGAAAAGAGCAAGGCACAAGGAACAAGTATTTCATAGTTATCTATAGTCTAGCACTCGAAAGCAATTGTTTTCGAGACAGATCAACTCAGAATCTTTATGCTCGGTTCTTGGTTTGATCATTATTCTTTTAATTCACAGGCAGAAGCCGACGCTAATGACGTTGTACGAGAGCGCAAAGGGGCTACGGTGTCGATGTTTCTAAACCGGGGCTCGACCACGATTTCTGATGGAGAAGATAGGGATCTGCAGCAGGCTCTAGCACTTTCTCGAGCAACAACATCTGCCTTTGGTGGCGTTGTTGATAATTTCGTTCCTACACCTGGAGGAGCATCATCTACTCGCCCGCCAGTACCTCCACCAGAATTGGACGACAACCGAGTGCTTGGCTTGATAGAAGCGTCGTCTGATGGAGAGGAGCCCGATCTTGACGCTAGTGATGCGGAGGTGTACGTTGCTAGAGAAGATCAAAAACGGCTGTGGTTACTGGTGCGCACACCAGGACTACGCATGCGTGAGCGGCAATATCAATCGAAGGAGATGCAAGTACTACAGGAGCTAATCGATAAGAAGGATAAGATTACTACCGGTCTCATCATGACGTCTCTTCAGAAGGCTGACGCTTGTTCTTTTAAAATGAAGAATCATCACCCAACCGATAGTGTAGCGCGAAAGTATGTAAGTAGGATCTTTGAAAGCTACCACGTAAGGCATGCGGATAACCCTAAAATAACGAGATTCATTACAGCAATTCCTAGACGTCGCCCTAAATACCTAGGTAATCATATGCATAGAGTTCAGAGGTTTGAAAATGTTTTGAGAACGTGGCACGAGTGGAATTTAAGTAAAAATAAAGCTTGTAAATATCTGGGTTTACCTAAAGGATCTGATCTACGTGGACTAGCTGACTTGGCTAACGTAGATGAAGTGCCGGCTCGGCGCTTTTATGCTGAGGTTGGTGGCTGGAGTACTCTGTTTACTGAGAGTAAACCAGACGCCTTTACAGCTGCTCGCGAATCCGCTCAACACAGTGGCTCGATTTTGATGTGGTCTTTTTCTGACCCCAGCATGCGAGTCAAAAAGCCGATTGTTTGCTTGTCTCGTGATTATATCAATGGGCCAAGCAGCAAGGTTAAGCAGAGAAAGCGTAATTGTATGAAAGCTATCAGTCAGTATGGTGAATGTACTTGGAATGAGGAAGGTACTAGGAATGGTTACATAAGTAAGCAAGTTTTTTGGGCTCAGCTCCGTTCCATCCTTAAGGAAAAAGTTACTCGTGAGTCGGTCCCTGGTGCTCGAAAGCGAGCACTTATACTTCTCTTTGATTCTTGTACTACACATTCGTGGGACTCCCAGACGGAGCTAGAGTTCACGCGGGCTGGGATTTTTTTCTGCCACATAAAAGGTGGCTGTACGATGTTAATTCAACCAATCGATGTCTGCAGCATCTCATCTCGCGTGAGATATTTAGGTGAAAAAGTTGCTGCGGGTCGTGATTGTACAACATTTGAAAATGAAGAATTTTGGCGTCAGCTCGAAGAAATTGATCGCGCGACCTTTCATAGTATCGAGCATTTTGAAAAGTGTGGTTTTGAGTTAGGTAGTCGTAGACCTCTTCGTATTGGATCCGAGCTTTATGCGTTCTTAACAAGAACAAGAGAGCTCCATCCGCAACAGTGTGCTGATTTAGATAGAAAATATTACAGGGAGTTGTTGACTTCTAGTGCTAACACGATGGAAGATGAACTCTCTGAGTAGTGTTCTGTAGGGTAGGAAAATATGAAGTAAAAAGTGAGTAGAATAAAGCAATGTGGTGACAGAAGAATAGATCAATTTTGTAATGGGTCGCCTCACCAAATATTCGCCACGGACGCGATCTCGGATTTTGGTAATCCGCGATCGCATCTTCAAGGCGATGAGGCAAGAGCGGATGGCGATCTTGGCAGGCAGCTACCCACGCACGGAAGAAGTCTCAGGAATTAGGGGAAGCAGGCTTGATGCATTCACAGGAGGGAAGTGAACGCTTCAAGCCTGCTTCGTAGGGGAAATGTCTAATCTTTCTTGGTTCTCGATTGCGACTATTTATCGCTATTTCTTGGGCCGCATTGACGGGACTCCAGAGGAGAAAAAGCCGGACGAGATGCGCCTCGCGATGCTCGAGGTTTATGGTGCTCGGCTTGCCTTGTTTGAGTCTCTCCCCGGCTTCTTCTCCTGCTTCTACTTGCGTAGGGATTGCCTCCTGCCTATTGGTTTCGCCTTCTATTCTAATCCATGCTGCACTCGGATGCGGTTGCCGTGCACCAGCGCTGGCACCGCTTAAAACAGCAACCAGAGCAGACGCCAGAGAAGGAGGGGGAGTACCGCGACAGCCACGTGGCTCTCCGTTAGCTCTTTGGAGGTATTTCTGGGAAGGTTTTGGCATATTTACAAGCTTTGCCGTCGCTCTTGGCTCGAGCTGCTGCCCGTCGCCGCGTGGAGGGTTTCGAGAGGAGGGCCGTGACAAATTTAGAGAAGACCCCGCAACGCCACCGCCAGGCTATTCAGTTGGAAAAAACTGCAAAACGCGTTGCAAAGTGTCGAGGTACCACAACAGCCGCGAAGGGAGTCCTCGTTGAAGGAGTGCCGCCTCGGAAATGCATGGACTTATCCGCCTCATGGGGAATTTTATTAACTTTTAATGCTATATTTTTTCACTCAAGTAATTTTTTTTATGTTCAGAAGTTTAAATTTTTCAAAAAATCCGCGAGTTTGTAAATGAATGAAATATAAATCTGTTCTCATATATAAGATATAGATATTTTCGAACGGGCTGAACAGATCTATTTTGTATAGGCACTTTTATAAAAGATGAAATTTTGAAAAATGCAAAAAATATTCGGACGCTTTACATAAGAAAACGAAGAAAACTGCACGCGCGTGATTTGACTGACTTAGTTTAGATCAATTAAATTAACGCGACTAACCTAACTAAGAAAACCTAGCCCAACTGGCAGAACTCTACCAAATTCGCAGAATTAGACGAAACGAAGCCAAAGCGACTCGCCAGCTAACTCAACCCAGGGAACTCAATTCGACGAACTTAACTCAAGTGAGTTAATCAATTAAGTTGGCTCTACTATGTAGGTAACTCAACTCAACCAACTTGACCCATCTGGCACAACTCGACCAACTTCCCCCAACTAGCTCACCTCAACTAACTTAACCCAACTCACTCGACCTAACTCACTCGACCTAACTAACTCAACCCAACTAACTCAGCCCAACTAACTCGACCTAACTAACTCCACCCAACTAACTCCACCCAGCTAACTCCACCCAACTAACTCCACCCAACTGCCCTGACTCAGCTAACTTATCCAAATCAACTCCACCCAGCTAACTTAACCCAGCTAACTTAGCTCAACTAACTCAACTCAGCGAACTTAACTCAACGAACTTAACCCGATTAACCTAACCCCACCAACTTAACCCAACTAACTCGACCTAACTAACTTGACCCCAGTGACTTAGCTACTAGCTTAACCCAACCCAACAAACTTAACTCAACTAGCTCAACTCAACTAACTTGCTCCAACGAACTCCACCCAACTAACTGAACCCAACTAACTGGACCCAGCTAACTGGACCCAACTAACTGGACCCAGCTAACTTAACCCAACTAACTTAACCCAACTAGCTTAACCCAACTAACTTAACCCAACTAACTTAACCCAACTAACCTAACCCAACTAACCCAACCCAACCCAACTAACCTAACGCCACTAACTCAACGCAACTGACCCAACTCAACTAACCCGACCCAACTAACTCAACCCAACTAACCCGACCTAACTAACCTGACCCCAGTGACTTAGGTACTAACTTAACCTAGCCCAACAAGCTTGGCCCAACGGACTTAACTCAACAAACTCGACGCAACTAACTTAACCCAGCTAACTTAACAGAACTAACTTAACCCAGCTAACTTAGCCCAACTAACTTGACTCCACTAACTTAGCCCAACTGACTTAGCCCAACTGACTTAGCCCGATTAACTTAACTCCACTAACTTAATCCCACTAACTTAACCCATTTAACTTCACTCAGCTGACTTCACTCAACCAACTTAGCCCAGCCAACTGAACTCAACCAACTTAACTCAACTAACTAAACTCAACCAACTAAACCCAACTAACTGAACTCAACTAAGTTAACTCAACTAACTTAACTCCAACCGACTTAGCTCAACTAACTTAACTCCAACCAACTTAACTCAACTAACTTAACTCAGCTAACTTAACTCGAGCAACTTAACTCAACTAACTCCATCCAACCAACTTAGCGCCAGCAACTTAACTCAACTAACTTAACTCAACTAACTTAACTCAGCTGACTTAACTCAACTAACTTAACTCAACTAACGTAACTCAACTAACTTAACTCAGCTGACTTAACTCAACTGACTTAGCTCAGCTAACTTAACTCAACTAACTTAACTCAACTAACCCAACCCAACTAACTTAACTCAACTAACTTAACTCAACGAACTTAACTCAACGAACTTAACTCAACTAACTTAGCCCAACTAACTCAACCCAACTAACTTAACTCAACTCACTCAACTCAACTCACTCAGCTCAGCCCACTCAACTCAACTAACTTGACCCAGCTCAACTCAACTCCACTAACGTAACCCAGCTAACTTAACTCAACTACCTGAACTGCCTTCACTCAACTAACCCCACCCAACTAACTTAACTCAACTAACTTAATCCAAATGACCTAACTCAACTAACTTAACTCAACTGACTTAACTCGACTGACTTGACTCAAATAACTTAACCCAACTAACTTAACTCAAGCAACTTCACCCAAGCCAACTAACCTCGCGCAACTAACTCAACGAACTCCACCCAACTAACCCAACCAACTTCACCCAACTAACTTCACCCAACTAACTTCACCCAACTGCCTTCACTCAACTAACTCCACCCAACTAACTCCACGCGACTAACTTAGCCCTACTAACTTAGCCCAACTAACTTAACCCGACCAACTTAACCCAAATAACTTAACGCAACGAACTTAACGCGACGAACCTAACTCAACTAACTTAACGCAACTAACTTCACTCCGCTCGGCTAACTTAACTCAACCAACCTGACACAACTAACCTGAGTCGGCTAACTTCACTCAACTAGCTTACGCCAAATCCACTCAACTAACCTAACTCAACTCACCTAACCCCAGTAACCTAACCCAGC
Source organism: Amoebophrya sp. A25 (assembly GCA_905178165.1). Classification (NCBI taxonomy): domain Eukaryota; class Dinophyceae; order Syndiniales; family Amoebophryaceae; genus Amoebophrya; species Amoebophrya sp. A25. Next base: position 767,514 of record CAJINU010000044.1, read on the forward strand.
TAACCTAACTCAACTGACCTAACTCAACTGACCTAACTCAACTAACCTAACTCAACTAGCCTAGCCCAACTAACCTAACGCAACTAGCCTAAATCAACTAGCCTGACTCTACTAACCTAACTCAACTAACTTAGCTCAACTAACTCAACCCAACGAACTGGGCCCAACTAATGGCACTCAACTAGCTTAACTCGACGAACTGGACCCAACTAACCTCACTCAACTAGCTCACTGACTTCACTCAACTAGCCTAACCCAACTAACTTAACTCAACTAACCTAACTCAGCTAATTTAACTCAACTAACCCAACTAACTTAACTCGACGAACTTAACTCAACGGACCCAACTCAGCGGACTTAGCTCGACTGACTTAACTCAACTAAAACCCAACCCGACTAACTTGACCCAACTAAGTTTCACCCAACTCGACTCCACTCGACCAACCCGACGCCACTCGACTCCACTCGACTCCACTCGACTCCACTCAACTCGACCCAGCTCGACCCAACTCGACTCCACTCGACTCGACTCCACTCGACTCGGCTCCACTCGACTCCACTCGACTCGGCTCCACTCGACCCAACTCGACCCAACTCGACCCAACTCGGCTCGGCCTCGACTCAACCCGACTCGGCTCGACTCCACTCGACTCCACTCGACTCCACTCGACCCAACTCGACTCCACTCGACTCCACTCGACTCAACTCGACCCAACTCGACTCAACTAACCGCACCTAACTAACTTCGCGCAACTAACTCCACTCAACTAACTCGAATCAACTAAATTCACTCAACTGACTCGACTGACTTGACTCAGCTAACTTAACCCAGCGGACCTAGCCCCACTGACTTAGCGCAACTGACTTAACCCCACCAACTTAACTCCACGAACTTGACTCCACTGACTTAACCCGACTAACTTAGCTCAACTAACTTAACTCCACTAACTCGGCGCAACTAACTTAACCCGACTAACTTGCCCCAACTAACTTAGCGCAGCTAACTCCACTCAGCTAACTTCACCCAACTAACTTAGCCCAACCGACTTAACCCAACTAACCCGACCCAACTGACCTAACTCAACTAACTCCACCCGACTAACTTAGCCCAACTGAGTCAACTCAACTAACCGAACCCACCTAACTTGACGAAGCTGACTCAACTAAGCTCACTCGGCTAGACTAACTCGACTGAGCTAGCTTCGCTGAACTAACTAAACGAAACCAACCGAAATTAACTCACTCAAAATCACTGGACTGAACTCACTGAACTGCACTCACTTAACTGGACTCACCTAACCGAACTCACTTAGCTGAGCTCACTCAACTGGACTCACTTAACTGAACCAACTTAACTGAACTGAATTAGCCCCACTGACTTGACCCAACTAAGTCCAGGCAACTAATTTAACTCGCACAACTTAACTCGACTCAACTGAGCTAACCTAACGAAACGAAAGGGGCTTGAGCTTGACTAAACTAACCTAACCGCACTAACTTAACCAAACTAAAGCAACCTAGATTAACTGCACTAAATTAACTTAAGTAACTTGACGAAACTAACCGAACCAACTACAAAAAGTTAACCAAACTGACTGAACTCCACGCAACTTAACTAAACTAGCGCAAGTAACTGAACTGCGCTGCGTCTTAACTAAACTCACGGAACGAAGCAAACCCAGCGAAATTGACTGGACTAAACTGACGCAACTCAACTGACTTAACTAAACTGACTGGACTGGACCTAACTCGACTAAGTTATCTGCACGGGCTTAACCAAACTAACCGGACTAAAATAACTTGACTAGACTAACGTAACCAGACGAAATTGGCCCAACAAACTCCACCCCACTAACTTAACTAACTTCACTAAACTGACCCCACTTAACTAACTCCGCTAGACTAACTTCACCAAAGTGACTTCACGCAACTAACTTAACTGCGCTGAACTAACTTAACTGAACTCACCTGACTGAGCTCACTTAGCTGAATCCACTCCACGCAACTGCACTCACTCAAGCTAACTGAATCAACTTAACTAAACTAAACCAACGCAACTGAACTATCTTAACTAACCTAACTTAGGCAACAGCTTAACCAACTCAACGAAACTAACTTGATGACCAAACTAGGTTGCCTCTTCTAACCTAAGAACGAAACTGACCCAACCAAACTAACTTAGCTAAACTCGCTCAAAATGGGCCCACTTGGTTAACTCGACGAATTTGGCGCGACTAAATTAAAACAGCCAACCGAACTCGAATAAGTTGACTGAGCTAAACGCGCGCAACTCCGCGAACCCAACTGCACTCACGTAACTAAACTGGCCGAACTAGGCGACTACTCTAACCCGACTAAACTAACTTAGTCAAACTAACCCAACTCAGCTGACCCAACTCAACTCAGCTAACTCAGCTAACCCAACTCGACGGAGCCGACCCAGCCAACCCAACTCAACCAGCCCAACCAAATCAACCAAATCAACCAACCCAACCAGCCCAACGAACCCAACGCAACGCAGCGCAACGCAACGCAACGCAACGCAACGCAACGCAACGCAACGCAACGCAACGCAACGCAACGCAACGCAACGCAACGCAACGCAACGGACCCAGCGCAACGAACCCAACGCAACGAACCCAACGCAACGAACCCAACGCAACGAACCCAACGCAACGAACCCAACACAACGAACACAACGCAACGAACCCAACGCAACGAACCCAACGCAACGAACCCAACGCAACAAACCCAACGCAACGAACCCAACGCAACAAACCCAACGCAACGAGCCCAACGAAACCGGCCCAACTTAACTAACCCAACGAAGCCGGCCCAGCTCAACTAACCCAACTCAACCAGGCCAACTCAGCCAACACTTCCAACCCAACTCAACTAGCCCAAAGAACTGAGACGCCCTAACTCGACTAACGTAATCAGACTAGCTTAACTTGACTGAGCTGACAGACTTAACTAAACTCACCGGACTGAACCAGCCCGACGAAGCTAGGCCGACCAAGCGAGCCCAACGAAACTAGCCCAACTAAATCAACCCAACGAAGCTGGCCCAACTAAGCTGACGCAGCTAAACTAGCCCAGGCAACTAAGCTAACCCACATACAGCAGCCCGCCAAAACTAGCGCAACGAAGCTGGCCCAGCTACACTAGCCCAACCAAACCAGCCCAACCAAGCGGACCCGGCTAGGCTGCCCCGACTGAGGTGGCCCGCCCAAGCTAGCCAAACTAAACTTACCTGACGAAAAAAGCCGGCCCAAGTAAGCCAGCCCGGCGAGGCTCACCCAATTGGTTTGAACCTGGCCCAGCTTGACTAGCCCCACCAAAATGACCCAGGCAGGCCAGCCAAATAAAAGCAGCCGCGCCGAACTGGCCAAACCAATGCAACGGCTGGCACAATTAGCCTGACGCAGCTAACCAAGGCTGCCGGCACTAACGAAACGAAAAAAAACCCAGCGGAAAAGCCTGAGAGTGCCAGGCCATAACCCAATCAGCCCGACGAAACTGACCCAAGCCACTGACGAGACTAGCCCGGCTGGGCCAATCCGGTGACCAAGTGGGCCGGACGCGCCTGGCCTCGCCAGACTTGCCCAAGAGAACCACGCGCCGCAACCAGGCTCGGCCAGCGTGATGAAGCAAGAGAACCAGCCAAGCGAAACTCGTCCAACCCCTGTCGCCGAACGCAGCGGGCCTCACTCGATGAGCCTGGCCCAGCCCGCCTGAGGCAGTTGCCTTTTTTCGCCGTTCGCCCAACGGCGCGAGCCCAGCCCCGTGACCCCGATTAGGAACCCAGATCGAACGAGCCTAGCCTGACTACATTTGCTTGGTATAGTATTGGTTTTCTGCCTTGTAAGTTGTAACTAGGTTCGACCCTGCCTCATTTAGAAACGGGTTGTAGGCTTCGCGCTCTTCCCGCATTCTCGCAAGACTGTGTAGGCGCCGCACCATATACATCAAGGGCCAGGCACTTAAGGTCGATCGAATTGGGGATCAGGCAAGTGATCATCAAAGGTTAGGGCCAGGCAGACTCGAAGTAGAAAGCATCGAGCCTCATGACTCATGTTCCAAGGATGTCTGCTATATTTCTCGTCCATGTGCTTAGAAGAGATCAGCCAGATCTCCAACAAGAGTGCGTCCTTCGGTGCAGACAAGACAAGAAAAATCGGTCGTAACACAATGGTCTTCTAAGTACACCTCAATTTCGGTGCGATCGGTGCAACGAGTGTGCATCTAGCTACCCCGTCCCCAACCCCAGATCACAGTCCTGCCTTTTTCTTCGTCGTCCTGACCTAGCGCCAACGGCCTTTTATAGTGCATTAGCCAATCGTGCATCCGAGAGGACGAAAAGTGAAGAGAACGACCTCATCTTTCATTTTTAGATTACTAAAGCATCAAAAGTCTAGGTCTCATTACCTTTTTCCAAGTTGTAAAAATGCATTTATAACGTGAAGTGAACTCGTCAACATCGAACTGTTTGTAAGCATATCCCTCGCGGTTACTTACTTCTGATTATGAGTTATCTACGTAGTAATTGTGGCCTGTCTATATGTTGGAAGAGTGGGCTATCTACGTAGTAATTGTGGCCTGTCTATATGTGGGAAGATTATTTTGTAGGAGAAAACCCTTCTAATCCTTTTCTTGTTCCATTTTCAAAAATGTTCGCCTAGAAAAGATGCTAAAGGCCGATCTTGTCCTTGTTCTAGGAAGTCTTCTTTGATAGGGAAGTGGAGAAGATGCGGCCGATGCGAAGCGGCTACGCCTTAGGCGTGGATGTAGAAGGCATCTATGCGGTGAAAAGGTCCTCAGTGGGCAGCGCTCGTTCCGGTTTTCGCGCGCCACCTCAGCAAAATTCAAAGAAAACTAAATTATGGCTCACGATAGTACATCTTCACACACATAATGGCTCATGATAGTAGAGCTTAATTATTTTCTTCATTGCGTTGTAAGTAGTCCCGAGTCGCAATAGATATTTTCTCCATTGCGTTTTAAGTACAATCCTGAGTGAGGAAATCCGCTTCAGATATCCTAAGTAGGTACCACATCGATTACATTGTGATATAATGAAGTTCGCAACTGAACACCTTCAGCCCCTGCTGCTACTCGCTTCGCGATATAAACACCTTCAGCCCCTCTGTGGTATAAATTAACATTATGGTGAGCTCTATCTCTAACTAAAGGAGGAGGTGCGGCTACGGGAGGGGGAGTGCCTTTGCTGGATGTTCGAGGCCAGTTCGATGTGACCGATCAGAAGGGAACACTCTTCAAGCAGAGCCCGGGACGCGGTGCGGAGGCCCGTCCAGATGCAGCAGCTCGCAGCGTCGTTTTTACTGTCGTGCCCCCTCAACGACCAGGTGCCCCCTCAGGAAGAACAGGGACAGGAAGAACAGGACCTCCTGCTGCTCCACCTAGCATTACGGCTACCGTTCTTGAACCATCCTCAGTCAATCCATCTCTGGCTCTTTTTCTACTTGAAAAAAAGAGGCCAAGGTGGATTGACTAAGGTATTCACGAACGCGGTAGCTCTAATAGTAGTGCTGCAACTAATAGTAGTGCTGTCACAGGACGAGTGGCTACCCCTTCTGGAACTGGAGTTGCTGCTTCCTCTTCTGGCACTGGAGTTGCTGCTACCTCTTCTGGGACAAGCGGCACTACCCCTGCAGCAGATCACCTAGATGATGGTCGACAAGGAACTACATCTAGTCGGGATAGGGATAGACCTGGACGAACGTCGAGTAGTCAAGCGCGGTCTACTAGCCGACTGCAAAGCTGCGCAAGCAGTCCGCGGTCTGCACACCATCATTTGTCTACATCGCAACAACTTAATTCGAGCAAAGAAGATGCGCGGTGGCAGTTAAGATAAAAAGCTCAACAAACTTTATACTTTTAGTACTTGTACTTCATTTCGCCACTTCATGTTGATGCTTCATCTTTTTCGGCCCATTATACTTACTTCATTTTTTCGACGCATACTTACTTCCTTGATGTCGTTCATAGTTCGTCATTTGCACAGGACGTTGTGTTTCACTGTGTCCTGCTTAAGACTTTTCTGAGAACTGACAGTGAAGTATTTTGATAGGGGCCGCCTTTGTCTAATACAAAAAGGAAGCCACGACGGGATTCCATTGGTAGTGCGGAAAGATCATGATCCCAAAGCAGTAACGGGCAACAGTCACGGCGGCGGTTCCTCCTCCTCCTCACGCTTGGAGGCCGATCAGCACAGTCGCAGCCGCCAGTCGGCCTCTTCCATTGAACTTGTTCAGAACCGCCGTCCCGTCTCCCGAGAATTAAGTCGGGGCCGTCCTCGCTCCCGAGAACTACGTCCTGGATCCCGAGAATTAAGTCGGGGCCGTCCTCGCTCCCGAGAACTACGTCCTGGATCCCGAGAATTAAGTCGGGGCCGTCCTCGCTCCCGAGAACTACGTCCTGGATCCCGAGAATTAAGTCGGGGCCGTCCTCGCTCCCGAGAACTACGTCCTGGATCCCGAGAATTAAGTCGGGGCCGTCCTCGCTCCCGAGAACTACGTCCTGGATCCCGAGAACATCTTCATCGCAGTACAAGTACAAGTTTAGGCCACATTTTACCGGCAGAGTCGTACCTACGTGATTCCGTGGACGTGCAAAGTTTGAAGCCGGTAGGGGGTTCTGTGGCGCCTGGAAGTTTGTTGGATATGGAGATTGACGAAGAACAGCATCGTGGCGACCGACTGCACGACTCTTCCCTTCACTCTGAGCACAGCTTGAGTCGGACCTTGAGGCGTTCGCGGGATGGCACGCACGTAACGGGCCGGCGGAGTAATACCAGCGTGTTTCTTATGAACGAGGGAAAGAATTATAAATTGTCATTAAATCATTATTTCCTTCCTTGTATCCTAGGTTTCATATCCCACGACCAAGCAACTTATCATTATTATAAATATCAAGTGTTTCCCATGAAGTAACTTATTATTATATCAAGTGTTCCTTTTGTGTCCTAGGTTTCATATTACCCTTCTTTCTTTTCATGTTTCTGAGTCGCAACCGCAACTTGTTTGGAGGAGGCAGTCTCTTCAGCAGCGTCGAAACTGTGGACGACGACTTGTTGGCGCCTGAACTCCTGGTTGAGCGGCGGATACGTTCGGGTCCGTCCGGACCCAGCAACATTCTGCTGTCGTTGGACCCGAAAGACATGGCGACGGCCGGCGTCGCCAGTCGCGTCTCAACGGCTGCTGCTGCGGTGCAGCGGACCACACTGGAGCAGCACCGCTCTGCTCGAGGACGGGGATGCATATCGAGTAAAGGAGGTGCAGCTAGTAGTGGTACTGCCATGGGACGAGGAGCTAGCAGCATGAGTCGTGGACAACGCGGAGGAACATCCAGTGCGGCTTCGGCCGGTATTAAGCGGCACAGTAGAGGTCCTACTAGTCGAGGAGGGAACCTACGTCGGTTTCTCCAGAGCCGTGGAGGGGGAGGAAGCTTGCGCGAAGACAGCGCCGACCAAACGACTCTAAGTTTGGGGTTAGACGCCGCCCCGCTGGGCTTTAGTGCGGACCACTCGCTTTCGCTCTCGCTCGCGGATGAAGAAAGCCTTTGTCGCGAGATGACAATAGGAAAGAACAATTTGCTCGAACAGCTTTTGGAGACCCCAATGAAGGAAACTACGCTAGTCGGAAAATCCTCAGAACAAAGAGATCATAGTATGGAAATTGCGCTCGCGGGAAATGGAGGAGATGCGGGGGCAGGCGCGGCGGCATCCCGCAAAACTGGTGACAATAGGCTCGGCAAAGACATTTCCGCGACGGCGGGAGGAGCCGGAGAGAAGAGCGACGATCTGAGCGCAAGCATTTTGTCCACAACGACAGTTTTGGGTGGTACTACTACAGCAGCGTCTGCTGCAGCGGAAGCCGGACAGCACAGAAGTGATACAGCCGCGGCACCCCCTGACAGCACTTCATCCCAGACCAAGACAACTTCGGATACTCGGAAAAAGCGTCGAGTTCAGACGGGACTCGCGATCACGCGTGGGACCACCACCTCGACAAGCCTTTTCGGCGGCCCTGCTAATCATAATGCACGCGGCGCTACTAATCATAATAGTACTGGAGATGCTGGTCACCATCTGCTCGAATCCGGTGGCGATCCGCAAAACTTTAACTTTCGTACCTGTGGACGTGGCGTGCCGCTTGGAGGTTCTGTAGACGCTCTGGAGGTCGCATCTCGACGCGGTTCGCCACCTGCTGCTGAAAATTATCTGTCAGGGGCTCCACAACCACGCGGGCGAGGTAGTAGTATCCACACTGGAGGTGGAGGTGGAGGTGGTGCAGGAAGCAGCAGTAGTAGTATCCACACTGGAGGTGGAGGTGGAGGTGGTGCTCCTCAGCCAGGCGGTAGTAGTATCCACACTGGAGGTGGAGGTGGAGGTGGTGCTCCTCAGCCACGAGGTAGTAGTATCCACACTGGAGGTGGAGGTGGAGGTGGTGCTCCTCAGCCAGGATCTACTGGAGTGGAACAAGAGGATCTGCTTCAACAGGATGGCGAAACAACAGGAACTGGAGCTGCTCCTGCTTCGTCGTCGTCCTCGTGGGTGGACTCGTGGCGCCACGACGGAGAGCGCGAACGCGCGGCAGCATTTCAACGACGGCGTCCAAGGACTGGACCAGCCACAAGTCTGTCTCCATGGGATCGAGCTCAGCTTATCGAAAACGGATTTGCGGATCCTGGACCAGGCAAAGCACCCGTGGCAAACAATAGGCCGACTCGACGAGGGTCAGGGTCACCACCTCCACCGCCTTCTGGGAGGACTGGGAACGCTCCTCTTGCGGGACGAGGACGGGGAGGTACAAGTTCGAGTACACATGGCGGAGGAGCAGGAGGAGGTTCTACAGGAGTTATTCGCACGCAGCGCGCAAACCGATTACAACACAGTCCACTGATCGTTTCGACCACTGGTGCTGGTGTCGGTCACAATAACGTTAGGGGGATGGGAGGGATGACGACAAGGATACGTCGCGTGATACTGTCTCCCGGAAGTGCCGAGGAGGAAGGAGTGGCGACATCGTCAACTTTTGCGCAAGGCAGTCCTATACAGGCGTCAGTGTGGGGAGGCGAAGGCGCTGCTCTTTTCGCGGACAACGAGTCGTGGGGGTTGCGAGGCCGCGCGCTCGAGGTACGTGGGCCCGATGCAGAGGGAGCAGAGGCGATTGATTACCTGCATAAGAACCGGACACTTTACAGCACGGCGGGTGTACTAGTTGGAGCAACAACATTAGCCGGTGCTGCTGCTGGACACCAGATTCAGTTCTTACGCGGCAATGCAGCTATTACCGAGCCGCGAAGTGCGACGGATTCAGTACCCGGAGGAGCGCCTCAAGGCGTGTCGCCAGGAGCAAACGAAGGAGACGCGACAGCAGTGGATCCAGCGTTTGAGAAGGTTAAGGATTTGCATGAGCACCTTTTGGGCCGCACAAGCAAGCGCAAGAAGTCAACTTCGAGCGGCGATGCTCAGAACTCGTCCCAGAGTATCAACAACTCCAAATCAGGATCTCAACTCAAGTCAGGATCGACAGAGCTATCTTCGCGTTCGCAAGTCTACAATGAAAGCCAGAGTCACAACGACTCATTGGAGCTTTTTACGAAGAGTTTCGTCAGCCACCCAAGTACGATGTCCGGTGACGAAGACGAAGAGGACCCGCAACAGCGTGAGGAGCGACGCGCTGCCCGCGCCGCGCGCAAGAGAGAACTCCGACATCAAGAAAGGAGAAAGCGCATGTTAGCCGACAAAGACGAAGAAAAGGACCGAGAGCTACAACGAACAGGGGCTTCATCTGCTGCTCTTGACCTTGAGGGACAAGGACTAGAAGGAGATCCCGCAATTATAGACGGAGCCTTAGCGACCGGAGCTTTAGCAAAAGCTTTCACTGTCGTCGCGGGAGACGTCGATGGAGCGGCGGAAAGCACTAAACCCCAAGGTCGCATTCTCGTAGCTGAGCACGGGGATTTGCATTCGGAAGCAAGCGTGTCGAGTGTTCTGAGTCCAAAAGCCGCTGCCGCGGATGTTGAAGGGGCACTGACCGATCTTGAGGAGGAGCCGTCTACAAGTAGCCACGGCATCAGTACCATCAGCGTGACAGTAAAGCACGCTGGGAGAGAAGAGGAGAAGAGCGGAGCGCTTCTAGGTGCAAATGACGCTGCCGCAGGGGACACAGCAACTCTTACAACTTTGACAGACGATGACGGCGGACGGTTCTCCGATGTCCAGTCAGACACGACTTTGGACTTGGTAGCCGCGCGTGCAGGTTCTAGAGAGATAGATCCATCGGCAAGTAGTTCGGCTTCGAGCAGCTCTGCGCAGGCACGAGGATACTCTAGGACCGCCAAGGCGAACAGGAAACAAAAAACACGACCTTTTGTGGAAAATATAGATAAACAACAGTCTTCTTCTTCTTCTGTGACTGCTTTTTCTGTGGCTGATGCCGAGAAGGGGAAAATCAATAAAAACAGTAACGGTCAGAGGACTTTTGTAGAATTTTCGTCCTCCTCTTCCTCGTCGGCTTCGGGGAGCTCGTCTTCAAACGAAGGCTCCTCCGCCAGCTCTTCCTCAGCGGAGGAGGAAGAGAGCAAAGACGATTTTGAGAAAAGCTGCAAGTCCTCAAGACAAGAAGAGCCACTGGAGGTAGAAAGTCGGAGTCGTTCTCTGCAGTCACAGTCGATTTCGAGTGTGACCGATTACGAGATGAACGGCGCCGCTCTGGTCACCGGTCCTGCAGGAGGGAAGGGGCGCGTACTGCAAACAAGTGGCTGCTCACCGGAAGGGAGCGATGAGGAGCAGCTGCGAGCAGACTTGTTAGGCATGCGAGACTTGTCTCAGCTGAGTCCGCGCCAGCAGCGTCGACTGCTCTCTTCACGGGATCGCCGAGAGCGAAACTTGTCGTTAGGTTTTGGCGGATTTGAAAAGTCGCCGATCGTGAATGATCCCAGACAAGGACAGCAATCATCGCTGATGAAGTTAAGGCTTCTCCTAATCTCCTAATCCTAGTTAAGCATCTTAGGACTGTCCCATAAGGGGAAAACGGCTCCGTCCACGATGAAACTCAAGATGGATTACTTAGGTATTTAAGAACCTCTAAAAATAATGAGCAGGGGTACAATCAAAGAACAAGAACATCCAGGGTCAAAACATCTTGATCAGGCAACGGTGCCTGCGCGCGTCCATAGTGGGTTGCCAGCGAGGCGAGGCAGCACGCCGTCTACGTCTCGCAGGCCAGTGGGAATGGCAGGAAGCCAGAGTGAAACAAGAGTTGCAACTACAGGAGGAGGAGGAGCCGCTTCTTCTGCTGCTGCGCCAGCGCCTCTCCAACAGGCCTTGTCTCCGCTACTGCAAAGTCGAAGCATCGATCCGGAGGACTTGCTGCAGAGAAGTGGAGCCATCCTCTCGGAGGGAGAAGTTGCGGAAGTGGCAGAAGCGCGAGCTCTTGCGCAAATACCGAGAAGAACGAACACCGAGAACAAGGACCCAGCCGCACAAATAGCGACTTTTGGAGACCCATTCCATCCATCGGATGCCACTGTGCGTCATCCAGTGGCGCCACGTGTAGTCAACGTGGTTATGAAGCCAGTGCCTTTTCGGCACGATTCTTGGGGAGGTGACGTGCTAGTATCCAGACCAGACACAGCCGAAGCTGGACTTTCGATACTTGGCGGTGGTGCGACCTCCACGACACGTTCTCTTGAGAGTCGTGGCGGGATGCGTCCGCACATATCATCTGCAGTCGCTGCTGGAGCTGTTGAAAATCATGAACTAGACCCTCTACTACACCAGCATCAGTCCTCCTCTACAACTACAGCTATGGACAAGAACCAGCAAGGCTTGGATGGTGGTGTGAGTCTTGCGTTGATTCCGGGCTCGTGTTTGAAAATAGCGGATACGCTCACTAGCATCATGATACAACCTGCTAAGGAGAAACATTCACCTGGATCAATCGATATGTTAAGCGCGAACCTGAGTTCGAGCTTGCAACTGCAGCAGGCAAGCTTAATGAGTTTAGGGCGATGTCCAGAACAAGATGAGACTGTGCCAGCATTAGATTCGTCACTTCCACAACAGCAGAACACTTCGCTGTTGACTGCGAGCGGTGAAGAATCTATAGCAACCTTACAGGAGGACGTGATTATCCAGAACGCTGCACTTCAACCTTCTTGGACGGGCAGAGGGCAACAGAGGATTGCTTCGCCGGTGGACGTCGACAATCAAGGTGGAGCTTCTCTGGCTTCACGTCCATCCGTGGGAAGCGTGAAAAACATCAATGTAGAAGTTGTGTACGAGGAAAATAATAATCATGTCCTGCCGCGAGAAGGTAGAAGTCCTGCGAGAAGTCCTTCGCCTGCTGGGCCCAATAGGCAGCATTACGGGGCCTCGCCGGAACGCGCTCTATCGTCTCCCTCTAGAAGGATTTTCTTGACCAACATGGTTGCAGTGTGTGGCGACCCCAATATGGATCGGACGCAACAATTGCTCGATAAAGCCGCTGCGGGGCTTACGTCGGTCGCTCCGATCAAGGAGTCGCAGCGAAAGCGCCTAGCCGTTCTTGCCTCAGGCAGTCCACGCTCATCGGGCTTGGTGCCTTTGATGTCCCCGTCTCCTCTGGCCACGAGAAACCATATTACGGCGGATCACGCAGGAGCAGTAGGCGGCATTGGATCGTCCTTGTCACCTTCTGACAGCAACCACATGACAGCAGCACTCCGTACAAAATCGATGGAACCGTCTGTGCCGATCTCCCCGCCAAAAGTGACCGTTAAGTACCCACCAGTGCGCGTAAAACGAAGACTTCTGAGACAGGAATTTGCACCCGCAACGACTCCAGGACAAGCTGGGGACGTTCGTGGCCCGCTGGACATCCGTGAAGTGTTTGTGTACGACCACAGCCCGCGGTCACCAGAGAAGTCGATTCTAGACGCCCTCTCAGCTGATTTACAGGAGAAAGGATGGCGCGCCGGAACGTCTCCTCGAAGAGCGACCAAGCCGGGGGAAGAGGTACAACTGCGTAAATGAATTTCCGCTGATGTTGTTGTGAAGATTTGAATATTATCTATATTCATTTACTTGTCACAGCGAGATTTGCGTACTAGGTCCTCAATCTTCTTCATTTTTACTTAACCTATCTTCATATAATTGTTCCGCAGACGTACCCACTTACACTTAGATGAACGATAGTCCAGAAGAGTAAGAAACTTCTGAACTACAACACGGTCGCAGGTTTCTGTGGCAGCGTTCGAGCAACCCGTGAACGAGGCACGGGCTGAGTCGCTGGAGCGTCTGCATCGCGGTGAGCCATCACGGATAGGCAAGAGAGGCACTAGAGAAGTGGTGGATCCCAAGCTCTTGCATCATAGTCCGATGAAGTTTCCGCCACACGCGATGTCTCCACCGAAAGGAGCGCCATTTGGTTTGTCATCTGTAGTTCCGTTGCATGCGCAGGGTAGTAGCACAGCAGGAGGAGATGCGTTTTTACGACCATATACAGCACCAGAGCTGCATGTCGAGACGACTAATTTTAGTCAACAGGGTGGCGAGGTTCTAGCTGTTGGAGGAGAAGGAGTAGCAGGCACTACAGCATCAGGCCTTGCACTCGAGGCACAGCAACATCTTGCGCAGGGAGGCAGTTCTTTATCTAGAAGTAGTACTAGAAATATCAGGGAGGAGGTTCTTCAGCAGGAGCTGATTGTTCCGGCAAATGCGTTCTACGCGGCTCACCAACCACCGAAAAGTGCACCAGATGGGGGTGTAGCGGTTGCGGGGCCTCGCAGCTTGCTGGCACGACGTGGACGTGGTATTAAGGGCTCCAAGTGATTGTTCATTTCCGACGGTCTTTTTCTTCTGTTTTTTCTTCTGTTTATCACCAAGATAAAAAGTGCTAGTCCTGGTATACCTCCTTTTTTTGAAGGCAAACCATGTGACTTCGGGTTTAGGTCCAGCGACGCTCAAAGCACTAAATAAAACAACCGGTTAGTTTTTACCTCTAAAACTTAGGCTTATCCCATGAAGCAATACTTATTTGATGTTTCCTTCTGAAGCGATGGAAGTCAGAAGAAATGGGCGGGAGAATGAAATGAATCGGTTTGAATACCTCATCTAATGTTATTTTTGCAACCTCCGAACACGTCGTGGACCATTTTCCTCCAGCAGCGGGTCCTCATTTTCAGATGGATTTGAGATCTTTATCTCTTAACACACGACGTCTGACGCGTGAGCAAGAAGAGGAGATCGAAGCGGTGGAGCGCGCAGCCAGGGATCAACAGTTGCACGACGAAATTATCAACATGCTAGAGCATCAACCGAGAATGCGGATGCGGAAAAACGGCACGCTCTGTCGTCCAGGAAGCAGAGCCTGGCTCGCTAGACCAGACGACGAAGTACTACTTTTATAGATTTTTGAGGATTGTAGTGATAAGTGTGCAGGTCAGCGCCTAAACCACTAATCCGACTGCGCAGTTGGCTTAGTGGTTTAGGCGTTGACCTGTACACACTTACCCGATTGAGATAGAAAAGATAGAGACTTCTTTCTCTTGTGTGATGCTGTCTTCTTTCATTTACAGGTCTTTGTTTGATTTATTTTTCGCGGATGGATCGATGTTCACAAAAATTTAGATTGAATTTATCTACTTCGGGTGCTGTCTTTCCACTATGATTGACTAGCATATTTACCCACATGGACATGTACTGCTCCACTGCTCAGCCACTTCCGAATGCTATTGTGCCTTCGAGAAGTCCGAGTCCCCCACTGGCAGAGGAAAGTAGGTCTCCAGAGAAGCGACCAGCGACCACCGGCGTCCACCAGCAGAGTCAACCGGCAGGTCCGCTGGGCTCCACGCGGAGCGGCACAGCGACGCATTTTCGTTCGAACCTGTCGCTGCTTAATAGCAACAAGGCAGAAGCGCCTCCACCGCCAACGCCGCTGCCCCCACACGTGCTGAACAGGTCGTTCGTCTCAACGCCAGCGGCGAAACGACCGGTGACGCAAGGAAGCGCTTCTGGTGGACCGTTCTCTATAGGTCCAGGAGGACCTGGAGGAAACTCGCCAGGAGGCCAGTTTGGAGGAAACTCCCTTAATACAATCGGAACAGGGGATGGAGTAGCTGGAGGAGCACAACTTCTAGGTCGTCAATCAGGTGGAAACGCCACGACTGTATACAACAAGGCGTTTTTGAAGGTTCGAAAGTCTAGTGTGCAGAGTTTGGACTATAAACTTCGCCATGCGCTAGAGAAGTCGAAGATTCCTTTAGCGGATTACCGTAGATTTCGTGCTTTTGTCTCTCGCGGGACTCTGCAGCTGCGCGAACGCAGCGCTTACGAGTTGAGCACCATTGAGAAATTTCAATTCGAGAATCAACAAGCTGGTCATCACGGAGGAAGAGGTGTAGATATTTCAATTAAGGCTCATCCACGTGAAGGTGTTCCGGGCGATCTTCATTATATCGTAATTCTTATCCTAAGGGGCATCTTCTTTGGCCCCCTTTCCCCTAAGGGAAAGAATATGCGTCAAAGATGCATTTCAACAAGAAACAGAAATTTATTAGATATTTATCACATTGAAGTAAAAGGGTCTAACTCAAATAACGGAGGAGGTGTAGATGCGATGTTGATATACATAAGTAATAACAGAGGAGGTGATACATAAGTAAAAATAACATGATCATCAATAACAAACAAAAAAAGTAAGTTAGAGTGATAATAGGTGGGTCTAACTCAAATAACGGAGGAGGTGTCGATGCGTCAACATCGCCATCTCGAGGTGGTGGATATCGGACAATCTTGGAATCGCGTGGCAGAGACCAGAGACCTCTTTTAGGTGCTAGAACAACCGAGCATGTTGGTCTCAGTGGTCAACACGATATACTTGGTGTTGATGTTCTTGCGTCTGGAGGAGGCAGAGGCCAAAGGAGCAGTGGTGGTCAGAATACTGTTGAGCATCATGATCTGCTTCTTCAAGCCGGAGATGAACCTTCGTGGCCGCTTGCGAGTCCTCGGAGAGAAGTACCTTTTGGATTCTCAGGGTCGACGATGAGCGCTGAATTTCTAAGCGAGACGGGCCTTCGCAGTACTACTACAGATCCGGGCCTACTTTCGGGTTCACTTTCCCCCACAGATGGAACAGATGAGAAAAAGAAGAAAAAGAAGAAGAAACGTTCTTCACACCGAAGTCCTAGCAGTACGAGTACTAAAATAATACATGGAACAGGTAGCGGTGGTGCGGCGCAGCATCTACAACAACATCTTCTAAACAAGATCGGTGGCTCTCCTGGAGCTCAACAAGGTCGTAATCAAGAAGGAGCATCGCTGAGTTCTCACTCGAAGGATCTTGCGAAAAAGCACAAAAAGAGGAAAACGGCTACAACAGGGGATCAACACGCCAAAAATTCAGGAAACCGTGCTAAGCGACCCCTAGAAGGACTAGGAGAAGTTGCACCACCAGGCTTAGAAGAGTTGTACTGCTATAACAGTTCCTCGCCCTCACCCTCTCCCTCGCCAAACGATCGCAAGCACGCCTCAGCAACATCAGCCAGACTGGAAGAAAATCCAGGTGGAGGCGCACTACAATTAAGGCCACGAGTAATTCATTCATATTTTTTCATCTCTGTGTGTCGTCAGGATGCCTATAGCGCTAGCATCATATTTCATCTCTGTGAGGATCCCTTCGTGTTTGGTGTAGATAATTGGTTCAAGAAGTAGGTGGAAGGAAGCTAGAGGGATACTTCAGATTTACCTGGTTGTAGTTGGTGCAGAGGTGAATTGTCGATAGAGACCTGGATGTAAGATACCTGGTACGGGGCTGGATTATGGATACCACTTCTAATGCAAACGTCGTCGAGCAACAGGGGACCACTGCAGCACAACTCCAAGTACCAGATCGAACAAAATCAGTCTGTCTCGAACCTTTTCACCAGTATCGAGGATTTTCCTTCGGTTCAGTTGCCACTACAAAAAGAGGGTGCAGCATCTTCATGATATGCACACGACAAATGATGAACTCCCACCTCTTCAAAATAGTATTCAGAATAGAAAGACTTGTCGTGGTACTAAAAGTGTTTTCATCTTCTTCATTCTTGATTCGAATCTATTCGGCAGTTTGCATCTTCTTCATTCTTATCCGACCTTAAAGATTTCTTCATAGTGATAGCAGTCGTTCTCGTTAATACACGTACTCGTATTAGGCATGACATTACTAGATCATTTTCTTCCTAGAAATTCTGCACCGCCTCCATCTACTCAGACTATCGTTATAGATTGAGTTACATAGCCAAGCGGCAAGTAGTTGCATAGCCAAGCAGCGACGGATGCATGTGCAATGAGTTCAACTAGTTGCATAGACACGACTTTGTTCTACTTCTACAAGTTCTTTCATCAAAGACAATAGATTCACAGTTGAGTAGGAACACACATACTTTCCAAGAACCTCTCTCCAACAATCAGTGCTTCGATTTTTACTTCCTTAATGCAATTCAATACCTTCTTCGCGTACAGTATGAGTAAATGCACGTAAAAAAATTAGCAAGTATGAGTAAATGCCGGTTTGACCCATAATTGCTAATGAAAACATGCTTCACGACGGTGAGTAGTATCGTTGTCATGATACGTCATAAACGGCGCGTCTTGATGCGAGCAGAGAAAATTATTATTTGGGTTACAATTTATCAGTTTACTTACGTTGCTGGTGTGAGGTCGATTACATTGTTACAATTTGCACCACATCACGCGCTTCTTTGAGCGGTTTCCCGAGAACCCTTTTTCCGTATGGTTTGCACCAGGAGATCGCACTTATTAATTGAGATCGCACTTATTAATTGGTTTGGCCTTGACTCCTCTCACTGTGACTGAATGAATCTACTCATTCATGAAGAAAGCGGCCTTTCAAGGATCTTCTGGCGACATTCGACAACTAGGATCGGTAAGTATTTTCGTTGTTCCGGAGTGAAAGAGTAGGCTGATGAGGGGTGAGATAACATTGAGGCTACTTGTCTGGAATTTAATCTGGAGAGTGGACGTGACTGAAGGAATGAGTTATGATCACTCTCACTGTCGGTGGCGCCGACGCAGAGTGGACGCGAGTTAAGCCTCTTTGAATCCTTTGGACACGATCTCGTACTGAAGAATTTTTAGTTTTTTTTAGAAAGATCGCACTGCATTTGTGGGCTTTTTGTGGAGAGATTGTGTGTAGTTCATTGTGGTAAATCTTGCTAAAAATATTTTTGTTCAATAACAATTCCATCGTTTTCAACATCCCCTGTTTGCGAATCATACTGAAGACAGATCATGATCATGTTGCCCTATTTTTTGTTTCGTCTTGACCGAAGGTTTTGGTCCCTTTCATCGTTGAGGTGCAGTGCACTTCTTTGCTTTCTTTACGTTCCTGTACGCGTGGTCGAAAGTGCCAGGTTCGCTGTCCGCCCTGCTTCATCTACGGGGCCGTTTGATAATGCCATTACAGCAGATGCGCCTTTGGATACACCGAGAGGAGCACGGCAACAGCCACGACCTTCTTCGACGGGAACAAACGAAAACAACTCCTGTAGTCGCAGTAGTTGTAAACAAGGAGGACGTCAACTACAATCGAAAAGGTCTGATGAAAAAGTTGCAAAGGAAGTGAACAAAAACATCGATCAAGAGATTATTGTTTCCGACTTGGAGTGTGCGATCTGCCTACAAAAGCTCTTTGAATCGCCAGAAGAAGAAGCGGTAGAAGAAGAGGACGAACTATGTGATGCATCCATTGTCTCTTCCGGAGCACGGCAAGAAGAAGATACCCCACTCACACGCCAAGAAGGCGAGCAAAGAGACGGGTCGTTAAGAACTACCTCGAGGCAAGCTCCTCCAACAGGTGGGGCCGCGAGTTCTTCCACAGATCCTGGGACAAGGCAGTCGACTAGCACTAGTACAGTCGCTGACGAGGATCTGGACTCTCTAGAGCCTCAGATCCAGGAGATTACATCCTCAGACGCGGGGCAGACGAACCATTGGGTGAGACAGCACAACACACCTTATGGCGGCTAATCCATGTTTAGAGGCATCTTGAGACGCTTTTTCGAAGGATTAGGGTGGGGCGCCAGGATTAGGGTTTAGGGTTGGATTCGCGCGAGCTCTTTAGGGTTGGATTGGCGCGAGCTCTAAGCAGACGCAGAAGCATTGTTGACACCGCAGTCACTGCCAGCACGGTTAACAGGTTTAGCATGGCCTGCAGGTCGTGGAATTACGTCCACTAGGAGAAGCAGAAACGTAAGGAATCCTGGAAACGTGAATGGCGGCACTTCTAGGCGTGCGAGTCTGTTGCGGTCGATGCGGTTGGAGCATCTAGTCGCAGGTTTGCAAGGACGGCGACTAAATCGAGCGCCTGTTTCGAGCGGACGGCCCGAGGACGACTCGTCGCCGGAAGCCGTCTCTAACGCGTCTGAGACGGCCGGAAGTTCGGAACGAGGAGGAACAAATAACGGTGTTGATATAAGAGGATCAAGAAGTGGCTCTCCTAATCGTGCAGGTGAACAAAGGGGTGGACATCATAGATGCACACGTTGGAGGATGCCACGCCGTTCTTCTATCGGAGTGCCTATTAAGGCTTCAGGCAATCCATCCTCGGAAGCATCTTGAGGCCTTCTGCTAAGGGGAAAGTAAGGGCAGGATGACTTTCAAGGTGGATTCCGGAAAGTTCTAAGCCTACTACAACAGCAACTGCTTCTACTCCGGACAGTGGTGCGACAGGTTCGACATCAGGTTCGCTCGGTGATAACGGTGGTCGGTTTTTTTCGTCTTCTTCGGGGAGTGGATTTGGAAACGGAGAACGGGGTCTAACGGTTGACGGAGCCGCTTCACTGCGGGATTCTCAGAGCCTTGAGAATTCGAGTGAAGAACAAAGAACCTCCTCTGATCAAGACGCGTACTCGCCTGGCAGTGATGGTACCAGAACAACAACTGGTGGTCAAACTTCTACCACAACTTCCGCCGCCCTCGCGACTACAACTATGTATCATAATCCAGAACTACAGGAGGAACGAGGCCCAGAAGGAGGAGCCATAGGGCCACCAAAAAACGAGGGAGTACATGTACAGTCCACTACTTTGCGACGCACAGAGCAGCATAGTTTTTCGGATGTGCGGCAGATGCTAGGACTCCAGAGTCATCTAGTTGGCGCTTTGGAAATTGGGGTTTTGGACCATCATGCGCCGATGCGGCAGCCAAACGCCTGTGTCGGGCTTTCCGCTCGTCTAGGCTGGAGCCAGTCGTGCAACCTGAGTGATTTCATCGTTGCCGACACCTCTGGACGCTTCGTCGTGGTACTACCTACTTCTTCGGACGACGACCAAGTCGTTATAGATGCCACAAAAAGACCAGGACGGACGAAGGGGAAAAAACTTTTTAGGGAACACCAATCTAGTCGCAGTCAAGCTAATGAAGAACACCAGTCTCCATCTAGTCAAGCTAGTGCAGCAACAGTTGTAGAACAAGAGCAAGACGTAGAACAAGGAAATGGGCCTAGAAGGACAGGATCAGGGTCCGATACGAGAACAAGAGCAGGGCAGGGTCAGATGCGAGAACCGTCCTCGGCAGAAAGTGAAGATGAACAAAGCAGAGATGAAGACGCAGGATCAAGAATGGGGAAAGGCAGGACAGTTAAGGCTCGTCTCTACTCACCTTAGCTTCGATTGTAGTTAAAAGCTCCTGAAGTTCGGAGAACAACAGATTGTGACCTTATACTTGTTTTAGTAAGTAGTGGATGTTTAATCAATAACACCCCTCTAATCAATAAAACCCCTCCAATAAGAAGCGTGTAAAACCCCTCTAATCAATAAAACCCCGATAATCAATAAAGCCCCCTCCAATAAGAAGTGGTCTGATAATACTTGATATTCTTGATATGTTAGTCCCTGCAATTCGAAACGTCTCTAATACGAAATGTCCAAGACTACGAAGAGGGCCTCTCTCAGTGGAGCATTTGCGAGCGGTGCCAACGTGTCAGCACCTCTTTCACAAAGAGTGTCTGGAAGGCCATCTGCGTCACACTTGCTACGAAGCGGTTAGGTCCAATGCGCACAGAGTCGGCAGCGAGAATTATGTTGAGGTACTAGATATCTTTGCCTCCAAAGCCTGAATTTGATATAAATTTTACATCGCTTACATCGCTTCAAGACCTCCTCTAACCATTGCGTTTCGTTTATCGCTGTCCTGTGTGCCGTGAGAAATGCGATGTCGGCATCCGCGTGGTCAACCCCGCAGATCTTCCATCGCACTTCCGCACTGATCCTGCTGGTGGGTCGAGTAGTATTAGTAGCATCGGATTGGGGAGTGACAGATCAACTGTTAAGGCAAGGCTCTGGTGACTACTCGTCTGTTAAGGCTGTTCGCGGTCTCCAGGACATAGAGGTCGCGGAGGGAAGTACTATTCTGAATGGAAAAACACCAGGAAGGTGTTCGTCCCTAACATCTTCCCGCAGGGAGGTATTTCCAGGAAAATGGTCATTCTTAGAGGTCGTGGAGGGAAGCACTTTTTTGAATGGAAAAAGGTGGTCATTCTTCGAGTCTGGTGTTGCCTATTCGTGCCCTAGAAGCTTACAACTACTTCCTATATTAACAGGCTTCAGTGCCGTAGCACGAGTTTATTACTACTTGTTTGTTTGTATTGATGCGCTTCGGGCAAGAACGCGTACGATCACGCCGGATTTCTTTGCGCTTCGTGTGTTTATTCCTACTTGCTATGAAGATAGTTGTTACTGCCACCTTTCTTGATGATGATGTGAGTCTACTCGGCAGGCTGACTGCCACCTTTCTTAAGCGGTCAGCTCTAAGTCACAACACCGAGCCACCGCGGCTCAGCGTGGTCAAGCACAGCAGCAGAGACCCGAGTCTGTGGCAAGTCGTGTCAACTTCGAAGAGGGAGTCCTTATCGATGACAGTGGTAACGACGACTTCGGACAAGTTATCTATGAGCATTGCCCTTGCGGCCCTGAGATATCGGCACTCTGCGGATATTTTTTTGCGCCGTTACCGGGGTATCGGAGGCCAAATCTATGAAAACGGTGGATCTTAGCAAGGCCTGTCGGACAAGGATGTGTGTGT
Source organism: Amoebophrya sp. A25 (assembly GCA_905178165.1). Classification (NCBI taxonomy): domain Eukaryota; class Dinophyceae; order Syndiniales; family Amoebophryaceae; genus Amoebophrya; species Amoebophrya sp. A25. Next base: position 789,607 of record CAJINU010000044.1, read on the forward strand.
CTATGCGACGATCTCTATCTAGGTCTATGTGATCAGTGTTAAGTAGCGTATCACTGGTAGGATGTGGGACGTCTACGTTATCACTGTTGAGTAGATGATCTCTATCTAAGTCTATGTGATCACTGTTGAGTAGACGATCTCTATCTAGGTCTATGTGATCACTGTTAAGTAGATGATATCTTGGTCTATACATTCATCACTTTTGGATGATCTCAATCTTTTCGGTGAAGATCTATGTGAAGATCAGTGTTGAAAAACTTGGCCTTGATCTTCTGTATCTGAGAAACGTTCTCATGGGTTGTGTATCTTAAAAAATTTCTCATGAGTAGTTGTACTTTCTCCTGTCCTCCGTTATGGCTCTGGTTGGTATAAACTTGAAGATAGGCACCCACGAGGCACTACGGTCTCTTCGTTGTAAGTTCTTAAAAACTTGGTTTGTGAATGTGATGTAGCTCATAGCATACTTACTCTGTGGGAGGGCTCATTGTACGGGATCCGCAACCCTAGCCAGCCACTTCACCCCAAACCCGAAGTCTAAAATTCACTTTTCGAGTTGAATCATCCTCTTTCATTCCGAAGATCGTTGTCATCGTCCGGCAGGAGTGGTCCAGGAGAGGATGCGTCTGATCTGGAGTACGTGACTGTGCCTTGCTGCTGTTGTTGTATTTCTGCACCGCGAGAGTTATGATCTTCTTCCTCAAAATGCTTTGGAGATGCTGTTTGATTTTTCAGGGTACTTAGTTATGTTCAATATCAATATCTTCTTTTTTTGTCAAATGAGTAGTGATGTTCAATATCTTCTTTTTTTATCAAGACAGAGTCATGAAGTACTGGACCTAGACCAACCCAATAGAAACATCGACTTTGAGTTGGTCTAGTTATAGTACTTCACGACTCTGTAGTGCGTTTAGATTTGGGTGAAAGAAGAGTATGATCAGATTTAGAAGAGTGTCTTATGTAGATTTAGAAGGCCTAGAAGATGATGGCTTCCTTCTTTCTTCCTAACTCCACTCGTCTAATTCCATACACTCACTTATTTCGCTCTGCCAGTCCTGAAATACGTCGACAGCGTGAAGAAGCATGTGCTGCGAGGCTCCGATGCCTCTCCGAGGCACGCGACTCAGCCTGCTACAAATGTTTTACGCCAGTTTATCCTGGCTATTGTTGCTGGTTCGTCTGCATTTGTCCCTTCAATTATGGCAAAAATAATTTCCTCTAGCGCATTACGTGCAGATGACATCTATAGACGCTCTCAAGGAAGTACAATATCTTCTGTAGACGCTTTCAAGTAAGTACAACATTTTCATCTGTAGACGCTTTCAAGTACAACATCTGTATACGTTTTCAAGTACACCATCAGGAGACGTTTTCAAGCACATCAACCACATAGATACAACTCTAATGGCAGATTTGGCCTTGTTTCGATTGGGTTCCCGATCCGTGCGGTCCACATCCAGCTGACGTGATTTTCCGTAACGAGCATTCTCCCTGTAGCCGCAGTTTCGTTTAAGGCTACTTCCGCTGAAGCATAATCCTTGCCACCATGAAGATTCTTGGTTCCTTTTTCTACTTGAAAAAGAAACATCTCGCCGGGCTCTTCTTCTACTTGTGAAATCGAGCAAACGAGCCCCCAAGGATATGACTTTCAGGGAAGATGCGAACGCGGTAGCTCTAATTCATTGGTTGGATAGAAAATGCTGCACAGTTCGCATCCTCTGATTGTGGCAAGGCCTTGTGCACACCCTATGCATTTATGGAGGGTACTTAAGTACTTACACGTGATAATATTAACTTGATTCAATGAAGATCACGTAAATTCAAGTTTATGCAATGGACACGATGATGTTTTTAAGTTCAATTTTTAGCTCAATGAAAACCAAATAAGCTACTGTTGAATCCGGATTTTTCTGAGTCTCCCTGAATCCAGTTCTGCTCTCTAGCTTTGCAACGTGTTCATGTCAATGCCAGCGTGGTCGCTTTACGGGGTTTCCGTACTGCAACTCGCGCATCACGGAGTGCCCTTACTATATTTATGGATAGACTTTGATTACTCTCATATGACGATTATAAGGTTGTGATTAAGGACTCTCATCTGATTACTCACAAGGTTGATTAAGATTAAGTACAACTCCCAACATCTAGTGTGATGCATTACTGCGAGTACAGAATTCCCCTTCCTCTATGGCGAACTTTCTCTTTACGGCGATTGATGTTCGAGATGAATCACCTACGTATCTTCTCCTTTGAGGGCGCAGTGCATCGCTTAGTCTAGGTTCCGTATCTTCTCCTGCAGTGCATCGCTTAGTCTAGGTTCTAGTCCGTTTGCTAGCGATAGACTTCATGGAATGGAATTCGCCGTTCTTTCTAACGAACTGGATGCAACTGGGAACCGCCGGCTGGTTTGGCTGTACCTTTGCGCTCTGTTGTGCACAACAATGCGACGACTAAAGACAATGCATTACTGAAAATCGATTACCGACTATGAATGATTTCTTGGTCTACAGCAAGAGATAGATCTTTATTGGTTCTTCTGAAACCAACGAAGTAGAGTAGTCTCCCCTTACACCCCTGGAGTGGGTACATTCATTCATTCATTCATTCATTCTTGGAATTACTAACTGCTTACAAACCTTACTTTTTACTTTGAACTTTATGTTGAACTTAATGTTTTTCAAATTATGGCTTCCGTAGTGAATTAGATCTAGAAGGAGCAGACTGCTCGTAGTCATGCATCTTCGAGCAGAAGAACGTCCACTCCTGGAGTGTGACGATAAAGCCTACTCTTTTCTACTATTATATTAGCCACTCTTCTGTGGAATCTTGTCACATCGATTCATCCTGCAGGTAGATGCAATAGATCTATCAAGCGTACACAGAATAGAACTATTATTAGCCATCTCGTCTACTCTTGCTTGTTGCTATTATGTCTACAAGTATTATTAGTCAGTGTCAGAAACAGCTGCTTCTATCGCTCATATTGGATGACGCTAAACTAGTAGACGCCAGTTGGCAGATGACTGCTCTCGCGTACCATGAAATAGAATGATGAAGAGATGAGTAGCCGTGGGTGTCTACCAGAGATGGACTCCCTTCAATGCTATGATCCAACAATTATTTTCCACATCGTCTTGGGGATATAGCTTATGTGAGTAATTACTCATCTTAGCTTGATTATATATTCCATCAATCCTCTCCCTTCCCCGGACATCATCCTGGCTGTTACTACTATTAGAACCTCTCAACATCCTAACTGTCTCAACATCCTGCCCTTACTACTATTAGAACCTCTTCTATCGCTCTCGTCCACTGTTGATACGTCCCTGACAATTGATTCTAAAATGGTACCTGCCGTGCCACCTCGCGTCCCACCTCGTAAGTCATATTCGTTGTTTGTGAAACAAAAGGAACAATTTTGTCTTCAATTCTAAGGCTTCTAAATCGAAAGCGTATATGAGTTCGTAAGCTGACAATGATGAGATGTTGCCATGATTTCAACAACTATGCTAATTTGTTCATCCATATATTCTAGATAGGTTAATTTCGACCATGGTCTGAGAAAACTTTGCGGTTTGAGAATAAAGCTGAGTTGCAGGTTACGAAGAACTTTTGTTTGAAGAGGTTTTGTTTGTTTGTTTGGGTCCTCTGAGAAGAATGAAAATAGAAGCTGATGGGGTGTCCCGTCTATACTTGTCTTTGGGATAAGTGGTTTTTTTGTGCTTGAGAATAGAGTGAACCGGAATTCATCAAGTGGAACTTCCCTCATTTCAAATCGGAGAGTCCCGACTTCGAAGAGGAGTGTCCCGACTACGGACAGAGCTTTTTTCCGTTTTCTGAATACCCAACCGCCCCACATCATGCTCTGCTCTAGAGCCATGCCCTCCTAAATTATGTATATGATAAGACTTTCAGGGCGGGTACTACTTCCCAAAGGACTGGAGTGTTGTACTCGTGGAAAAAACTACCTCTACTAGAGAGATGAGTGCCATGGCGTATTGCAAGATATGAGAGGAGCTGTTAATATTTTACAAAAGCGAAAAAGAAACGGACTGCGTTGTACTAGCAAAACAAACCGCTGCTGAAAAATAGAGACCAAACAATATCATCTCATATGCACGTCTTCGTTTTTTAATCATGATCTCCATTTTTAGAAGTACATAGTACTGTAGTAGAAACGCCAGCGATACAGATGCTGCCCTTTCCATTCTTTCGAATCTTGAAAAAAAAAACAAGAATACATTTGTTAATACGGAACGCATCGTTATAATTGTAGTCTCCTGTTGGCCTCGTGATATAATCCTTCACATGTGATTCCTCAAGTTTAACAAAAACAGTCGGTTTCGATGCTTAGTCTTGAAGAACGAGACATGGGTAAGTTAGCATCATGTGTGACTCATCAAGTTTAGACATGGATGATGACAAAATATGACACCGACCGAGGTACCTGATGTTGGGGAGTCGCGTAACTCTCTCCGGCGGCAGGCGAGGCCACGGTTGCGCACACAGCCGTGAAGAGTAGTTGCATTCCTGAAGTCTCGACAAGCCATAGATTGTTGAAAATATAACGAGTACATCTTGGTGAAAACTAGACCACTGCCGAGACCGGGACGTGGGTCCAGCCCTCGACATGGAGGCCACCAGTGGTGTGACACAACGTGGCCTGCCGCAAGGTAAGGAAGCTCCTCGGGAGCTGTGGATCACAGGCACAAGCGCAGCGACCAGCTCGAGCAACCGGCGCTGGGATCTTTCTGCTCCGGGCCACGGCAAAGGATCAGTTATGGCTACAAATTTGGTAGGCCGTTAGTGTGCGCATCAATTTCTCAATGAATCGCCATCACGGTTTTTGGGCTTAGGTATGTCCATGTGTATTAGCATCCCCTTGTTAAGGACGACCCTGGTACTAGTAACCTTCTTCACCCTCTCTAATCGTAATCGCGCGCCTCTACGTCCTGCCGGCGATGGTTCAGTGCTGCGGGACACCAGGATCAGGCCGAAGGGCTCACGAGTAAGCGGGTGCTCAGGCGCCCACAGTATCGGGCGGACGGGCCGACGCGTCGGCTCAGCTGTGGTGTGCTTTGAAGCGGTTTCGGCACTACATCGCAAGGACAAGCGTCAGAGACGAGCAAAGAGCTTGGCGCAAGTTTTTAGCTCGAAAGGAGAAAGCACGTCACCAGCTGAACGGCCGTATGGCTCAGCGGGTGAACTCACCGCGAATTCGGCTGCGCAGAGCTTCAGCACTGGCGGCGATGCGGAAAAGGCCAGTGCCCTAAACGTACCAGGAAAGCAACGCGGGCACGACAAAAGGAAAAAGACGGCCGAGGGCAAGCAGCGACCAGACAAGAGAGAGCCAGCGGAAGTAAGAGGTACTCATTTGATTTTCCGTCGGGGTCACAAGAAGCATCCATGACTAACGCTGTATGCATAGCAGAGCGAGTTAGAAGAGCTCATTTGACGCCGTTTCACTGTTGTATCCCTTCTGTGTACCGGTTAGTCTCTACCATCCTTTCTCATTACCGCTCACTCTTACCTACCCAGATGGGACAGCGCGGCCGACGCATGCCGGTACCACGGAGGAGGCTGCTGGCCGATCTCAGGATTTTTCCATGCAAGTCACTAGCGGAGACGCAGGGGCCAGCACTGATGAAATCCGTGGGGGCGTAGCTGGTGCCGTTGAGAGTCTCAGTTTGGCCGAGTTCGCCGGCGCCGAGGAAGATCCGGACTTAGCTTTGATTTTATGGGAAAACTTTGCTTGGCACCTCCCTTTCCTTTGAGTTGGTTTGACTATATATTCCAGATGCAGTTGCGCACGCATTATGACTTCATAGAACTGGAGTAGCCTTCTAAACTTACTTAATATGGTACTGTACGTATAAAAGACGCAAGCTCCATACTCATCTCGGTTGGAAGATTAGTTTTGCGTGAGGTATTCGTGCTCTTGGCTTCTCTAAAAAGTGCGACGGCAACGTACACCACGACAGGCGGAAAGCTGAAGATGTTGCGGCGCTCATCTTCGACACCGCCGTCACTTTTTGGGATGGTGGTAGCAGTGTCTAGAGAGATGGCCGATGGGTTTGACGCTTTGCGGCGCCGAGCTATGGGACTTTTTTGGGCGCGTGCGCCTTCGGAAGCTGGCCGAACTGAGGGCAGCTCGCTAGATTTATGAAAGGGTGGAAAGAATGAGATTTTTTTCAATTTTTCGCAATGTTCTACGCCCCTATGCGACTCAGGGGGAAAAAGACGACATGAACTTTAGTCCACGTTTGAGATTAGTTTTAGTGTTCACTTCCATAGCCTCAAAGATAACTCTGGCTTTTCCCACTATGTGTGGTTTTTGGTTGATATATGAGGATGAGTTAGACGGTGTTGCTCTATTCTTGGTATTCAGGATAGCTGTTCGTTGGCGTAGACTGTGCAAGCCTGTTGGTTTTACTAGTACTGGTAAAGTAGCCAACGGCGCGATTCACCCTGAGTTGCTTGTTGTCTCTTGCTGTCCCGCAGGGATTTGCCCTCTTTCATATCTCAGTGGCACCACAATGCTGCAATTGCAGCTGCATGATAACGCAGCAGAGCTGCAGCCGACAATCAATGACTTCTTTGGAAATCGCGAGATTGGCAGGAAGCTGCAAGAGCTGTGGGCGCGTGCGAGTGAGGGCCAAGGGCGTAACAACGTATTTACGCAGGATAAAGCTCTGACGCTCTTGGACACGCCGGGCGCCACAGGCGAAGATGTGAAGTTTTATTACGAGTGTGTACCCGCCTCAAAGTCCGACTCCTACGATTGGGAGTTTGAGCCAGCTCGCGCCCAGGGCGGGGACCAGCCGCAATACACTCCACATGACGAAGGCATGCATATAAATTTACCGAATTCTGCTGCGAACAATGGAATGGCTTCTACGCTAGATTTGCATAGTGTTCAGGAGGCACGCTCGTGTCGAATCTACGCCGTGAAAAGCATTGATTCGAAGACCTCCGTGGGTAAGATGAACGCTGGATTTCTTCTGGTACGCACGCAGAATATGGCTTCCACGGGCAGGGCGCTTGGTGCTTCATCTTCTGTTACGGGCAACATTTCTACTTTGTCACCCATGGATCGGAAGTAGGATTGAGTAATTGGGATAGTGCGGCTGCTAATGATGAGAATGGTGCTGATCGTTTTGATGTTTTGGGGAGGGTCCTTTATCTACTGTGCTGTTGCTGGTCGTGGGAAGGGGCCCTAGATGTTCGGTGATGTTAGATGCACTATGACAGATGTGAAGAAATAACGATGGTCTAATTTTTGGGAATCGACAGAGTCCAGGAAGCTGTTCTGCAAGAAAATGAAGAATGTGCGATCTGGATCGGAATGCGCTGCCGCGAAGCATTTTGTGGAGGAGTGGCGGGAGAATGCTCGCGCGCATGGATGCAGAAGATGCGTCAGCGTGGGGGTTCCTTTTTGCCGACAAAAGTTGAAGAGTCCGCTCATTGGCGCAGGGTTGATGGCGCTCTGCATGGATCCCATGGAACGCGCAGGCGACCAGAACTTTGTCGCGACGTTGGCCATTGGGGACGCGTCTGATGTCGAGTTAGGAGGGGATGGGCAGCACAGCGTCTTGTGGTGGACGTGGGAAAGTGTCAGAGCTCTGACGAAGGCGGGACTCTTTCACCGAGACATCAAACGCGATAACTTCCTCGTGCTACCACAGGCGGGAGGGGAGGCTCCTATCTGGATAGCCAGTGACATGGGCCTCGCGTGCTGGACGTTATCGAGCAATGGCAAGAGCCGGGGCGTGATGAGGTGCATCGAGGCCATGAACCTGGGCACGCCTCAGTACAGTTCTCCCGATCATTTCAGTAGAAGCGACAGCGCAGAACTGCGTGCAGGAGCGGCTGCAAGGGGAGACTCGTTCAGCTGGGTGGTCATGATCATCGACGACGTTTTGACGCAGTGCACGGGCCTCGCAGACCCACAAGACCGGCTGTCGGCTATCGAGATGCTGCTGGGGTACTGTCGAATGGTCCAACCCCACGGCACATCGTTCGAGTCAGCTTATGGAACTCCAGCATCAGAATAGGCTTTCTGTCAGGTTGCCCGTGGCGTAGACATCTTACAGAACACTGCAACTGCGTTATCTGGAATGCAAATAATGCGCAAAAAGTGAAACCGCAAGAAAGCTCATCCGTATCAATTCTAATCACATCACGAAGCGCGTGTCGAGGAGTGGTCTAAGTTAGTGGAGTTCGGCAATGTGTGCGAAAACACATGCGGGCCTCTCGGCCTATGGGGGGAGGATCCTATTTTGTTTACGGTGTGACAACGCAACGATTGCTAGCCATATGAATGCGTGCGTGCTGTGTAATAAGTGCCGCCGTATGCAGGTAGTGTGATTGTGCTTCGTGATTTCTGCTTATCTTCAAGCAACGGCAATTCGCGTAAGTTGGTAGACACTCTCATATCGTATCGACTGGGAACCGCAGGCTCTGATGTCAGGGAAAGCAAGAGCAAACAGGGCTGGAACCCCTTTGCCAACAAAAACCAGAGAAGGGTTGCGCCGTTTATGGTGTGACAACGATAATTACTAGACGTTTGGGAGCGCCGTAAGTGTTTAATATTAAGTTCGGTCGTATGTTGCAAGTAGTCCTGACTGTGTTTCTTGATTTTTGCTTCGCTGCAACCGATGCCAAGCGGCATAAGCAGGTAGACACTCTCATATCGTATCAACAGGAAAGCGAGCCCCGCAGCAAAGCCGGCGAAATGTTGTTTGAGTTATGGCGTGTGAACGTTTGTGTTTTGCGGGTCTTGCTTGTTGTTTGACTTGTCGGTGGTCGTAGTGGAAGAATTGGAGCACTCTCGCCTTAGCTCTCTTGAGCGGGACCGGGACAGTTGTTATTCCTTAATTTGTGGGTCTGCATGTGATGCAGCAATTCTCAACATGATATTCTTCGCGCTTCATTTACGTGGATCAAGAAGAAATCGAGTGCCCCAGAACATCTGACGGCCAAATGCGGATCGATCCAGAAAGCTCTCGTGGAGACGAGGTTGAAGCCTCTGGACCACGTGGACGCTGCCCGCGAGCGCGAGGCAGTACCGGCGATCGACTTGATGGCGCAAGCGCTTTTGGGCAACCCATGGAACTTGGCTTACGATAAGGGCGACAAGCTCTTTTACGCCTGGGACAAGGCAAAAGAGTCTCCTTCCGGATGTCCTAGGAGTCCTGCTAGTGATTTGCTACGCTGGCTGAGTGATCCACGTCCGCGTCCCCTGTTCGGCAAATGGTAAACGAATAAGAAGAGGAGGAAGGTGATGATCCTAGTCGTATGAGTATGAAGACCATCAACATGAACGTGATGGAAATCATTGCAGTCCCATGGTGACAAAGATCACGGCACTGGAATGCCATGCCAATGATGTGGGTTTCTATCGTGTTACTTATGAACAAGAAGGCCCACACATTTGACAACTTTGCAACCGCATGAGAATCATGCAAAACCTTCACGATTTGCACAACTGAAACAGGCCGGGAATTATATAGGAAACGCATCGCCTTGAGGGTGAAAATAAGCAGCCCTAGCGTTCACAGACACTGCGAAAATAGCAATTGCTGCGTAGGTAGTCAGTGTTTGAAGGTTGTAGATCCAAGCTTTTTCCTCGTCTGTCGGTGGGCGGATGTTTTGAAAGTGAAGGATGTGGGGTTCGTAGGTTTGCGTCGTTTACGAAGGAACAAGTAGATTTCGAGTTGTTGCAGGTAAATGATGCTCCGGCTATTGCTGCTACGGAGTAGGGCTCGTTGTCGCCATGCTACATACCTGTGAAGAAAGTGATATGTGATAGAGCTAGTGATGAGAAGCTTCAAACTAGCTGTAATTTGTTAGTGCTAGTACCATATAATTGCCCCTACTTCGAATTAAGAAGTTAGTAAAAAACTACATAAATTCGTTGTCACTGGGGCTCAATGCTGGAGCTCAGAATTTTGATTCAATTTCATTTACTCAGGAAAAAGCTGAGACCACTATGTTATTTTCATATTTATTGAAAGTGGAAACAGAAGACGAATACGGCCGTAACCGAATTCACGTGACTTTGCTATGTAATGGGATGTCGTCCTTCATAGTCAGGTCGCCGAAAGAGGCCACAATCGAACTACAGAGGTTGAACAGTTGAGATGGAATGTAAAGAAATATAGAGACTTCTCCAAAGAAGTATCAAATGAAAAAACAGGCACATTCCATAGCAAATATAGTACTCAAGTATGCATGTAGCTGCTCAATAAAAGAATTGGAATTATTTTAACGCAGTTTCTTTCACAAATTATACAGCACAACAATGTCTTTTTGTTTCGAATTACGAGAAGAATGAATGTAGTAAGCCGTTACGTCTAACGTACAAAAGTACGCATAGTTTTCTTACACATGGCTGTACAGGGCAATCGAATGCATGCTATGGTTGTACAGTTGCATTGACCACCACCAAAATATCATGTCGGATGAGTTTCACATCAACCTGCACGAACTGTGCGCAGATTAAGGCAGCTCGTGCGTTTGGCCTGGAAGTCTAGGATCTTGAGAAGTCGCGGAACTGTGTGTTGGATGACTCTTACAGAGTCGAAGTCGACGTGTTGCTGAAGATGACCTTGGTAAAAAAACAAGGGCGTGGTGTATCAAAGTTGAGTTTCTGGCCGCGCAGAACAACGCTGGATCTTGCTTCATTTTTTCAGACTCAGTATAGTTGATTTAGAAGTTGTTGCAAATGGTGAGCGCCAACTTTTTCATCTCTCTCTGACTTGATCCGGCGATCGCTAAAGTCTTATCATCGCCGATGTTTTCTTCGTATACATTTTCTTCAATACTTATTGCTCACGCACATCTTCTTCACTGTCAACTTGGTCGGGGGCGTCGAGGCCTATCAGCTTGTGGAAGTGGTGCCGGACGCGAAGGTTCAAGGAGAGAGTAATCAGTGGACTCTCGAAAGTGTGCCTAGCCGCGCCCTCCTAAGTGGACTGTGCCGCCGAACAGATCTACACTTCAACGCTCGTGACGTCGCTGCACCTGGCACCCTTGACGCGATCGAAAAAAAAAGATCTTGTGTTGCTGATAGCATTTGAAGTTGCTCCTTCCATTGTATGGCTGGGAGTCAGTTCTTCAGATGACGAGCGAAGCCACTTTTGTTTGTTCCCAGATGCCTCAGAGAGCCTTGCTTTTTCTACGTCGGTTTAGCGCTGGCGGCTGCGATGCTCCATTTGCGAGCTACCCCCACGCACGTGTTTTTTGCCGCAAAGTATCGGCGTTTTTTCTGTGCTTCTCTAAGAGGTCCCCTTGTTGTCAGTATTTTCTTTTTCCCTCTTTTGTTGGTTCTGGATATTTTGCGCGCGGGCCGGCGGCGGTCATGCGATCGAGCTCTCTACCGCCGATGATGGGAAGTACGGAGTACGATTCGACATGTTCTTTGCCGGTAGGAGATCGTGCCACTTTGGAGAGCCAAAAACGAGGATGGGGATTTGCGACCTGGAGAAGACGAGAGACCAAGGAGAAGAATATGTGTTCGAGCTCATACCACCAACGTTAGCGTCATGTTGTACTTGGGGCTTTAAGCCAGTAGTTGTCTATCTCGTAGCTTCCCACTTGTCAGTTGATTGCGCATTAGTAGTTGTCTATCTTGTAGCTTCCCACTTGTCAGTTGATTGCGCATTAGTCAAGAGTAAGCAGGGCTGGCGGCCCTGCCCTCGTGCCTTGTAGGCAGGCGTATAAGAGTGGGACGGCTGGCGGTCGGTGGCGGTTTATATCACACAACTAATCCACCTCCCCGCTGCCCCTAGATTTCATCAGATTAAAACCGGCGGGCCCGTAGGCAATTGTTGCACCATAGTAGAAGGAGGCTAATGGACTCCACCCGTCGCCGGCAGGTGCGCCGGACATCACTGGGGCCACCCTTCTGGCGGTCTTGGCCTACAAAAAAAGAAAAACCGAGACCCTTGAGCTTGGGCGATCTCCTTTTTGAGTTGGGTGCTCTACTGCTACATAATGCGTGCAAGTACTAATGTGAGGACAAAAAGGCCTGCACTAGTTGAAATGGGTAGAAGTTATCCCGTTTATCAGAAGTTAGAGAGGAAGATGACACCTACGACACAAAATTTGGAGGCGGTGCTTCTGACCGGTGAGCCGAAGTCGGGAAATTCGGTCAAACAGTTCACTTGCTTGCGGCTTCTTCTGGTTTTAGCGACCTCACTTACAGCTGCGTTGATGCTTGCTGCCGTGTGCCTACTCCAGTTCCCGAGGTGCCAGGGTGTCGCTATACGTTCTGCATTCTCGTTTACGAATCCTTGTGAAGATGCAGAAGGAGGAGAGAACTCGATCTTTCTCAAGAAGCAGCATTTCGAGCATAACAACTTTTGCCGACTCACAGCTTCAGCTTGTTCAAGTTGGTGTTGCCGATGGGCAGGAGAGCAGCTACAAGTCTCTTCTCCAGGAGGAAGACGAAACTGTACTTCCTGAACAAGCTAGCAAAGCGTCCTCAGATGGCGCATCTGCAGTTGCGAGTTCTGTCTTCGCTTCAATGTCCTCTGTTATCGACGCCACAAGAGACGCCTTAACCACTGGCGCGAAGGAGGTTGGAAAGGGCGTAGGTAAAGCCGCATCTTCCGCAGCTGACGCGGTACGGAGCACAAACTGGACAGCTGTTGCTCACAAGGCGCAAGCAGGTGTGGATGCTTCTGCTGTTGCCGTGGGTCGCGGGATCCACGCTTCCGCCTCCGCGGTCGCTCGTGGTGCGAAGGAGGTTGGAAACAGTGTCTCGGACATTTCCAACAAGCTCAATGCAACAAGCAGTGCCGAGCTTGAAGCCTACGGAAAGGAAATGCGACATCCTTCAGCGAATTCCACGTGGATGAATTGGTCCTGTGCGGACAAGGTTCTAGCTGCCGCGGGTCTCGGTGCTGCTGGCGGCGTGGCCCTGGTTCCACTGTCCTTGGAAATTCTCGGATTCGGCGCAGAAGGGGTGGAGTCTGGATCTGTTGCAGCGAAGTGGCAGTCTTCCATCGGGAATGTTGCGGCTGGGAGTCTCTTCGCGGTGCTCACGTCGATTGCGATGGGCGGCATTTCGAACGCACCATTTGTATTGGTGCCAGGCTTCGTTGCTGGATCAACCGTTAAGCCTTTGACCATTCATCATGTGTGAATTAATAGAATATTTGTAGACACCTACTTCTGATGAATGATTATATCACGTAGTTGCTATTCATGTTAGATCAGAATGTTATAGTAGTAGGTTACAACAAGCTTTTTGATTATCAGTTGTGCCTTTTTTATCGGAAACCATTAGTTGTGCAATTTTGCTCGAGGATTGCAAATTGAAAGCATGCAGGATGATGAGAAATAGCTTCTAACAAAGCTGCTGTTGGCGTTCTGGAGGAGGTTTGCAAGCCTGATGAATATGGGATTATCGGAAAAAATGGCGATAGAAGCGAAGCAAGCGACGCATTGAAGTAAATTCCTCGTACTGGTTGACCGTGACATCTGTGATTATCTTAATCCGCACTGCGCTTTAAATTCCTTACCATGAGTTTACCTCTGTGTAAGTTTTGCTTCAAAAATGGCCAGTAAGGGTCGAACATGAAGTACATGACCATGACCATAAACGACGCTTTTCTGTGGATTTAAGACGGTGGATGTGAAGGTGTAAGATCACTCACCGAATCAAGTGAGTAATTGATCGCTATGAACGAGATCCCATGATCGACGAAGCTGTACTAAGACCATGCAAACAACAGCAAGCTGCTACCTAAAGTTGCAGCATCATACTAGCATACGACAGAACTCTGACTCCTTTTATCTTTCTCGAAAACAGAGCGCCTCGCTTCAGTTTTCACTGACATAAGTTTTTTTACGAGTTGTCACGACAGATATTTTTTCTAGGAAGAAGGTACTAGCGACTCAGACTACTTGAATAGGAGACGAAAACTACTACTAGGACAACATACATTGGAAATACTAGTATTTTGCTGATCAAGATCCTTGTTCGATCTTCCAGTTAGTGCCCCACCACAGCGTATTTTGCTGATCAACGTCCTTGTTCGATCGCAAAAATGACGTCGACGGACCGCAAAGACCGCGTGCTCGTAACGGGCGGCGCTGGTTTTCTGGGGGCGCACTGCGTGCGCTTGTTGGCGAAACGGAAGGTGTATCAAGTCGTAGCCACTGTGCGGAACCTGGAACGGGATGGCCCCTTGCTTCGGGAGCTGTGTCCCGATATTGAGTTGCACGCACTGGATTTGATCGAGAACACTGTCGAAGAGTGGCGTCTAGCGGCGCGAGATTGCAAATTCTGCTTGCACGTTGCGTCGCCGTTTTTCAACCCCGCGAAAAGTGTGGATCCAGAGAAGGAGCTCATCCGCCCGGCTGTCGAAGGCACCCGCACCGTGCTCACGGCTTGCCACTTGGAAGGAGTTGAGCACGTTGCTGTAACGAGCTCAATGGCCGCGGTCTTGGGTGCGCTTAAGTGGAGCAATCTGAAGACTTCTGGTTCTGAGCCCACCAGCACCACGTCCGCGTCCGCGTTGGGAGCCTCCACTTCTTTGGCTGAGATGGCAAGCAAGGGAGAGACCTTGTCGGGATCGAAACACTGGACGATGGACGCAGTCCGAGCCGAGGATCCGATCTGCAAAACCCACTCCTTCGCCTACTTAAGGCTTTCCTCACTTTTCTGATACACTATCTTCACTATCTGGTGGTGAGTCAGTTGTCCAGGTGGCTCATTGTGCAGGGTCCATAACCTAACCTGACCTACTCGAAAACTCAAAATAACCGATTTACTGAGTGAAATAAGGGAGGTAGCTTAACGCCAAGTGGGTGCTCTTCCTTCTCATCAGTATCTCGCTTATTTTTAGTAGTTACTCGCTTATTTCAGTTTTTCGAGTAACCTGGTGTGGACTTTGCTGTTGAGCGAGTTCTTCCCCGTAGAGGTCACATACCCAAGGAGACCGATGCGACGGGGGAGAAAGAAAATCCACCGCTCGACCACGGATAGTGAGCGTCTGGCGTTAACCTTCGCTCGGTCGAAAGCGCTCGCGGAAAATGTCGCCTGGGAGGAATTTCACGAGAAGAAGCTGCTAAAAATCTCCACCATCTGTCCTAGCTTCATTGTCGGCGAATTGTTGCTGAATAAGGGCTGCGAGAGCGCGGAGTTGCTAAAGCAGTTTGCGACGGCGCTCGCCGTACCTGCTCTCGGAACGCAGGCCATTGACGTGCGGGACGTCGCCGAAATGCATATTCGCGCGTGTGAGAAGAGTGCGGACGGGCAACGCTTCCTGGGCTGTGCTCGCGGGCTCACCGCTCGAGAGATCGCTCAGATCGGGGCCTCGGCCTCTGCCGCGGCATCTGTGTCGGTGGAAGAAGGGGAAGAAAACACAAAGGTTCCGCATCATGTTCGTGGTGCGACTAGAATTATTCCTGTAGAGGAGATGAGGAAGAAGAACAACACAAAGATTGGGGGTCCTTGGCTTGAGCTTCCACTCTGGTTGTTGCGGATTCTGAGCTACGTCAACGGGGAGATTCGAGATCTGCTTCAATTCGAAGGTTTTGATCAAATCTCCGTTGACACCGAGAATGTGCAACAGGTGCTAGGGATGAAAACTTTTCGAGATCCTGCGCTAGCGGTCTTCAAAATGGCACTGTCGATGCGTAAATGGGGAAGGATGTGAGTAGGAGCAAGAAGATGTGAGTAGAGGCAAGAAGACTCTGTGATCGAGTTCAAGGACAAAGGCGACAGGACAGGTAAAAGTTGTCCGGATATTTGATCATTTCACACACTTGCTGAATACACTGATCAGTCGTTGATCAAACTCTCGTTCATCTATTCACTTTTGTGACTAACCAATTGTGGTTTATTTCACGCTGAAATTTCAAATTTGTTTTTGACATTTCGCAGGCGTGGATTCATTAGTATCTCCGAATCTTACGAGGAGCCGCCTTCGGTGTAAAAACACCTGCCATGTCCTTGTTTCGATGAAGGAAATGACGTCCATGGTGAGTACTACAAAAGTGGCGAACAATACCATTTCCTACGACTGAAGCAAGAATATCTTCTTCTTCGCCTTGTTGGTCCTTCTGTTTTTCCGAAAGAAATCTAATCATGGGTTTGATATTTTGCTACATGAGAGGTTTAGGTCTAATCATGGTAATATGAAAGTCCTTGGATCCCCCCTGAAAGTCGTGCATGATTGAATCAATGCATGTGCTGCCTATCAAGCTGATTACATACAAGAGCTGGCTTTCTGACTTATCAAGCTGGTGCTGCGTCTGGGTTGTAAGGGCTCTAAGTTCAATTGTCGTTTACTTCTATAATTGAATCACAGCAACAGCAAGTACACGTTAAAAGTATTACAAGTACTAGAACGGGTGGGTGTTACTAAGTGCGTACGTACTTGGTGCGTTCTCCGTTGGAGTTTTAGACTTTGAGCTGTTTAATATGTGACTGGACGTAAGGAGTACACATATATGCAATCGCGTTGGTGGTAAATGAGAGCTTCCGCCAACGAGAAACTTGCATATTACTATATTTCATAATCATATGCATATGATCGGTCAGTTCATCCGGGAGTCATTCTGGATGTTGGCTGTATCTTTCTCAAGTTGGTACTAGTCGTTGGTTACCTGATCAAAATCTTGAGGAGGAGTAATCGAAAACTGAAAATAAGCAATTAACAAATACGATAACCGAGTCTCTGAGATTGTTATCCAGATTACTTGCTTACTTCAGTTTGTCGAATAAGTAAGTGAGGGTAGCCATAGCGTCCTCGGTTTACTCCCGTTGGTGGGGAGTTTTTGGCACGAAAGTAGAGACTATGCACGCACCTGGCTCAACAGCTTGCAGGCGTTTTCGTGTATCGTCACAGTTCTGCTTTTTAAGACTCTTTGCTCGTCTTCTGAGAAACTAGTTGAAGACTGCCCATAGGCCCATAGGTTGCATCCGTAATATAAGGAGGCTAATGTACTCCGCCTGCCGCCAGTTTACGAACTGGATAAAACTGGGATCACCCTTCCGGCGGTCTTAGCATACAAAAAAGGCTGCATCGCTGGGGCACATGAATCAAAGAAAAGAAACTAGTTGACGGAATCAAGTAAGAGGTCTTGGTGCGTAATTAGGTAGAGGGAAAAAGTTTTAGAATTTACAACTTCTGGGACTTCATGTTTATAAGAGCTCGATAAGAGATCGGTTCGCGTACAAGGTTTTAGCACGTAAATTTTTGACATATATTGATAAGTCCATACATCTCGGTGTGTCCGGGTTGTCGATCATTGCGCCTCATTCTGCATGTTGTAAAAACCATGATGTACTGTACGAAACCAACATGCTAAAAAACCATGATGAGCAAAGCGGCTTTTGAGCTGCTCATTACTTTGATGATCGCTTCCTTAGAATAGTATGTATCTACAGGAGCTCTACTTGAGCATCTTCAAGGTACGAAAAACAAAAATTCTAAGTCCGAAGGAACCTCCAAGTCAGAAGGAACCACCAGAAAGATTCAGAGTGGTGTGGTCAGTAAGTGACTAGCATCTTCATCGTTGTGTTGCCAAGCAGAACCCATTGGCCGTCGTTGCCACATCGTCGTCGTCCACTCGGCCTTCGTCGTTCCAGCGATCTGCAGGAGACAAAGACGTAGTTGACTGGAGTCTTGGATCTTTGGGTCTTGGATGCACATCGAGAGAGTGAGAGCGACACACACACACAGACACACACACACATACACACTTGTCGAAGCACTTCGTACCGTGACTCTGTCCTCTCGCTTGTGTGGAGGTTTAGCCAAATAATTGATGTACTTAACGTGCGAGACGATAGGGTCACGCGCGACAACAATAATAATAATAATAAAAGAGACGTATGTAAAAACAGTTGAACACGACCCTTTGAAGTGTACTCAATTTCAACTGACCTTTGAAGTTTGAAGGACTTTATTACTGAGCAGAGGTCGTCCTCCTAGTGGAAGCGGAGGGCGACCATTTACGTCTCGCTCGTTTGAAAAAAGATGAGGCGGCTCGCGCTGAATGCGTCCTCTGTATTGGGACTAGTACTTCTTCTTCCTTTATGAAAAGAAAATCTGTTATCATTATCAAGTTTCTTAAGTAGAAAAGTATGATAATGATAACATATTTTGGTTTCATATCCTTCTTGGGTCTATTCTCGTTTAGAGGAGGAAAGGCAAGAGAGACCGCTTCGAGTGGCGCAGGATGCCGGCGATGAATATGGTACTATTTCACTATTGATGTCAACATGTCGTGACGACGATAATTATGGTACTATAGTATCATCGTGACGACGATAATTATGGTACTATAGTGTCATCGTGACGACGATAATCATGGTACTGCTGTCAACATCTTTATGTTCACCTAAATACATGAAACTCTCCTTCTTGATCTTTGTCTGAGTACGTCTGCAGTCAACATCTTGATCTTTGTCTGAGTACGTGAAGAAACAACTCTTCTTATTGCAGTTTGATTCAAATTATTGCAGCTCGTGTTGGCCCCACAGAGAGGAGAGCCTCTTCGCTCGCCGAAGTACGATCACAGCGAGTGAACGACGACTCTTCGTCTTCAGGAGATGCAAGCAGGATAGAAACCCAGACCTCCTCAACCCAAGATGATGCATTCGATTCTTCCTTCGACGCTGACGGTGACACGACTACAATAGACGAGGACGAAGATTTTGGTTCGGAGGACTACGCTGGAGAGGGTGCTGAGGAACGTTTCCAGGAGAATGCCAGCGATAGACGGAAGCATGGTTATGGCGTGTTTGTTATAAAGTAGTTCGCGAATAATTTGTAATCAAGATGAACATGGAGGACGGATACGCTGAAGTAGAGTATTGCGATGCTGAGACCATATTCAGTATTTATAGACTATCCGAGGCGTGCTCCACCGGTATTATAACATGATTAATGGGAGGACAAGACCATCCTCGAAAAATCCTTAGTTAACCTTTATTTCTGATAGTACCACTAACGCAAGACTCGGGCGAGCAGCGCAAGAAGTACCTCGCAGTCTGAAGGTGCTACTATGAGGAGGGAAGAGGACGATGGCATTGAAGGAGATGGTGACAGGAGGACATCTGGGGATGTCCAGCAACCGCACAGGCGGAGACACGGGATGAGAAATCCAATATTTGCTTATGATATGGTCTGAAGAATTTGATTGGATATTAATTGGTACAATATTGAATATTCGGTTATGATAGGTGGAGATGTCCTAAACAATCGAATACTTAATTGGTACCTCTTCTTTGACGAACTTGGCTTCTAGGTTTCTAGTCTGGCTTTCTACTGCGCAAGAAGTACTTAGACTTACAAGCTTTATTCCAAAAAAGGATAAGCACACTCCATAGTAAGTTTCTAATGAGCGGGCAACGATGAAAAGTCGACATTCGGGATACTGTCGGGACCGATGCAAGAAGCAAAGAATGCTGCCCACTCAGCCTACAGAAAAATCCGCCGCTTTGCACGGCGTATGCTCCAGTCTGCGGGAGCTGCAGATGAGACTATTGGGCCAAAGACGCTCTTGATGCGAACAGGAGGAGCTCGATCAGGAGGTGGACACGCGACTTTTATGCCATAAGGTGTTATATTGATTGTTCTTTCGAGAGGACGGTGGGCAGAGATCTACGTACGTGTAGTTTTTACCTACTAAGTATTGTATTTGTCAGTAAAGAATTGCAGAATAGAGAGAAGTAGTGATGAGCCTTACCTTTACGAGCCCTGTTCCCACATCTCCTTCATATTTGCCGGCAAAAGTGATAGTAAGACGAGCTCCGATGGGGACGGCTCATTTGCGGTGGGTTTTCGGAGCGCTTTAGGCATGATCTTTGCCACGGAGATTGGAGATAGGACGTTTTTTATCGCGGCTATCATGGCCATGAGTAATTCAAGGTTACTGGTTTTTGGCGGTGCTATCGGAGCTCTGGCGGTTATGACGGTACTATATGACGTGAGGAGTATAATCTTGTTGATAGTGGAGCAGGTCAACAATGCCTATTGGTGGAATTATCGGTCCCATAATCCTGTTCTAGTATCCTATCCTACCCTATCATGTTGTTCTTGTAGTTTCTAACTCCGAATGTACCAGCAGGCTGGTAGATTGACACAGGCTTCTTTTCTCTCCTGGTTGACAAATCCATCCCATCCTGTCAAAAAGCTTCAACTCCTGGTTCCTTCCAATGATCCTTGACAGGTACTATCGTCAATTCTGGGACACGCCTTGCCGCAGCTACTGCCAAAAGTCTTGACTCATTGGGCGAGCATCGCATTACTCATCTATTTCGGCACGAAGATGTTGTGGGAGGCGCGACAGATGTATCTCACGGGAGAAGGTACTAACTTACTCGAGAACTAAAAATAACCGAGTCACTGACTGAAATAAGGGAGGTAGCTTTGACAGGGCTACTCTTCCTTGTTCAGGCTTAACTGTGCTTATTTCAAGTAGTTACTCGGTTATTTCAGTTTTTCGAATACCAAGAAACAACACTTACAACGTACAACACTTACAACGCGCAACACTTACAACGTACAACACTTACAACGTACAACACTGACAACGTACAACACTGACAACGTACAACACTTACAACGTACAACACTTACAACGTACAACACTTACAGCGTACAACACTTACAACGTACAACACTTACAGCGTACAACACTTACAGCGTACAACACTTACAACGTGCAACACTTACAGCGTACAGACACCATAATTGTCTGGTCATATGGTAGTGGTGTGCTGGAGAAAGATAAGGACTTTTTTACATGTTCCCGTTGACTTCATAACCTATCCTATTAAGGGGGGCTGACCATTTACCAACGGGCACCACAGTATCAGTAATCTCACCATTTGCCGACAGGCATGACAGTATCAGAGGAACAGGAAGAGGTAGAACCGGAACTAGTTGATATTCTTGAAGAGACCACATAGAGATCAACAGCTGTAGTTGCTGGAACCACATATGTGAATAGCTGGGGTGTCAATGTTGTATTGTATTGTGGGCTCGATGTGCAGGGTCCACAATCTAACCTAACCTGTATTGCGCGTTGATTACAACAGGCGCCACAGTATCAGAGGAGCTGGAGGAGGTAGAATCGGAACTAGTGGAGAAGGGTTTGGCAGCAGAGCTGGCGGACACGAAAGGCAAGCGATCGAACGAGTTGAAGGGCTTGAACGACGATCCAGAGTTCGGTCTCGGAATGGCACCAGTACGATACTTCCTACTTTTTTATAACTATGATTCATTAGAAGTTCGAGGCTCAGAAAGATTTTGTTCGTTTGAGAAGATATTGCGTCCTTTGGTCTTCCACGGTCCACCTCGTCACTATAAATTGAGAGAATATACGGATCTTGGTCTTCTTCGGTCTCAATCATTGTTATAGTAGATACTGATGATTAAGAGAAGAAACAAACGCCTCGTTGTCTTCAATCATGCAATGTACTACAAAATAGGACAGCGACGCCTGCGCGTCGGAAGTTTCGACGGCTGGAACCATGAGAGCGGAAGCAATCTCCCCACGCGAAATCTCTATGGACGCTCCACATGGGGGAACTTCCTTTTCTTCTCCTGAAGATAGAGTTACGCTTACGGAAAGGTGATGAGCGGAACTGAAGTAGAAATACATATTCATCCTATTCGCTGATGCTGTTCTTAATAACGGCAACTAGAAAGAGATAAGTTTTTTTTATTGCGTGTGAACGTTCGTTGAAAACGTCTTCATATTCAAACGTTACTATACTTACCAGCATAAGGACATGATCCGTGGCTGCTTTTGGTTATACTTGATAGTATATGAGCACTCGGCTTCTTGCTGTTTCATACGAAAGGTACAGGGTGGCTGGACGGCCTTTATAACGTTAGAAGAGACGTAGAACGAGGTATCATGACATGACATCTTCTAAGTTTTAAAAAGCGATGGCAGAGGATGCGTCTACCGTTGCGAGTTCATCTGGACGCGAGATGTATCGCGAACAATCGGCAAACATTCTGTCGGCAGACGGATCTACAGCGACAGTTAAGGCTCCCTAATGTGTGATCTTCCGAGACATCCTGGACAGGCTTCTGAAGGGGAAAATGTATTAGGATGTATCAAGAAGCAGAAGGCTGAGCTCCTAGGGGAAATGTATTAGTGTGCCGCTACGTACTGCCTCAAGTATTAGTATCGCAAGACGAGCTAGGGCGAACTCTAAGACAGGAAGGCCCTCTCCGTTGCAAGTACAGCAGCAGCACTTGAGTGTGCTCACGCAAGCCTTCACGCTCACCTTTCTCGCAGAATGGGGAGACCGGAGCCAAATCGCAACGATAGCATTTATGATTTAAACCTTGAACTTCTAAGGTCTACATGCTTATATCAGGATCATAGGATGATAATTTCTTGTTCATGAACCTCTAACTATGTACTCATTCTGACTTCTCTTCATTATGAAAGTAGCAGCTCTTCTTTGTCCTTAGGGAGAACAAAAATATGAGAGCATCGTTCTAAAGAGTAGAAAATGTTGCAAAGTGCTTCATTAACCTTTTTCTATTTGTCAGGCTTCTACTTTTTCTGTTCGTCAGTCTACTCTACAGCTCTCGTCTTCGTTCATACTTGTGGCCGCCGCTCAAAATCCGTATGGGGTCACAGTTGGCGCGATAATAGGCCATGCGATGTGCACGGGGTTGGCAGTGATAGGAGGCAAGATTCTTGCGACATCGATTACAGAGAGGCAAGTCGCTCTGTCTGGTGGCGTTCTGTTCTACGTCTTTGCGCTTTATTCCATATGGATGGGAGTGCAGGACTAAGAATTCTGCATAGTCGTAATTAAGTACTTAGTAGCTGATTGTAATTAACTAGTAGTAGAACAAGAAAGGACGAATGAACTTTGGGAGATTTTGTCCTTACTAAGTATAATTGAGGTTTTTGTTACTTATGCACACGATAGGCAATTTCTTTGTTGTTTTGATGTGAACCGTCTATGAACGATTGGATCCAGAAGTGCCTTAGGCTGGGGGTACATGCGCAAGTAGTGTGTATAGCCGGTATAGTTATCAGGAATTGGCCTGGATGATTGTGGACGCAGTGGGCACCTACATGAGTTTTGCTCTAGTAGAAGTAGCTCCCTGCACTTTCGCTTACCTCAAGGTTTGTCCAGAGCTGCCAGTGTCACAGAAACACTGTCAGACCACGTCTCTACGGTCACTATGAAAGGTGATAACAGGGACATTAGCATGCATTACTTATGCACACGATAGGCAATTTCTTTGTCGAATACTTGTAAAAACTCGTACGAGGTATGAATATTACAGATAGACGTCCATTTCTTACTTTCAGTCAATCAATCCAAAACTTTCAATTTCAATTGCAATGCGTGAATGAGCTGAGTGTGCTGCTCTTAGGAATAGGGTCTCGCTGCAAGAAGCTTGCCTGATTGATATCAGATCAAGATTTTTGGCGCGACTGCGCATGAGCTGCTAAAAACCGCACTGGATCACAGAGTGCGGACGAATTATGAATCGCATAGGACCAGGAGCTTCCTCCATAGATGTTCGCTATAGGAGGTGGATTTGAACTACTACTACAGGCAGGAAGGCTCCGATAGTTTTTCAACAATTGTGCATTTAAGTTTTTCTACAATTACTGGCTTCAAAGTTTGTTTGGATACCTGTATAAAAAGGATTCACGACCAGAGTTGATATTTTTTCGTGTAGATACAATTAGCGCTAACGCCGAAATAGATATTGTCTATCAAGAGCTGCACCATGAACATTATGTTGCGGTATCCCGCCGCCACAAATCTTGAAAACGGTACCATGGATAAATGTGCATGCATTTATAAATCGCCAGAATGTACTAGCGATAGATCGTGATAACGCTCGTTTTGGAATTCCATGTGTTCGACTTTTGAGAGAGAAAATGGTCTTGCGATGCCTTGAGTTTGTGCTTTATCGAAGATAGTATTTTTCATGTGACTGAAGAAGTGGCTGTCAGTATCAGGACAAAACGAGTTGAGAAGTGGAAACCGGATATTGAGGTAATCGTACCGATAAAAGTAAGTATTTGTGGTCGTTAGGCGTTATGGGAAGGTAGCTCTTATGCTTTTCTATCTTCATAAGAAGTCAGTAAGTGTTGTTATTTTTTCATAATCAGGATTCATTATCGTTCTACTTCTATCAGGAGTTGGGAGTTTTTGTTGTATTACGACTTCTTGACAAGAACGAGAGTAGTGCAAATTACAAGTAGAGCACTGCGAATTACAAGCAGGGCCTAGCTCTGAACAAGTAGTGCAATTACTCTCCGAAATATACGAGCTATGAAGATTAAGATCCTTATTTATATCAGTTACTACAAGTTCAAGCTCTCAAAATTTTCACAGGGACCGAAAAGGATGGTCGTCGTGATCACATTCATTACTGTTTTTGGTTACAGGGAGGTCTCTTTGTTGAGTAATTTGAAAATCGTTGGACAGCTCTTTTGTTCTTTCCCAAACAGGCATGCGCTTTTTCCGAGTTGTGAAGTCCCTCCCATTGTAAATGGATATAGTCCACCCTTTTTTTATTGGTTCTTCCGAAGCAAGACTCAGGCTGACTTAGTTTAGTTTGTCCCTCCACTTATACTTCAAATTCGACATGAAGAACATGATTAGCAACCTCGTGTTAGTATTTCTTTTGAGCAAGAATGTGCTATCGGTAGCTTGACACACGACGCCATATGTTGCGAATAAAATGTTCCGAAGTAGGTACTTGTTGCACATCTTTTTCAAGTGAATGCTCTATGCTTTGTAAGTACTTCCTTGCTTGAAAAGTGAACCATCTCTACGAAAATGCGCGATACCGAGACGGAGCACCACGTGTTAGGGGGCGAGGCAGCCCTCTCGCCAAGCACCGGGTATTATACGGTGGAAACGGAAGCGAATTTCGGCGGTATTATTTCCGATCTGGTAGCGACGCTGAGCGGTGGAGCACTTGGAGGAGACGAGCTCAGTGTTGGTAGTACAAGAGAATATAGTACATCGGTAACGACGGGTCACCAATCGAAGCGTAACTGGCGAGACCGAAGCAGTTGGGGTGTCGAATATACTCTGAGCAGTAGCAGGGATAGACCTGATACTGTTCCAGTACAGTCGTCTGCGGAAGGCCCGGCTGTCCCGGAAGCAGGCGACAATGCTGTGCAATTGGCAGAAATTGGCCGAGACAATCAACAGGTGGCGCAGGTTGAGGTCATTGACGAGGCTATTCTTGATAGAGGTTCATCTTCTGCAGATGACCGTACAACAACTCTACTTGGTACAACTACTGTTAGTAGGCCAACATCATCTCCTGCAAGAACATCAGGTGGTGAGCAGAAACCTCTTGAGCAGAAGTCGCTTGCGGAGCTTGCACTAGCACATCCTCTGACTCCAGCTTCCTCGAGCACGTCTCAGAGGGTCGGATTTCCGACGATATCGACAGGTAGTCCTCCACCTTGCACGGCTTCAGCAGCAATTTTTCGACCATGGGACGAGGGCCACGGGTGCGTCGCGCATTGCGCGTCGGAGTTTTCGTTACCCATAGCTCTCTTGCTGCTCGCGATCGGCCGCTTGTGGGTGCGTCGGAAGCGCGATCGCTTCTTGCTACGCATCAGAGATCGCGAAAATCTTCATTACTACCAGGTCTTTGCGCTCCTTCAAATTGTCTTGTTGCTCCCGCTGCTGTCGGGGTCGGCGCTTGGGCCAGTACTGGACGACCAGGATGCCGTGATTGGAGGAGGCGTCGGTCTTTTCGCGGTCTTAGCGTATACGCTATTCTTCCTGATTTCCTTCGTACTAACGCAGCGTGCTGCAGCGAGCACGTTTCTGTGGGGTTTAGCGTGTGCAGCACGATTTGCCCTACTTAATCGCTCCTTAGCCGCGGCCTGGCAGCTGAGCACCGAGTCGTCGATTTTCTCCGCACTATCGGTTCTGCAGCTTTTGCAGTTATCCGGGGATTTCGTAGCCTCAATTCAGGCTCTCGCAACCTTTGGCCTCTTGCTCGGAACGAAGCTAGGACTCCTTGCCGGCCGTCGCACGCGCACAGCCTCCTTAGCACAGCTGTTGCTGGAGTCGGGTCAGAACGCCACAGACCTCCACTCGCTAGCTGAATTGGAAAAGGAGCTAACCAACAGGATCGATTCTAACCTGTCTCCGGAGGAAGAAGCGGGACTCTTCGGCAGAATCTCCTTCAACTGGTTCACACCAGTCGTGCGGTTTTGCTACGCGAAACAGCAACAAGGAGAACAACTGCAAATGGAACAGGTACTAAGGCTTGGTTGAAAGTGAGACTGAAGAAGGTTCTAAGACTTAGTTGAAAGTGAGAGCAGGTACTAAGACAAGTGATGCGACTTTTACAAGAACTTGTTGTCAGGATAATGACATGATATAATACACCAATCTTTTTCATGTCTTTTCAACGCAAACTCCTCTCTTTTTAGAAGTTCACAAACATTTTTGTTATTCTCTCAAGCCAAAAATGTTGAACATGATTCACTTATTACACCAGGTCCCGCCACTCCCTGCAGAGGATTTGTGCCATGTGCATTACCTGCGGTTAAAGCGCGAGTGGGAGAAGGAGCTGCGAGAGTATGGCGCCAATGGCTCGTTAACGCACGCGCTAACGCGCACGTTTGCCACAGAGGCGCTCTTCGGCTGGCAGGGTGTGTTGAAGTTGGTTTCGGACTTGATGCATTTCCTAAATCCGTTCTTACTGAACACGCTGTTGAAGTATCTGCAGGACGATTCGACGAAGAACGACAGTCTCAAGGGCTGGCTGCTGGCTGTGGCGATGTGCTTGACGTCCCTGTGGCAGGCGATCTGCTTGACGCACTACTTCCAGATCGGCTACCGGTGCGCGATGCACGTGCGGTCTGCGCTGATTATGCTCGTCTTTCAGAAGAGTCTCAAGCTCGTTCCCGGAGCATTTGCTGACGAGAAAGAAGCATCAGCCGGAGGAGGGAGTACCTCTGTGAGCGGACCGGCGCAACAAGTGACCGCAGCTCAGCTAGGGAGCGGTCCGCGGTCGAGCTGGGTGCAGAAGCTTCTAGCGGCATTTCTGCCGGAAAAGCCGGGGAAATCGGACTACGAGGGCAGTGTAGGGCAGATTATGAACTTAGTCACTGCCGACACGGATCGTTTTAGTCTGCTGATGCCGTATTTGAACTTGCTGTGGAGTGCGCCACTGCAACTTTTCCTCTGCTTTTTCTTCCTCGCGTACTACGTCGGCTGGGCCACAATAGGCGGGCTCATCGTGATGGGCATCTCGTTCGTGATCAGTAGCCAGGTGCAGCAGCGGGCACAGGCACTGCAGCGTGACGTCATGAAGGCCAAGGACGAACGCCTCAAGATCCAGAACGAACTTCTGAACGCGATCAAGATGGTGAAAATCTACGGTTGGGAGTTCCAGTTGCGCGACCGCGTCAGGGAGATCCGCGATCGAGAGCTCTTCCTGCAGAAACGGGTCCGGCAGTGGAGCGGCATCCAGTGGCTCCAGTTCACGATTGCGCCAGGATTCGTCGGCGCAGCGACTTTCTACATCCACTGCATCGTCTTTGGCCGCGAACTAGACCCCGCAACGGCGTTCACCTCGCTCGCCCTCTTCAGTGTGATTGGGTTCCCGCTGGGGGTACTGCCGATGCTTCTGCAGTGGCTGATCCAGTCGCAGGTGGCAGTGATCCGGCTAGAGGCCTTTTTGAAGAAGCCAGAAGTACAGGGCACTGTGGGAGCGGACAGTCCTGCTCAACAGACGACGAATTCTCTTTCTCCTGGTGCACTTGGCGGAGGCGAAGGAGGAGGAGCAAGAACATCATTTCCTGAAGGAACAGGCTTGACGCATGTGCCTGCACTTGCGCAGACTACCCAGACGGGGGTCGACGAAGACTATGCGAGCACACCGGTTAGGAGTCCGCGAGCGACCCGAACAGCCGGCTCCCTGAGTATCCCGGTGAGTCCGCGTAATGCTGCAGTGACGAAGAGACGAGAGGCACTGTTGCAGAGAAGCTTGCTGTTGAGTACCGCAAACGAGCAAAAACGAGAGGACCCTTTGTTTCGCATGGACCACGCCGAAGCGGAGGGCGCTTTGTTGCCTGGCGGACCGTACCCAGTGGCGCGAAACAACGAGACGGAACTCGCCAGTTCGGCCGACCTGTCACCACGGTCCGTCGCCAGTACGGCAAGCACGGCTGCGGGCTCAACAGTTGCTCCTGCTAATCCTCGCAACCAAGCTACCAACGCTCCAGCGAAAACCATAAAACTACCAGCAGTCGAAGCCTCTCATCCTACAGGAATCCTGTTGTCACCGCCTTCTCAGGCTTTTGGACCAGTAGCGGTTGAATACGAGTGGAATTCGCTCACATGGCCGAACGGCGTCAAATTCCTCGAAAATCCTGCTGCTACGGTCGCTACATCGAAAGTAGATGTCCGCAATGGCAATGTTGCTACTACTATAGCATCATCAAAAGGACCTCAAGAGGGAAAGTTCCACTTTCGTATGGGAGAGCTAATCGCAGTGGTGGGTCCCACAGGAGCCGGGAAGACGGGTTTCATAACGGGTTTACTTGGAGAACTCTCAAACGGTTCGGGTGTGGAGAAGAATGTGATTCGAGGTCGTGGCGTGCGCTACTGCGCACAGGCGCCGTGGGTGTGCAATAAGACCTTGCGAGAAAATGTGACGTGGGGAGCTGCTTCTTCTTCTTCTTCTTCAGGGGCGGTTGCCAATAAAGACACTGGTGCGGACGCGGCTACTGAGCGCAACTATCAAGATACGCTGTTTTGTTCCGCGTTATTGCCGGATTTGGATGTGTTGCCAGACGGGGACGACACCCAAATAGGCGACCGAGGGGTGACGCTTTCCGGCGGGCAGAAGGCTAGGGTCGCAATCGCGCGTGCCATCTACGACGTGAACGACGCAGACGTGTTCATCTTCGACGACGTGCTTTCGGCGGTAGATTCGCACGTAGCGGCGCACTTGCGGACAGAGGTCTTCCGGGGTCGCTTGCGGCCAAAGTGCGTGCTGTTGGCGACGCACGACGAGAATACGGTGCGTTTGGCAGATCGCATCGTCCACATCGGACGCCCGAAAGCAGTTGTGGCTGCTGCTGACGCACCGGGTAATACGATGCCGTACAGTGGTGCGAACGGCAGTGCGAACGGCAGTGAACCAGCTACGAGCGGTGCGATGCCGCAGTTGGTCGCCGAAGCGCGGATCTTCGACAGCTACGAAGCCTACCGTGCTGCGGTGCCGCAGGACAGCTCCGAGTCAAACGAGGACTCAGACGAGGCGAGCAGTGACGAGGGGGTCGACGACGGGGAGACGGCACTGCAGCTGGGTCCAGCGGTGACCCGCGGCCTCAGCAACGCGTCCTCCGGTGGCAGCCACCGCGCGAAGTCTCGGACGAAAAGCAATGAAAGTGCTGGCAAGGGGAAGGACGCAGGTGCAAGCCCGAAGGAGACAACGACTAAGTCTCCAAATGGGACTAGTGTTGGAGAGAACACTAAAGCTGGTGGTGGTGTACAACCAGGCTCCTCTAAATCGGCAGCGGCGCCGAGCAAGGAGGAAGAACGCGAAAAGGGCTCCGTCTCCTTCGATTGCTACGTCTATTATCTCCGCGCAATGGGAGGGTGGAAGTGGATTACGATGTACTTCATCGCGCTGGTCTGTTCCGAATCTTCCACAGTGTTGAGTAATACTTGGATCGGGCACTGGAGCGACTCCGTAGGGCAAATGAGCAGCGCTTCTGGTCTTTCGGTTTATTGCGGCATTTTGATTTGCGGTACGTTCTTTCTCTTCTGCTTCATCGTATATCGCGTCATCATGGGCCAGAACGCAGCTCGGAAACTCCATATGGACTGCCAGACTGCAGTACTCAGAGCGAAAATGAGCTGGCTAGACGTTACGCCAGTAGGGCGAATCTTAAATCGCTTTGCGGAAGATACCGTGATCATCGATAACAACTTGGCGACTACTGTGTCCTTGAATTGCCAGTGGCTCTATCGACTTACCGCCATCTTCGTGCTCGCAAGCAGAGTTAGCCTATGGACCCTGGCACTCTTTGTCCCAATTTGGATGCTATTCTTGCAGACGCAAAGGTATTATAAACATCTAGGACAGCCCTCCACTTTCATATTTTACTGTTTCGTGGCGACGTAGAAACAAGGAAGTGTGATGAAGATGATATTCCAATAGCGGTATATGAAACAGTTGATTTGAAAGATGGCTTATACTTAATCGTTAAATTTAACAACACATCAACATCAACAGGTTCTACATCCCTTCTGCACGCGACTTGCGAAGACTGGATACGGTGAATAAGAGCCCGATTTTCTCTCATTTCGCGGAGACGCTGATCGGCCTCTCCACGATTCGCGTACATCGCCTCGAAAAGGTCGCGTCTAAGCTTAATGTCGAGAAGCTGCAGCGCCAGTTGCAAGTGTATTTTCTGGCGAATTGTGCCAATCGTTGGCTGTCTTTGCGCATGCAGTTGACTGGCACGATGTTGGTCAGCGGCGTGTGCTTTTTCGCAATCGCTATGCGGTCCTACCTAGTTGCTGGCGTAGTCGGCCTCGCAATCATGTACTCCCTGAAATTGACCGATACCTTGAACGCGTTGAACCGCGAGTCCGCAGACCTGGAAACGCAGATGATATCGGTCGAACGTCTCCGCCAATACGTGGAGCAAGTGCCGTCCGAAGCGCCACTGGAAACGGAGGAGGACTCGTCAATAGTCCTCAACGGTCCG
The DNA here is from genome assembly GCA_905178165.1 of Amoebophrya sp. A25. Taxonomy (NCBI): domain Eukaryota; class Dinophyceae; order Syndiniales; family Amoebophryaceae; genus Amoebophrya; species Amoebophrya sp. A25. Next base: position 820,333 of record CAJINU010000044.1, read on the forward strand.
GGAGGCAGTGAGCAGAGCTGGCCGTCGGCTGGACGTGTGGAGTTCCAGAACGTTTCCTTGCGGTACCGCGACGAGCTGCCCTTAGTTTTGCGAAACGTGACGTTGTCAGTGCCAGCTGGCACATCTCTCGGCATTTGCGGTCGAACCGGTAGTGGCAAGAGCTCTCTTTTGCTGTCGTTGATGCGCATGGTGGAGCCTGTGGCGCCGGACTCGGTGCAGAAGATCGATGGCCGCGACATCTCACGACTGGGACTGCACTACCTGCGCAAGAGCCTGATGATCATCCCGCAGGACCCGGTGATTTTCAGCGGGACAGTCAGGTTCAATTTGGACCCATTCAAGGAGTCCTCGGATGAGGAGATGCTTTCGGCACTGGAACTAGCGCAGTTAACCAGCAAACTAGGGACAAATCTAGACGCCGAAGTAGCGGAAGGGGGCGGCAATTTCTCACACGGTGAGAAGCAGTTGTTGGCGCTGGCAAGAGCGATCTTGCGGTATTCTTATTGTGAATTTGAATGTTCTTTCGTGTGTACTTATGCAATTTCAATAATTATATAGCCAACGTAGTCTTCTACTTGTTGTTCTTTCTACAAGTATTCACTCTCGATACATGATCTCAATGTGATTCCAATTTGTGCCAATTTCACTCTTTGAACTTCTTCGTTTGAAGATGTAACAAACTTTAACTCAATTCCATCTCCACAGGAAGCCGAAGGGCGGCAACGGTTTTCATGGCATTTTGTTGCTGGATGAGGCTACGTCAGCCTTGGACCCCGAGTTGGACCGAACGATTCAGAGTGTCCTTCGTTCACACTTCGCTCGCAGCACTATTGTTACGATTGCACACCGCATCAGCACGATTCTGGACTATGATGCAGTGGCGGTGCTCGAGAACGGACGGGTGGTCGAATACGGTGAACCGAAGAAACTGCTGCGAAAAGGAACTGCGAGCGGCAAATTTGCAGCATTAGCAGCCGGCGCAACAGGATCCGGATCCACGACAGCGTCGTCAGGAGCTTTGAGCACACTGGGCTGATGCGCTAGATTTAAGGAATTTGAGATATTGACCAGCGAACAAAAGTTATGAAATCCCTATGACTACCACGTTCTCGCACAACCAAAAATTTTTAATTCGAAAAATTTAACGACAGGGATCCGAAATTAAAAGTTAGTATGATTAACACAGATCGATACCTTTCATCTCCTCCCAGTGCATTTGTAATCCACCTTAACCCGCCCAGCGGCAAATAGCGACAAATGAAACACTCATCTTAGACTTTCTTTCAGCTGATTGTGGTTTTTTTTCAGCACCGGTTTCGACTTACCGATAGTCCCTGTGCTGATAATATATCACTACGATAGTCTAAACATTGAAATTCAAATTTCACTCCGAGATCCCCTTCCAGCGAAATCTAGTGACGCAGGTTCTTCGTTCTATTTTTCAACTATATCAGCTAAACTACGTCTACGACTAGATGAACAAAATCGTCAGTGCTTATTTAAGTAATTTGTAGTTCACGACATCAATAGAAATACTGTGGCATACAAGAATTACTGTGAAAGCAGAAAAGAAATACTGGGGCATACAAGAGTTACTGTGAAAGCAGTCGGTGTGAGTGGTCATCGAAGAAGCAGGTCTCTTCGCAAGGGGGTAAAAAAATCTGTGCCAACATTGTCGAGTTTTTTTGTCTGTGCATAACGATTGTTCGAAAGTACTGAAGACGTAACACGGTAGTTAACGGTGAACCTGTGGCTGCGTATACGGGTCCACAGATAGTGGACCCAGCCACAGGTTCACCGTTAACTTCACTCAAGTGATTTTTAATCACTTGAGTGAACTCATCCAATTGGTGAGTCGCTATCACTCACTACAGTACTTCATCATTTGTTGTGGCATAAGTGTCAACTGTGGTAATAAAAGTGATTTGCGTTCTTGAATGTTTGTATCTAGCGTTTCCTCAATGCAAATCATGGGCATGCGTCGCTATATCTCATTTTCTTAGAATGGTACTAAAGACTTTGTGTGCAGAATACCTATGTTGTGGACTGTTACATGTTGACCGCTTTAAGAATGATGAAACTCCGCGCAGGTGAAGACTGTGTGGCACAAGCTTCAAAAAGGCAAGTTTTCGAAATTTTTCGGAGACTCCGTTTTTCGAAATTTTCCTGGTGGCACCGAAGTCTTCATCAAAGCAGATCATATTAGTCGTCGGTGCAGAGAGAGCCAACAAATTTGCAGATTGGTCAATATGCTAGGCTGAATCTGTTGTAGGTGAGTAGCCAAGCCCATTGCTGCTTTCTGCGTCGGTTGGCATGAAGGCCAATATGCGATAGGTGTGGAAACCCCAGTAGTTTTCTAGTAAAATAGTTGGTAACCCCAAGAAAAACTGTAAAACTCTCGAAATTTTGCACCAGTTATTTTCTATCTTGCAGTTGTTGTAGATTCGGTCTTTACAACTGCAACCACTGCTATCCATTAGTGAGAGCGTCCATGAATTTCTATATGTCGCCTGGTAGTTCTTCTCAAGTTGCATCGTATTGTCTTCAACACAGTCATGATATGAAAAATGGCTCCCTGTTCTTCCGTGATTCTACTAGACTTGGCTTCGACCGCGACTCGTTTAGAGCTGTGCGGAAAGGACAAGGATGGTGAGCATTTCGTGTTTTGTGAACACAATGATGCGGCCAGGGCCACTGAAGAGGAGACTGTTGTATGATGCTACTCAGGATTGAGAACATTCGAAAAAAATGGTTGGTTCTCAATGTCGTTCCACCTAAATAAGAAGGGCCCAAAGAAGGGAAACGAAACGATATTGATTCCCCTGTGATCGACATTTTTCTCAATGAGTGCAAGCATTCAACTGTGGCCCTTCGCGGCAGTGTGCGCCATTTACGATGGAGTCTTGCAGCCAGTCGCCGGGCGCCTGCACAGCTGTTCGCTATTTTTCTAGTTCCCAATGAGAAGCTGGAAGATGTGCATGAAGAAAGGGAACAACAACAAGTAGGAACGACTAGCGGGAGAAGAAGTACTAGTGGTGTGTCCTCAGATCTGCATAGCCAGAATGAGGAGATAAAAAGAGAAACGAGGAAGCAAGAACTGGTGAGTGCCCACTGTTAAGGGGTCTCTCCGAATTACATCCCTCATTACCATCCTTGGCTCCTTTTCAAGGGGAAAATAGGCCAAGGATGTTCTGAAGAATGCAACTCCGCAAGCTCTACCACTGTGTAATTGCTGACGAAGAGCCTGAGGAGGACACAGAGGCGCATGGCAGTGGTGAGCCTGAGGAGGAGGATGCAGAGGAGATGCGGAGAAGACAGGAGGAGGACGCAGAGGAGGAGGATGCAGAGGAGATGCGCCTGCTGGAGGACCACGATTTGCTTTCCGAGAATGTAGCTTACAGAGTGGTGGAGAAGACATGGGAAGCGTTTATCCGACTCCATGAAATAGACCTCGTAAATTTTGGCGGAGATCATGCTAGTACTACATTGGAAAAAGACCTCTATTACGAAGGCTTCCCGAAAGCGGTCTGGAGAGCGATTTTGCAGCCGAAAATCGCTTTAGATACGACAATAGCTGAAGTTTTCGTCTACTTTGCACTGTGGGAAAAATTGCTAGATGCGTTTGAGGACAACTTGATGAAAGGCTTGGGTTCTTCTGGTAGTGAGACCGCCACCGCCAAAGCCAGGTCGATGGACAACAACCTTGGTGCTGGCTGTAGGCAGCCTACCATGACCACGACCAGATCCCGATTTTTACACGCTCTACTAACGATTTTGACTTCGACAACCTCTCTGCGAGGACTAAATGTGCATCTAGAACGCATAGGCAATGTTAGTCTGCCGGTCAGGAGTTGTGAAACCGCGGCGCGCACCCTCGCGGCAGCGTTTGCGAAATGGTATCCAGACAGTGCAAGCTTTTGGGCAGTGCCTGGTGGTGAGCATGGTGAGTCTCCTAGACGTGGCGGTCATCATGAGTCTCCTAGACTTGGAGAGCAGTGTCTGACTAGACGTGGAGAGGACGAGATCAAGAGGACTCTGGACAACGAAGATGACGTGAAGGTTACAATCTTCCCGGAAGATATCATGAACAACGCGGAGGTTTATTCCAGGCCTCGGGAAACTTCTAGAAGTGCTAGAGATGGGGATAAGCACTGTGGTGCGTCATCGTCTACAAGAACTCGAGGCGGGAAGAAGATTAGCAACTCCCCATCATCTTCGCGAGCGCCCTCGACGACTGTTTTGAGACTGCACAATGATAACGTCTTCAATTATATTCCTGGTAAGGTCGCTTTCGTGCCATGGAAGGTTTTTGAACCCGAAGAGCACAGCGATGTTGATGTTTCTGTGAACGCAAACCCGGTTGTGGAAGCGGCACCCTCTGCGTCTCCTCCGATGACGTCCCCGATGAGAACAGTTTTTGATGTTAACAACTTTCATGTGTCTGGAGATGCGCCAGGTACTATTTCGGCGTCTCCACAAACGATCTACAACGAGGGCGGTTCGGACGACTATTCGCCGGTCGCTCGCGACGACTTATACAACGATGTAGTTGCACGCCGACAAGTAGTAGATCGTGACACAATCGGAGGATCCAATCGCGCTCGCGAATGTGGGAGAGAGGAAGGATTCTTATGCGGGGAGGAAGGCATGAGCACAGTATCGCTGGCTTTTCGAACTCTAAGCAACTGGAAACAAGGATACGTCCCCCTTCGTCTCATCGAGGCTAAGCATCCAGTCACAGGCGCTTTTTTTATGTCCGAGGTAGTTATTTATTAAAATCACCCCTTTAAGAAAGAATATGAAAGCCCATATTTCATGATGGGTCGTTACTGCGCTTCAGAATGTCCATGTAGGATCTATTTGTGTCAATAGAATCGTCCTGTGTCGATCTGACGGATGGCTATCATGCATCAATGCTTGTGATTTTGTCTTCATTTATCTGGTGAGCAGCGCAGTTTTGAACGCCGTTTTGTTGCAGGAGCCTCCAAATAGTGCAGGCGAATTACCGGAGAGTGACGAAGTGCCAGAGGTACGTCGCCGGGAGCCGTCAGACGAGACGCTTTCCTTCATTAGTAGACTGTCGAAATTGTGGGAAGAGAGTGCAGCGGACGGGTTGTGTGTAGAGAAGGGGGACTCTCGTACAGCTGACGGTGGAGGAAATGCAAAGCCACATTCTTCTGCTGACGGAGGACATGCAAACACGCAAAGCAGGTTAACATCGTTGGAACAGTCAACAAGGGTACGGCTAGTTCCAACCTCAAGTGTGGGCTTTATCCCATTACAAGCTGGAGACTTCAACATGGCTCAGATATTAGAACCTTTTCGCGGTCGTATAGGACCTTCTCGCAATCCTCGTACAATTACAAGTAGTGTACAAGAAGATCAAGGGCGCAACAGCCGCACAAGGTCGTTGATGCAGATTTTCGCTGCTACATTCCATGCATCACCGCCACACTTGCTATTTTTGTGCGAAACCGAAGCACACTTCTGCAGAGTCCTGGGTCGAAGGAGCCGAGGGGGCGACATTGATTTTGCTTGTGAGAGGACGGAAAGACAAAATGCTGACCCAGGGAATTACTTTATTCTTAAGGCTTCCATTGAGGCATGTCCACAACACTATGATCATCCTTGAATCTCCTTTTTCAATTTGATGCCCTGAGTACTGAGAGGAAATTCATGACCCTCATGTTCATAAGTTATGACCCTATGAGGATGTCATAGATTCTTCTCATAGGGTGCTCTTCTCATGTACGCTTCTCATGGGGGTCTCTGGAACATATCAAGGGATGGCGCTTTCAGGGATACGAGGACCACGCTAGCTCTAATATTCGTAGCGAATCTCATTCCATATTCCTGCACATCATCAGCCGAGGGTGGTCGCAGGCAGCTACTCTCTGGGTCGATATGGTCCTAAAATTATGGCTCATCATTGATGTGGTTGGTGATGCAAGTGAAGATGTCTTAGAAAATCTATCTATGGGGTAAAAGACTTGATATGTTGGGTTCGTTTTTGCACAAGCAACAAGCCCGCTGCAGCGCCACATCTTCCTGGACGAGAACATTTATTTTTGTTTGATATCGTTTTTCCTACACCCACTAGTAAGAAAACTACTTATAATGTCTTCTAAGCTATGAAGCTACAGAGCTGAAGCGTGCTTGGGACAATGAGCCGAGACAAAGGACGGGCGGTCGACAAGCTTTACGAGTGTGGTGTCGTAGGATTTTGTTATGGTCTTCAGTGTGGAGTCACCCCTTCTTGATGTTAGAGCATCTCTCGATAGGACATCTCTTCCTTTTCCTCGTACGGACTACAAGTAACCACGCTCAGAGAGGGTGCATCAGGCGCTGCGCGTTCAACTTGCCCGACTAGGAATACTATAAGAGTATGACATCCCATACATAGTATTGCAAGATGATCAAAAGATAAAGATTCCATGCAGATGTGTGCGCTTTCTCGGAGATGGACATACATATTACACGCATCGTTGTGATGTGTCCCAAGCACAGCACATACATATTACACACACTCTCGCTCTCTTTCTCTCTCTAAAGCTGGACGCTTCAGACGTGGAGGGGGCGATGCGCGATGTCCATACTGCGAAGTACGTCAAACGCAAGGATCTTCGAAAGTGTCTGGAGGATTTTTACGACTTGTTGAAACTAGTACTTTGTTAGGCAGAAGCTTTAGTTTAAGTTTGGACGATAGAAGTGTCCTCTTCTCTATGTACGTCAGTGTGCTATCGATTTGAGATATTCTAGGAAGTGTGGTGGTAACATCACTTGAGCGGGCGACATTTGGGACTGAACAGGCGTCCTTAGTTGTAGGATTCCAGCAACTGCATGTACTAGCTAGTTTTAGATTTTAGTTCCTCCTCCTCCAAGATCCGAAGACGGCGAGAAATCTGCTACTTGCTATGGAGTTCGAAGCGGAAAATGGGCAAAGTGTGAGTGGGAGTCCAGGTGGTGGCGTGGCAGTCAGCGGTCAAGGCTTTTCAGGCAAGCTTTCCTTCGATGAGGACGCGGACTTTTGACTGAAATTTTAGTTGCACATGCTAACTTAGGAAAAGCATGCTAACTTAACTTAAAGAATGAATGATCCGACAGGGTTCTGTTTCAATGTAGGCATCTTCTCCTTCTAAACCTAACGAGGAGTAATTTGTTAGGTACAGCACGCGGCTTTTAGACTTCCCACGCGTGTTTCATCTTCTTTCACGAAGATTTACTATAATATGGTGATGAGTCCATGGTAAAAATGACGGTGTCTTTGGCATGGGAACATCGGTTTGTGTCGCCATGAAATTTGGTACTAATCTGTGTTTGCATCGGTCGTACAATCGCAGTGGTGTTAGTATAGGGCATCGGTCTGACATCGGTCTGTTGGCATCGGAAGCGAAGACTGAGTCCGCCATTCCCGTCTAAATAGAATGCAATTAAGGGTCCCATGATACTTGGAATGACACTACCGCCTCACGATCGGCATGTCAGAACTTTACCCGTGCGAATACCTTCCCTCCCTCTTGCCCGTCACCAGTGTGCTTAACTATCTCTAGGGCTCTATTTTTCCACTTTCACATGTTCTGGATCGGATTTATTTGATAATCTAACCTCTTCAAGTGGGTAATTCAAATGTCATAGTTGATTAGGCATACACACATTGTCGTTGATGTTGATGTTCGAATTCAATTAGTTTTTTATTCTCAGTGAGGCGCGACGAGCAGTGACACGGTCACGTCCGCCAAGTTCGGGCTACCGCGCATCGCCACTTGATTGATTGATAGTGCTATCATCACTGTGATAGATCGGCTCTTGGTATCCAATTGACTCTGCATTGTCAAGGCGGTGGTGTGAAAAAGTAACCTGACCTTCACAAACAAGTAGTCATCATTCTTGGTAATATCAAATTTTATCGAATCTTGGGAAGGGGCGTGACGATGGCAACGACTCGCGTTGCCGAGGTGCATGCCAGTAAGGCTTCGCAGCGGGGCGTCCTGGAGAGTGCGTTTTTCAAGTTTCTCTTCCCTCCAACGCTGGAGCAGCCGGAGAGCACTGGGCGATTGGACGTTTTTGGGCACTATGGTCCGGTTGACGACAATGGCTTTCTTCGAGGAGGTGCCGCAGAACGACACAAAGTCTGCGATCACGAGATCAAGAAATTGATCTCCTCTCTCAGTGAGGGGCTACTGTACTCGTCCTAAAGTTTCAAGATTTTACCACATTTGTGGCGTAGAATTGATGTCATTTTTTTACAGTTGACCTTTAATACGACTAGAAAGCAAGAATACTTACTGATTGATTTCATCAACTCAACTTCGATCTTCATTTATCGTACAACAGAGTAAATAGTCACCACGACCACATAGAATTTTAGAAAACGAATGTACACTTTCATTACAGACGCTTTGAAGACAGCCATGGCAGCACGCCACCAACGTGGTTTTACGATGATGCTTCGAGATCGGGTCAGCACGACCACATAGAATTTTAGAGTATGCACACATTCACTTTCACACACCTGGAATCGACAGGTACGAACTTTTCGAGCCGAAGCCTAGGGATACCGTCAAAGTCGTAGTAGACGAAATCCTTCCGAAGGCAATATCCCATTGCTATACTGCAAAAGAGATAAAGAGGCTCATCAGCTCAGTCGCGAAAGACGGAGAAGGCAGGTTACCCTTCCACGAACTGCAGGACATCATTCTCAAAGGTACTACTTTTACTCAGTAATGATCAATTGAGAATCAAAAGAATCTGTTGTAACTACAGACATTCTGCTCTGGAGATGAAAATTACTTGTTGTACCAGAATAAGTACTACCTCGAATAAGTACTACCTCCAAGTACGATCATCATACCAATCAAATCCAAATCTATTATACCATACTTGCAGATCAGAGACGGCGACTGCAGACGTTGGTGCATGGAGGCAGCATTACGAAGGAGCAGAGAAAGCCGATTCCGTTTCAGACCGAGTCCGCGAAGATCCTTACGCGCATCACGCGCAAGAAGAAGCTGATCCCACCACAGGAGTTCAACTACAAGGCCAAGCTATTGAATGGATCAGCGGCATTGATAGCACCAATCGAGATGCAGAACCTGAGCAGCCAGTTGAGCAACAATATCCTCCTGCTGAGAGGAGTAGGCTCGGTCTCGGACAAGTGGGATCGATACTGCGCACTCAGACAGACGGGTATTTTTACATACCGAAAATTTATTTAGTTTAAGTACATACAACTCTTCACTGATGATTTTAGTGCTCGAACTGTGGGTCTATCATCATCTAATTAGGGGCGGTGTGTTTGACTTTATTCGGATTCAGATTATTGTTGTGGAGGAGTTGTAAACAAGTAGTAGTTTCATCTGAGTCTGGAGGACTACGTCATTAAAGAAATTGTTAATTAGTTGGGATGATTTCAATTTCTTCAATCTTATACCTAGACTCAAACTTTCTTTTTTAGGCAAGCAGAGTTATGTTGCGTCTCGGAATACGGGAAACACGAACGCCTACGAAGAAGGAAGCAAGGCTGGAACCGCGGTCAGCGATCTCAAAACCTCTATGCTGCTTACGCGAAACCCACGCGATGCACCAAAGGTGGTCGATTATCCGCCAAAACGTCAGCACTAAGATCATCATTGTCATTGTTCATTTCGCTGCTCTCCTTATAGGAGGTACTACATTATTGGATGGCCTCACAAGTAGACAACAGTAGCTACATAAGAGGTGCCATGACGTGACATCTACTAATATTAAGAGCTTGAAGATATCCCGGGATGTACAAGTGGGTGGGCTTGGATAGTAGCTAGTAGTACTACCATTTCTAGCTAGTAATCAGCGTTCTCGGAACATGTCATTGTACATTCACATTGTATAGAAAATTGTGTTTCTTTTTTTTTGCTTGTTGTAGTGGGAAAATAACTATCTGGTATGGTAAGGACAAATCACAATATTTCATGAATTTAGTTTGATCAGAAATTCACTCAACATCGGCAAACGCCTTAAATATCGAGTAAGGTATGACATTTGGAGCTCCTCTGGAGTTCGTGCACAGAGAAAGAGAATAGAAATTGCATGCACAGCGAAATAACAGAACTTGCATACAACTGGATGACTCACATTACACTTCTTGATCTTTATTTTGCTTCTTGCGTCAATGGTCTCCAAAAACGATCCGTTGGAACCACACAAAACGTAAAAAGAATTCAGACAGCAGAAAGGCAAATGATGGTGGTACTAGGTGATGACTAGAATGTAAAAGTAGTGTGTGATGAGCTCTCTCGACATTCTGGACATACAATCCTCACTGGAAGAAGATCCCTGCAAAGAAATGCAATTGAAGTTCCCTCAAATTTTTCTTCCCTCAAATTGTCAATCCGCATAGATCCGACACCGAATTGAATCCCCAAGATCATCCATCATTTGTATTCACGACTCCGAGCAGATCTGCACTATAACTCTCGTGAAGTCGGTGCGCATGGAATTCTCACGTGATCGAGGTCCGTGAACTTGAGCTTGTAACTAGGTTTGTACTACGAGATCTTTTATGAGTCTTTGCCTACTCTGACATACGCAACTGTGCGATACCCTTACGGAACTACAGTTCTCTGCAAAGTGTTGTGAAAGATTTCGTTTTTCAGAAATGCGTAATTGTGAAGGACGAAGTTGTACCTAATAATTATTTGCTGTAAAAGTAGTTCATCTTCAGAGTGCAGCTGGGTAGTTTACTGACTGCGCTCGTTGAACTACGTATTGAAGTGCTGAAATATTGAAATTTAAGTAGATTTCTGACTGCTCTCGTTGAACTACGGATTGAAGTACTGAAATATTGAAATTTATAAGTAGATTTCTGACTGCTCTCGTTGAACTACGTATTGAAGTGCTGAAATATTGAAATTTATAAGTAGATTTCTGACTGCGCTCGTTGAACTACGTTTTGAAGTACTGAAATATTGAAATTTGTAAGTAGATTTCTTCCTGAACACAAGGTTTGTTAAGCCAGAATGCCGTTAGATTTTCCTCTGTGTGCAGGCGCCGCCGGTGAGCGTCGCGACTCGGGGTTCGAGCATGGCCCGACCACGGCTACTTACCGACTGTCGACGTACAGCAATGCGAGCCGAGGACGCGAGTCAGGCAGTTTGCGATCGGGTTCGACGAAGGTTACCTCCGCAGACCAAGGAGTTGGTGGAGGCGTCGGCTCCTCTCCGTTGCGCCTCGCGTCGCCTGCGCTTAGCTCCCAGCGTACGCCTCTGCGTTCCGCGATGTCCTCGAGGACTACAGGCGACCCGCGCACGCGATCGGCGTCTAGCGTTTGGTTTGTGAATGAACAGCGACAGCCTCTCATCGGGGGTGATGACATTGCAGATGCCGATGGAAACTGTCGCACGAAGAAACCTCGGAGAGATTCGCCTCCACCTCCTCCACGCGGAGATGATAGCAGCACTAGCGGGGACAGCATCAGTACTAGTGGGGACAGCTGCGAGGCGGAGGACAAAGGCAGCCGCACGTCATGGTGGGAATCCATTTTTTCGATCGTAACAACAGCGATTGGTGCGGGTATCGTCACGCTACCCAGTGTCTTCGCAGCCACTGGCTACGTGCCTGCGCTGTTGATTCTCTTCTTCTGCACTGCCGCGAGCATCTATGCAGCGGTGAAAAAAGGCCAAGTCATGGAGCGCATTGAAGATCTCAACGAGGATGGTCTGGATGTCTCCCAGATGGGCGAGCTCACGCAGGTGCTCTTCGGAAAACGCTGGGCTAGTGGTACTTTCTTTTAGCTAGTAAAGATTATGTTTATGAATTTGCTTACCTCGTAATCGCGTATGAAGAGATAAAAGAAGATTGATTCGTCAAATTCGTGGAAATACAGCGCCGTTCCAATTGGCAGCTTGAAGTTTGACTGATAAAGAGAACTTGCTTCTTTAAACGAAGGACTCTTGCTAACAAAAAATAAATGTGTCTTTTCATTTTTAAAGTAAAACAACCGGTTAGTTTTTACCTCTATCCCTAGGCTTATCCCTTCAAACACTAATAATGTCTGTGTTTCTTTTCATTCACCCCCATCCCACTTGGAACACAACAGCGTACAGCAAGTTCTACCACACGTTTATTCTTTTGGTTGGGTGCGTGTTCATGCTGTTGCTGGCTGAGAATTTCGAGATCCTGTTTGACGCAGTGCCCTTCTTTTCCACTGGAGGTTGGATCATTGTCGTGGCTATTGTGCTCACCCTGCTGTGCTGGCTCCGCGATGTGTCCGTCCTAGCAAGGGTGTCGTTCGCCGCGTGGCTCAGCTGTATGGTGGTCATTGTTGTGGTTTTCGCGAACACGCTGATGAGTCCGCGTGCTAGTGGCGACAACGCAGCTCGCGCTTTCGAGTGGCCGGTTTTTACGGAGAGCAAGCCGCTGTTGGCGTGGATGCCAAGTACGGCAATTGTTGGCCGCCAGACGTTTAACTCAGATGCTACAACAGGTGCAACAGGACCCTCAGGAGAGGTGGTGCGTCTGCCGCGGGGGTCTACGACCGCAGTATCGGCCTTATTGGAAGCCGCGGCGGCGGCTCGAGCAGGAGAAGTACCTGGACGAGAGCCAGACCGTTTCTCGCGCGCTGCAGAAGCGCCAAAGACCACGCATCCAGGCACAAAGAGTCTCGATAGTTACACCCTGAAAGTGGACTCAACATCAGGAGCTGTGGTAGCACATCTCGGAGAAGTATCTTCAAGCAGACCGACCTCAACATCTGCTACTTCATCTGCTACTTCATCTTCTAACGCACAAATAGAAATAGCTGAAGTGGAAGAAGAACGTGAATCACTCTTGATGCAAGTCCGCTCGCAACCGATGCGCAAGAGTGGGGAACGGTTTCAGTATCCGCAGTGGGTGAAGTGGCAGCAATGTCACTGGGATAACACGTGCCTGGTTACTAAATTAGGCCGCGTTGACTATGTTCAGCCGGTGAGTGTGGATCCGCGCATGTTGGCCCAGCTGGTGAACTCGGAGGCTGGCGTTCTGCCCCAAAATAGACCAGGCAGTAGTCAGCAAGGACCTGCCTCTTCAGGAAGAGCTGCAGCATCGACAGAAGCAGCTCTAGGAGGTGCAGAAGGGAGCAGTGCTAGTCTAGAAGGGGCAACGCTAACTACTAGTGGAGAAGAAACCAGTGAAGAAGAGGCACTGGGAGGTGCTGGACTCGAGACTGGTACTATGGTTGAGACTGTCAGAGATCACACTTCTCTTTTTGATGCGTCATTGCCTGGGGATTACGAGGCATCCAGCAAGTGGTTGGCGCGATTTGCGTTTCCGAAGGACGAGACCTTGCCCTTGGAGCCAGTGACGTGGCAGCAGGGAGTGTCAAATGTGCAGGCTCAGCTCCGGGCGCTTCTACCTGGCGCGGCTACTTCTGGGAGAGGATACCCTGGCGCTGCTTTCGTCTTGGAACGACCGACTACAACTGGTGGAGTCATTGCTGGTGGACTCATTGCAGAGCAGACTCCTGCGCACGCGCCGCACATTCCTGCCAGTGGAGCGGTTTCCTCGGCACCAGCAACACCATTCAGAGCACAAGAAGCACAATCACCAACAGGGTCTAGAAGTACCGCTGTTGTTGCTGCGGCGAAGCAGCCAGCTGCGCCAGTATCTGCGAGCACGTCATTACGGCAGGAGAGCACGGCGCAAGCCGCAATGCCGCCAACTAGTCTGTACTTCTTCGAACTGAAGAGTGAGGGCGCAGTGTGCGAGTTGACTTGGCGTTGGCATCTTGGTGCAGCTTCTAAGCCCAAGGTGTCCGCTGCAAGGATTCAACGGCCAGCCCAAGCTTTCCTCTTCTTGCGATTCTCAGTGCCTAAGGAACAGGCTAGCACAACTTCGCAACGTAAGGGTGTCGAATCGGCATTGAAGAAGTGGTGCGTGCAAAGTCGTAGTACTAGGAGTCAGACGCGTGTCGAGAGAAAAGTTGCGGGTCAGATGACGGTACAGGAGCTCGCCGCTCGCTTGCCAGCGATTCTCGCAGGTTTGCGTACTTCATCTTCTAGTACTTCTGGAAATGCGAATGTGAATGCCAATGTCATGGCAACCTCTGACTTGCTTCAAGTAGAGAGCAGAGCCGTTATCTACCATCTGGTGGAGAATGAGAGGAAAGAGGAAGATTCTGCAGAGAATTCAACTGCACCTCCTAGTTCTGCAGAGAATTCAACTGCACCAGCCGCCGCAACGGAAGGAGGTGCAAACGCCTCTACTACAACAGGTGGACCAGCCGCCGCAACGGAAGGAGGTGCTGCAAACACCTCTACTACAACAGGTGGACGAGTGCAACAGCCGGCATCGAAGGATAGCGCAGCTTCACAAACAGAGCAAAAAGTCGAGCTTTCCAAGAGCGATACTCATGAGAGACGTTGGTCCTTGGTGCCGCGTCAAGACCGTTTTCGACAGCGAAACAGCAACAGCACGCCACAATCGAGGACGCCTGAGTTTTTCAGAGAATTGGTAGATTCCTGTGGATTCACCGGTTCTCGGGGGCAGAAGCGTTGCGCATTGCGTGCTGGAAAAGCCGGACTCTGGTTAGCGGCTCCAGTAGAACATGAAGAGGACGGAGGTGAGCGAGTAGTGAAAGAAGAACTTTTCTATGCACCTTTCCCAGAAGAAGAGGCTCTTACGACTTCATCGACTTCATCGACCTCGTCTGGAGAAGGGACCGCATCGTCTTCACCTGCTGCTAAAGCACGTGCAGAATTCTTAGCGTTCGTAGCTGATATGACGACTCAGCAGCAGCAGTTGTCCAGCACCCCATCTAGTACGTCTACTGCCTCATCTTCTACATCGTCCACTGCCTCATCTTCTACAGCGTTTGTAGCTGGGATGACATCTTCTACATCTTCCACTTCTGATGTTTCTGATGCTGGAGGTGCTTTCACTCGCTTGCGGGCTTTTTTGCTTTCGGAACTGCGCAAAGTAGTGAGCGTTAGCCGAAGCAGTCCTGCTGAGGTCAAGTCCGCCTTACTACAGGGACAGGAAGAAGATGTTGACGAGGAGGATTTTCTGACTACCTTCGAATTTTCGCGTGCTCAGGGGATGTGTTCCTCCGGTCCCTGGTTTTTCCAGGTGCCAGACGTTGTTTTGGCTTCGATTAACCGCTTCCTAGAGAAAATGCGAACCGTTGCACTGTCTAGGCGAAATCAGGCTTGGCGCACTTTGTGTGCTGATGTTGTCAAAGGTCGCTGGGAGGAGGATCAGGGTGGAGGTGGACCACATGGAGGAGATGCTACTTCTATGCAGGACGATCAGGTTGCTGAAGAAGAAGAGGTTGAACAGGCTAGCGGCCCCAGCGGGAGCCCAAGTACTTCGTGCGCACGAGGTGGATCTTTGTCTCGTAGTTGTTCTGAAGCAAGTAGCCTTGCAGGTGCGGGGAAGAATGGTAGAGGCGTTGCTGGAGGTGTTGGTAATGGACAGGAGGCTTCGAGTTCGCCAGAGGAGTTTTTGTCCGATATTGAGGCTGCAGCGAGAAGCAATAGGAGTACCTCTGGGTTGATGGGTCGACGTCGATCGAGTTTGAATGGAGGACTCACAGGCGAGGCGCGGCGTCTCTTCTCGTCGACTGTTAGAAAAGTGAGCTTTTCGAGTCTGCAGTTCTTCCGATCGGAGCCGGTCGGCCACAAGCTGGGATTTTTCGAGACTGCGGACGAAGTAAGGACTCGGTATGAGCAGCAACAGCAAGAAGCACAAGCGGAGGAGCTGGCCGCAGAGGCGGAAGTAGAACGCGCGCAGGCAAGACTCTCGGTAGCACAGGGCAGTGTCGAGGAACCTCAGAGGCGGCGTCTCCAAGAAGACGTTGTGGCAGCAACGAAGAAACTAGCTGCAGCAAGGGAACGTCGTGCACAGCTACAAGAACTACAGCAAGCTTCATCTAGGAGTCTTTCTAACACCCAGGAGAACGAGAATGATCTCTTCTTCCGACCACATGGTGTTCAACAGCAGACGCCATGGCTTTTCCTAGACCAAGAAACAACCGCCAAAACGGGTTGGAGTGCCTTCACTACGGCTTTGTCGTGGATGGTCACGCAGACGAATCGCGTGTTCTTTTCTTTTACCTTTGTGATGATGATCCCCGCACTCTACACGTCGATGGCACAGCCGGAGAAAATCTACTCCTCAGTCTATGTCTCCAGTTGCACGATCATGTTCATCTACCTCGTCGTGGGGCTCTGCGGGTACTATTGTTGTAGATACCTTTAAGCTTGACTATAAGTTTTATAGTTCCTGGATAAAGTACTAAAAGGTAGTTTGAAAAACGAAATGTGGCTGCTAAGATAAAATCCAACCAACTGGAGTACAATTCTCTTGTAAGAACTGAGTGAAATAAGGTATCTCTTTGTCCTCCAAACATAGACTTTGCTCAAACTAAACGAAATAAAGGTACATCACATACGGTCGCAACACCGGTGGTAGCATTATCGAGAGCATGCGACATGAGTACCACAATGAGGTGAATTTAAAACCCGCAGCTTCCTGGATGGGTATCGTGGTGGCGCTGATGATCATCGTGAACGTGTTCATTTCTTTCGCTCTGATCATGAACGGCACACTGCTACACATCGAAATGTACTGGTCCGGAGCCACGCGGCCATCTGAAGTCCGCAGTGGCACTAGCAAGCTGGTTCGCACTCTTGTGGTGTGGCTCGCGGGTTTGGTTGTCTGGTCAGTCCCCTTTTTCACCCAACTAGTCGGATTAGTTGCAGCCTTCGGTTGCGTGTTGACGCAAGTGCCATATCCGCTAGTGGCCTACTCCAGAGCCTACAAGGGTGAAATTGGCATGGGCGAGAAAGTCGTGCACATCGTGCTGTACATTTTCTGTTCTGTGTCGATCGTGTTTGGTGCCGGCGAAGCGATATACGGCTTAGCGACGTCTGGCGTCCAGAGCATGGCAGAAAAGTTCGGCTGTGCCGAACAAGCTGCGATGGAACCTGCGCCAGAAGGGGCCATGCGCTTCTGGACTTTCCTCCTGAATTACCAATTCTTTCAAAGCAGTTGATTCAATTCTAAACTACCCACCAACTACGACAACTTGAGCTTCGGCTCCTCTGCATAACATGGCATAGAGACCTTGTTCCTGGCGACCTTGTTCATTAGATTTAGATATTAAGAAGATAAGAATTTAGAAGCCCATACCTACTAAACTATTTCTATTTGTATTTCTTGCTGATCGAAATATTACCACATAATCGCGGCATCACCAGTGTAAATAAATCCTTCACATGAAGAAGCACTACAATTTATAGCACCTTTTCATACTACAACTCATACAACTACCTGCATGACCTAACAACTTCAACTTTTTCAAACTAGAGCGTCTGCCACTTAAAGAAATAAGTGAACTTCCTCGAAAAACTGAGAAACTATCCTACAAAATAGAAGTTACATAGAGAAGATAGATGAAGATATTTTTAGCCTCAATTTTGGAAGCCAAGAGACCACCTAACTTCATGAAAGGGATGTGTACGAACTTAGGAAACGCAAGCAAGATCAAAGAAGACAGCGTGCATCGTCGTCGGAGAATATTAACAAGGCGAAGTGCAGCAGTATGAGAATATAGAAACACATCCATGCACACGAAGCTATCATGCATGGACCTCGTGAAGCATATTCATATTCATAGAATGAATCATCTGCACCGTGGTTTGTTTCTTCGAAAATTTTGGACATGACACACTACTAGACCTCCGAGTTCGAGTTGTGCAGCCACAGTCAGCACTCGATGACTGTTCCTGCGAAACGAGACGTTGCAAATTGTTAGGCATAGAAGACATGGTTTATTCCAAACGGAAGAGATACAACGGAAGCTAGATAGGAAAGGCACCGCACGACGACTAGGACGAGCTCGACGTCGACGAGCTATGTATTCATTCATGTACGTCATATGCGTTCAATATCTTATGCAGTTTTTTTTGAGACTTCTTGACGAAGGTTCCTAAAGACAGATTAGCTTATAGGGCTTCTGCAGTTTTTGGGTTTTGTTATGTACTTGGAACTCTGTTTCTCTTGGTCTTTCGCGTTTCTTTTGGACTATCGTCTAAAATCTGATAATGCTAGAGTAACTGAGGAGACTATTTATCTGGCATCCTGCCGTTTCTAGATAGTGAAGAATGGAGGTTCCGAGGAGATAGAAGCCACACCTAAAGTTAGAAGATTGAAGCTTGGGAGGTAGAAGATAGAGCAGCCAGATCAAGAAGATACAAAGTCATTAAATGACAGCAGTTGAAGATTTCTTATGCATGCATGAAGATGTCTTAGAAGGTATAGGAATGATCGTTGAGTATACTTAGTGCAATTTATTGTAGTTTCGTCCTATTATGTTAGGATTATCCATTATTTTTTGGTGGCAGTTTGTTTAGGATTTTCGTTTTATGTTGAGACTAGGAAGACCGAGAAGTGATGACGTAGATGTTGGAAAGAGTTTAAAGGATTTGCTTATGAAGTAGTGATTCCCTTGTATGATGATGATCTCTGATGACCTATGATATGCTGATATCCTAAAAATATCCTTGAAGAATTTAGACATGTATGAACAATCCCTCTTCTCATAGATTGTAACGACTCCCAGGCTGCTCATATCGGCGTGCGCGTCGCTGTTCCTTACTTAGAACAACATGTGATGTTGTCCCGTATTTTCCTATTTGTTCTATCGACTAACACTGACTAAAAACACGTAACACGGACTGACACGTGATGAGGGAGACTCAGACCCTGGCTGATCTCGCTGGTGCATACTCAAAAAGTGTTCTTCAAAGAAAAGTTGCTGTTGCCGATGAGCAGGAGCATAGACCCAAGCTCCGATTACCGGCTTGCGCTGTGTTGAGAGAAGAAAATGCAACTACAAGTTCCACCAACAATATTATGAAAAGAAATAGAACGTTTCTTCAAGTGAACCACTCATTCTGCTTGAAGTATTGATTAAAAAAGAAAAAGTCACCGAATCCGAATCTGAAAAATGGAAATTCTAGAGCCACCATTCGGGAAATATGTATGATCTGCGGTTCCTGGAGATATTATGATCTGCGTTGAAATCTTAATGTTGATAGGGGAGGTTGATTTCTTTGCCTAAAAGATTGCGCTAATCGAGTAAATAATTGTCTGATGCTTGTTTCGCACACCTTTTTTCATCTCTCTTCTTCCCAATGTACCAACGAACAGGTGGGTTTGTCGGTTTTGCACACGAGGAGGTTCGTGCACCAGACGGGGGCCCTCCATGAAGCGGTGGGTCCCGCTGTTGCTGGCACCAAGGTCAGTCAGCGAAGATAATGTTAGCATAGCTCTCTCGCTTCATAGTCGTGAATGCTCACCTCTCTGCAGGCGAGCCAATTCCTATCCTATCCTATGCATACAAGATGGCGTCTGAAAATCGTGCTTCCTTCCGACATTAAATATTCTGGAGAGTCTCGTTGGGGTCATCTTCGGATGTGCTTCTGATCTGCACGAGTCATCTCCTGAGACGCGTCCGGTCTTCGTCGACCGCACGCCGCATTTTCTATAGACTACTACCCGCGCAGTGGTCGGCGACAGACAATTATAAGTAGCAGATATCGGAGGACTGATTGGAGTGCCAACTCGGAGTGCCAATAGGTTGCATTTTGTGATGATGCAGGATGTGCAACACATAGTACACAACTACATGCAATGCATGGATCTCGAGTCTCCTTTTGTACCATCTCCGGTGACTTTGTATTTTTTCTCGCATGAGGAGGTGAGCATCGTCGGTCACCTTCGTCATCACATGAGGAGCAACGACATGAACTCCACTGTGACAGTGGTCACCTTCGTTGTCCCATGAGGAGCAACGGCATGAGGAGCAAGAAGAGAGCAGTCGGAGAACCCTAAAGAACCCTTCTAGTGGCACAGAAAGCACGGCTTCCCAGCAATAGTGATTCGTCGGGTTTCGACCCTTCTCACGCCTCATTTCTGGGAGGAAAATCCCCGTGTCGAATGGCAGAGAGTGCCAATCGTAGACGAGAGTGCAGATATCAACCTCCTAGGGTGTAGATGTCTGTTTTCGCAGAAGTAAAAGCGAATGCCGTGACCGCATATCAATCGCTTTGCTGTCGTTTCTGTCCGCGGGACCATCAACAGTCGACAATTTACTCTTATTATCGGCTCACTTCCGTACTTGATCATGTGACGAATGTAGCCTCTAGTTGTACCCGCGCGTACAATCTAGGCACAGAAAGCACGACTTCTCAGCATTTGTTTGGAGCTTTGGCTTCTAACATAACCTGTACTATAGGATTCTGAGAGGAAAATCCCCGTGCCGAATGATAGAAAGTATCAACTGTAGACAGTGAGGCAGACGACTTGCCGTAGTAAGTGGCCTGTTTTCGCAGAAGGTAAAGTTAATGTCGTGAGCACTTAGTGTTGCGTATGTTGGCGCGGCTCAGCCCGCATTCGTATATACTCAATCTGCTAACTCAACGGGGTTTACTCTTCTGATGCCTGTGAGATTCATTCGAACAAGTACGGACTTGAAGACGTCTCCGCGTTTTTTGTGTAGGTTTTTGTTGTTGAAGATATTTATTTTCCTTGGGTTGACCATGATGAATGAATGAATTTCCTTCCTCTGGGTGGCAGCGGCGGGCGCTTACCGGACTGTTCGCAGCACTAGATACCGCGTTCCAAGCACCGGCGCACTCGGTAGTCGACATTCGGTTTGTATCTAGAAATCTGTCGCATGATATGGCATGTTGGTGGTTATGAACAGAGGCTGATGAAAGGCTTAAAGATATGAAAGTTGTGAACGATAGCGAAAGGATTAGGAAAGTGAAGACCTGGCCGATAGTTCTTGCCAACATGTGAAGCGCCCATAGCAGGATGAAAATTATACACTCATTGAATTAATTTCTTGATCTTGTTTATTTCTTTTCCACGACATCCAAAAAAGTCGTGGTCATCACGAGTTTGATTCTGTACAAATATGAGTGACGCAATCGAGAAAGCTGGATTGGTGAAAATATGACTCCGAGACAGATGTCCAAAAGGAAAGAGGTTTAGACAAGTATCAACCCAAGCCAAAAACCGCAAAAAGTAAGGAAGGAAGAAAAACCTGCTAACCAAACACCTTTCATACCCCACGAATGCGAATGGGCACACTACTACTACTACTACTACTACTTCTAAAATTTCTCTGTCTTGTTCTTGTAGTACACTAGCTTCAATTATAAGTTTAAGAAAACTCATGCCACATCTGAATGTGGCATGTTGTTTTCTTTCTGGTGAATTCCCATTTCAAGGAACACAGTCTTCATATGATTCAGCATTCGATTTCCCAGAAGATTCTGCCAGGTACTTCTAAGAAACGTCCACATATCTTCTCTATAAGAAGCAGGGAAACAAAATGCCTTCATCCAGAGTGTTTCGGACGTTCGACGCCGATCAAGACAATACTCTACTGGGAGACGAGTTGGCCGATGCTATTCGTGTACTCGACGTCTCCCAGGACGAACTAGAGGGTGCTCACTCTCATCAAGGAATTCGAGACAGTTTTGTCGGGCAGACCGAATATAGCTTTCCAGGGGTTGCGCGACATGCAGCTCTGTCGTGGTACGAAGGAAGCGGACGACGGGAATTATGAAGATGCCCATGTCTTCATAGTGGTCAACATACAAGTCCGATTACGCAGCTGATTCATCTTCTTTCTTCTGCCAAGGAAGGCATAAAGAAGCCTTCTATTTCTTTGAGTTATACAGTGTTACCCAATTTCTACGGTGATCACGAATGGTCATATCAGGAGCACACACATGAGCATGACATTTTTGAGTTAGTATTATTTGCGAAAGTAAATGAGACTTGTTCGTCTACTATCAGATAGTATCTTCTAATTCCCGGCAGAGGGCTACGAGCAATTTGAGTAGCACTTTGAGGAGAAGATGTTTGGGGTTCCTCTGCTGCACGTAAAGCAGCCTCCGCAAGACTTCGATCTTGGTGTGGTCCGTACACAAGGACACGAAACCCGCGTCGATGAAGGACACGTCGGAGAGAGTGAAGTTGATTTGCTCTCGTCGTCGGTGCCGTCATCGACATCTCCGAGCTCAGGAGCATCTTCGGACTTGGAAATCTTTATGTCGTCTGATGAGGACGAAGATGAAATATTACCACCCGACGTGGACAAAGACTACAACAGAGACGGTCTCGAACGACAGGCTTGGCAGGAGGATGATCCTTGGAGAACGCGTCGACCACCACCTCCAGCAGCTTCCGGACCGCTGCGTGCGCCGAGTCCTCCATCGTGGCGGTTTAGTGGGCGAAATTTCAAAGATGAACAACTCGTCGCTAAAGAGAAGAAAGACCGTTCTTCAGCTCGTCGGGATACTAGACCCGACTTCGAAGAACGGTCTTCAACTCGCCGCTTTTTCTTTGCTCCTGAGCAGGGCGATCATTCACAAGCCGCTGAAGGCAAGTATTTGTTCACGTCGAGCGACGGTTTGGTCGTGCGTCTGATCCCGCCTCCTAATCAGAAGCCTACTTCGATCTCGCCTGGGGCACCTCAGACAGGCATCAAGAATTTCTACGGGGAAGGGAAAAACGCACCGTTTTTGCTCTCGTTGCTACTAGCAGGGACAGATCCGAAAAGGATGGGCTTGTTCGAACTGAAACTGAAGTTAAGAGTAAAATACTATTTACTACTTCTTCCACTGATACTGCCGTTCTTCCTTAGAATCTAGAAGTGTATTTTTATACTCAAGGACCACGACGAATTTGTTTAGTCATCATGAGGAGAATGAGTATGTGTCACTCAGCGACGAGAAGGACTCATCGATGAGTCACTTGAAAGAGTCACTCATCGACTCGTGATACTCCTACCGACTGCCCCCGCTAATAAAGCCAAAGGGCTTCGATGCTAGCGAATTCAATGTGAACAACTTCAAGTCGCCTCTGGAATGGGGAGAAGCGGTGCTGCGCAAGGCTCTTGGATTTACGCTGAGCTGGGATACCTTTCCCTTAGTGAAGGTGAAGGACATCGCAGAAAACGCGGCATCGAATTTATGTTGGGTTCACTTATTCAGATGTTGGTCTCGTCTGAGTTCTGAGTTCTAGGCTCTAACATCTGAGTTCTGAATTATACACATATTTATATATGAGCTGACAGGACGACGATAGCGCCGGCGCTGAATTAGTTTTAGCAGATAGCAGGACCCTTCAGGATACTTGTGGATAGTTGCCCTATTCTCTTTTCTATCTTCCTCTGGTCTTTTTTTTTTCTATTTAAGTCGGCTCCACCACAGATATATATTATATGAGCTCTGAGTTCTAGGCTCAGACAGATTTTGTTTGTTTTGGGGAATATAAAGCACTTCGGTTCATCTCACCTTCATATGAAACAATAAAGATGTTGGTGTTGGACTTGCACTAGGTCTAGGATGTTCATATGTCTATCCGGAAGTGCATTCGAAGCTGCAGGTCGGCGATCTCCTTTTGGTCTTGTTTGGTGGCACACGGATCACAATGACGGCCAAGCTCAAGGGCCAAGACCCCAACAGTTCGGTGCTGCAAGCCACAAACGAGAGAGCTGCCAAATCCGGGTCAGGCAGTGCGAGTTTTGTCTTCATGCACACCATTAAGGCGCGATACAATCGTCCATTTCCAAGGGTCATTCTCTTCGGTTTCTCACTTGGGATTCCGAAGAAATGAAGGGAAGAAATGAATTGTTTTGAGCTCTAACACAAAGAACGAAAACGACTTCCTTCAACTCTCTATGCCCTCAGTTTCCTGGTTCAAGGACCATCATCAGGATGTAGGCTTAAAGTTCGACTCGAAGACGATGACGACGGTGGCGGAAGTCGCTCGAGGCGGATGGGCGGCTAGCGTAGGAATACAAAAGGGCGATCAGTTGTGCATAGTGGGGGAAAAAGCGGTTTTGGGCAAGAGCAAATACAGAGATCTAGTGGTCAAATTAATGCAAGACTACGAGAAGGGGAATGCAGATCGCGGCGCTTCTGATTTGCTCATTCGACGATCTGGCGGATTTCCAAAGTTAAGGAGTACAGATTTAATTGTTGCGACTACTAAATCTTCTAAAAGTCGTACTAGTTATCAAAGATATTGGAAAAAGAAGATAATTGGGCTTCTAAAAGAATCTATCGAAGATATCGGGCTTTCTAGATGCTCATGTTTATCAACACAGAGACTTCACTGAAATGAAATCATGATCATGACGTCGAGCTTGAGTAAGTAGGTACTTCTAGGTTGTGGTTAATATCGGAGCTCTAACTGAAGCAACGATCGACGAAAAAGCAGTCGACGTTTCAAGAGCACTCAGCGACAAGTGGCAAGCCATGGTCAAGGGTACCAGTCCCGGAAAAGCGCTTGTTCTGCCAGCATCTGGCGCGAAGTCGGCGTCCATCATCAGGAAAAAAGTTGTTAGCGATACGGAAGAGTATCAACGACAGAAGCGAGTACTGAGTATGCTGGAAACAGCGAAAAGAGAAGAAGAGGAAAAGGGTCAACAAGGTCAAGCTCAGCAGCAACCGACTCCGCCTCCAAGTCAAGGCCTTTCCGAAGGCCAGCAACCAAGAACTGCGGTGCCGAGTAGCCAAGAACAACAGCAGCCTCCTGCTGCACCTACTGTGCAAAGTCAACAGGGGCCGACTACTCCTGTACAGATTCAGGAGCAGCCTCCTGCCGTGCAGCAGGGTCAACAGCAGACTACTCCTGTACAAAGTCAGCAACAGCAGACGTCGGCACCACCACAGCAGAATCAGCAGACCACTGTCACAAGGACATTAGAAGCAGCGAATGATGTAGCGGCAACAACGACCACTATTATGGGTACCGTCATCGCATCTTTTACAACATCTTTCAGCCAGTTCCTTCTTGGAACAAGCTAAGAGATGTTCTAAAAGACGGGTTGTCGGTGCCTCTAACACCAGCAACCACGTGCAGCAAGTTCAGCAACAGGTGCAGGCACCAGCCTCCTCCGAAAACGCGGGTGCTAGGTCGTCGTCAAGCACAACTAGCGTTGTCCTGGGAGATCCACCAGCCGGTCGAGGTGCTTCGTCAACAGTAACAAGTGTCTCTAGCAACATATGGCAAGAAAAAGTGTACTCATACTCAATAAATTTTACAGCTAGGATTTAAGTAGGAAAGTAGCTAAAGGGTGAAGAGTACACTTTTTCGTGTCATACAATATGACGCCATCGTCACAGTCAGGACCTCGCAATTATCACGGTAGCAGTCCCCATCCGCCATATCTGCTGTCAGTCTTAGTCGCGAGTGCGAATCCGACAGAGATCGGCCTCTACGAAGCCAAATTGAAGCCTCAGATTACCGGAAGTGACCTCGTGTTGCCTCCACTCCACGTCCACAGTGACTCGACGTCGTCTCTGCTTCGAAGTGAGAAACGGTTTCTCGAAGTTTTTGGAGTAGCTTTGGAGTGGTCTGAATTTCCGATTGTCAGGGTGCGAGAAGTGAGCCCAGCTGCACAGAAAAGTTCCGCGATGTTAAGGCTTCCGGGAATCCATCTTCAGAAGCGTCTTGGGGCACCCGCCCCTCTAAGGGAAAAGCAGACCCAAGATGACTCCCAAGATGGATTCCGGTAAGATTTAACAAATGCTGTCGGCGACATCCTCATAGTGTTGGCAGGCAACCGAATCACCCTGTTGGCACAAGCGAAGGGGTCGGATCCGAACGCGGCTTTATTGAGTCTCTGTGAGAATTAAGGCTCACCCTAATCCATCTTTTGAAGCATCTTAGACCTGTTCCATAAGGCGGGGAAATAGGTCTAAGATGAGTCCCGCGATGGATTGGGGTGAGCTTTAAGAGAAAGCGCTGAAGCAAAGCAAGTCCGGAACCGTGTCCTTCATTTTCGTGCGTGGCACCGTAGCCGAGCGATTCATGCAGCTGAGTGTTCCGAAGGAAGCAGTCTCGGATCCGAGTCTCCTAGGTCTTAAACTGGATAGGCGGAAAACCACAACGATAGCGTTAAGGCTTAGACTCATATAGTTTTTAAAAAACAAATTTTTGTTTGAGAGTAATAATATGTAGACACTAATAGCTATTGAGCGGAGTACTCCTCTGCACAGATGCAATCAGTTTCTTTCTTTGAAGTAAAATAGTTTCTTGAATTCTAAGGCCAATGTGATTGTTTGAGAGAACATATGTAGACACTAATAGCTACAGTAGAGGTACCACGACATGACATGGCCTTCCTCGTAGGTCTCAACTAATCATCTTTCTTATTCTTACGAAGGAGGAGCATCTTCATCTTGGAAGGGTTGTTCGCTCGCCAACAAGGGAAAATCATGGCTCCCAAGATGGTGCTCAAGAATGCTAGGATGAATATCGGCCGCAAGGTCTTCTAATAGCTTCCGTGACTCCAGGTTCCTGGGCAGAGGTCAATGTTGAACTTCAGATGGGAGATGAAATCGTCGGGGTCGCTGACAAAGCCGTTCTTGGTAAGCAGAAGTATTACGACTTTGTGCGCGACTCTCTTGGTTTGGGTCCGAGTAAGTCCTCGTCTGCAGAAGCGGCGGATATCTTGTTATGGGTCGTACCTTGGTCAGCCCATGTCTTATAACATACAACATCTTTTGGCCAGTTTCCTCTTGGAATGTATAAGCTAAAAGATGTCCTAAAACAAGATCATGGGTTGTTAGTAGTCGGTGGTGCCTCTAATCTTGATCCTGCGTACTGCTACTCCAATATCGCTAGCTGATAGGGCTAAGGCGGAAGTTGACGTCTCTAGACCCTTACCAGACGCATGGACTGCACAAATAGTGGCAGCGCCACAAGATCGAATACAGCCATCCACCACTAAGCTAGAATCCAAGCAATCAGTAGCCTCTTCTGGTGTACTAGCTTCACCCACGTCCTCTGACGTCGGACAACATCATGCTATCCCTCGAACGCCAGCGCCACCCGTAGATCATACTGGTTCTTCCAGTGCTGGGCCAGGTAGTAATGTAGGAGTTTCTGAAATTACTCGTCAAATACAGACTGTCGCTCCGAACGTGCCTGAGCAAGGAACAAGTACTACTGCTACTGCTGGGGTTGCAATGATTGCGGCCTCTGCAGCTGGAGTTGCAGGCGCAGTTGCAAATGGAAGCGCCGTAGTAGAAGCTCGAAATGCGGGGGCTGCTGGTGCTCCTCCGCTACCGTTGAAGCGGTTCACTAGGACTAGCGTTGCAGATCCAGGATCTCCGGATCTTTTACCAGAACTGTGCAATTCTGCTGAGGTTGCATCACTCGGTGTTCACGGCTGGCGCCAACAGAAGGCGAACAAGGACTTGCTGAAGCTCAAGGAGATGTCAGCTGAGGAAAAGTTTCTGCGTCTCTTTGGTTTTCTGGCAGACTTCTCTCAGTTTCCTCGTGCCACCATCACGCGGCTGGAGCCCACAACACCACGAGGGAGGAATCCTAGCATGATAGCGAAGTACTCTCCTCACGCGGCACTTGGAGATGAGCTGCTGATTGTGTGCGAGGTCTACGTCTCGAAAATCGCTGATCCTGAATGGGCGCAGCCTCACAAGGAAGAAACTGAAGAAAAAGGTGGTGCTAAAAGGAAAAGTGGAGGAAGGCCTAGTAGAAGTAGAAGCACTGCTATCTCCGCTACTCCGTCATCTAGTAATAAGACAACTACATCACCTACATCAGTAACAACAAGTCCCTACGACGCCGTGATCCAGCGTGTGACCCATAAGGTGCTAGAGGAAGCACCGACAAGACACCGTGGTCATGCGTGGAACCACTTTTTCGCTGCATCGTTCATCTTCCTGGCCAGGAACTCTATTGGGCAGTACCTTCAAATCGCGCTAGATATGCGAAAGATGAAGGCGTGGTACGATAAAGAGAATGATAGACCAGCACGGGTGGCGGATATTCTGGGTATACCACTGTTGAAGCTGGACAACAACCGCAGGATGCTAGTATTAAGGCTACCGCAGGATGCTAGTATTAAGGCTACCGTGACCACACGGCCGAGAGAAAAACACGGCCATGACTACACAGGGCGGTGGCATATAGTCCTAACGAAAGAAAAGAGAGATGCCCGCAAGAGGGTAGCCGACGTCGCCGACTGAGTGAATGAATGAATGAAGCACGTCCTTAAGAACTACAGAAGCATCCTTGGATCTTCTTTTTCTACTTGAAAAACAGCTGAGGGTGAGGCTCCAGCACAACCGAACTACTACAACATCTACACGAAATTCTCGCATGCTGAAGCATTTCCTTGGAACTAGAGAAGCATCCTTGGAGGATGTTCTTTTTCTACATCCAAGAAATACT
This sequence comes from Amoebophrya sp. A25, assembly GCA_905178165.1. Taxonomy (NCBI): domain Eukaryota; class Dinophyceae; order Syndiniales; family Amoebophryaceae; genus Amoebophrya; species Amoebophrya sp. A25. The sequence goes on from CAJINU010000044.1 coordinate 848,575, forward strand.
GTCAGACCACGTCTCTACGGTCACCATGAACGGCGATAACGGGGACAAGAGCATGCATGCTCTCAGGGAAGATGCGAACGCGGTAGCTCTAATAGTAGTGGAGCGACTTACTCCAAACGGATGGGCACAACAGCAGGGCTTTCAGGAACAAGTAGATCGCATCTTGATCGTAAACGGCGAGGCGATTGAGAAGATGACGGATGCAGATATTGAGGCATACTTCTTAACGGAAAGGGATTATGCGGAGGAAGAGGATGGCGAAGAGGATACTACTAGACATTCTGCTGGGGAACAAGTTAGCAAACTAGTGGCATCTTCATCTACGTCTGATGGTGGTCCTCCTCCAATCGGAGGAGGAGCAAGCAAGGCATTCAAGGATTACGGCGCAAGTGCTTCCTCTACGGGCCCTGCTCCATCTTCTTCTTCCGCGAGCAGCAACAAGTATAGCAAGAACATTGTGTATTTATTGTGGCGACGGTCTGGTGCAGCGGGTCCATTTCCGGATGACATGCGGGAACGGTTGGAGCTAGATGTGACTGAGCCCCTTCCGAAAAACTGGCAGAATGACAAGTCTTTCACCACTTCGTTAAACGATTCAGTCGGTGCTTCCATGAACATCAACTATGCGCCACTCAGCATTGCTGGCCAGGACCGCGTCCCGAATTCAGCGGAGGGCTTCGACTTTCCATGGCAAAGCAGCGGAATTTGGATCGTGTCGCGTGCTGACGCGCAGGCTGCAGGAGTGAAGGCGCCGCAGAAGGATGCGAATGGTGACCCATTTGTCGTGACGAAGATTCTAGGTGTAGTGAAGCCGCCTAAGGATGTGAAGAATTATGGCTTCATTTATAATTCGTCTTGAGAAGCATTTAGTGGACACTTTTCCTAAGTGCTGTGGGGAAAGCACGCCAAGGATGCTCTCCAAGAAGCATTAAGGTAAGCGCTAAAAGAAGCAAGACCAGAAGTACATGGTAAGAGCCTACTCGCACCAACCGAATGCTGGAACCGCAGAAGCAAGAAATATTCTTTTGATGCCGAAGAAGCTGAAGATGAGTGCAGTCACACAAGCGAGTCTAGACCCAGCGACGAAGACGAAGATCGCTACGTTTTTTTAAGGGTTGTAAGTTGACCTATAGATACCTCCCTATGAGTATGAGCATCTCTATTGCAGGCTTCTGCACGTAGGAAAGGGACAAATATAAGTGCGCGCCACGACTAGATGGGGGTCAACTTTCAACCGCTAACTTTTCGCTAGTTCAGATCACCATCACACGACTCTTGTCCGTTTGCAGAAACGGGTCAGGAGGACACTGAAGAACCGCGACACAGCAGCCATAGAGGAGCACGTGAGACGCATGCAGAGATGGCATCCCGAACTTTCCCTTGACGAGTGCAGGGAGACAGCGGAGAAAGCCTTACGATACCGCAAACAGGTGATTGCTTCCGCGTTCATGGCTAGCAGTGTTGCGCACGACGAAGGCAGGATGATATCTAGTGGTGCGGCTGGTGCTGAGGGTGAAGCAGGTGAGTTCATGTCAATTGAGCTTGGTACTGACGACCATGCCCATTCTCACTCTGCTGGCAACAGAAGCCCCCATCGCCATAAAGTAGAACTCCTGGATGCGTTCCGCCTAGGTGTCAGTCCTCGTTTGACGGGCACGCAACTGCTGAAGAGCTCTCGCTTCCGACAAGCCATGGACATAGAGACCAAGGTCTTCTTGATGGAGACCGAGAAGCTTTTAACACGAGTACAGAAGGTTTTAGACGACGCCATTGAAGAGCGCTCCGCGATGGCAGACACTAGTGACAAACGCGATGACGCGCGAAAAGCAAGTAAAATTATGGCTCAAACAATACAATTCATTTCTACAATGCATTTCTTGCAGTTTCCTTCTTGGGATTCTGAAGAAATGCAGGCAAGAAGTGAAATGCTTTCTAACGAAAGGCGGCAGAGATTAGACGGCCTGCATGAGGCCATGGATGCATTGGAGTTTCAAAAACCTTTATGCTTGGACTTGAGAGTCATATTTTCCGTTAAAAAGCCGAAGGGAGTACAATGGATAACACTGGTCACTACCTTCTAGGACTCTCCGTTTTAAGTTCAAGACGCAAGACACTTGTCACTACCTACAGGACTCTCCGTTTTGAGTTCAAGACGCAAGACAAAACTTTAGATCACTCTTTCCCTTCTTAGAAGTTCTATCTCTAAGATCTACTTCTAAGAACTTCTAAGTTCTACTTCTAAGTCAGAATTTCAGAGCGTACGTTTTTCTACCTCTAACCTCCGCCTGCCTCGTCGCTCTATCACGGTGTGAGGACACCACAAGATTGCCAGCGCAGTTGCAAGCAGGCCGTAGCAAAGCTCTGAAGGCCATTACAGCGCAGGTCCACGCTGCGGCTTTGACTTGTGTGGAATTGTATCGACATCTTGGAGGTCCAAGCAGTACTCTGACTCAACCGAAGACAGTGGAATTGGATCAGGGACACGGTGGACCGGTGCAACAGTCTTCGCCAACATCTCTGGCTCTTCGAGAAGCGCATACTGGAATTCGGAGTTTGGTCATGCAGATCCTCGTGTCACAGAAAGAGTCTTCCTTGAGTGGTGAAACGTATGCAGAGTGTGACTTTCGTTTTGCGCATCTGGAGAGGACCCTGCTGTTTGTGAGTGACTTGTTCACGGCCGCTAAGAAGGAAGCTGCAGGGGGCGGGGGAGGGGGCGCTGGTGCTGGGGTACTTCGTTTGCATTCTGCGAATTCCATAAAGTTGGTTCTAAATTTCACAAGTTGTTATAAATAAAACACAATATAATTGAAATAAGAAGACAGCAGTTGTTGTTCATGGTGGATGCGCACGTGCAAGCAAATGCAAATTTGTTTCATGGCTACTTCGGTATGTACTCGAAAACTGAAAATAACCGAGTAAGTGACTGAAATAAGGGAGGTAGGTAGCTTTGACAGGGCTACTCTTCCTTGTTCAGGCTTAACTGTGCTTATTTCAAGTAGTTACTCGGTTATTTCAGTTTTTCGAAGTATGTACTTCTACTGGTTTCTCATGCCTACATGCCTCTCAATCCATCGACGGATCTTTACCAACATCCATCAGGAAGCAGACACGACGTTGAATCTGGCTGGTTACGACTACACGTCCATTACGTGGCTAATGCGCCAAGCAGGCGACGAGCTCTTGCGCACCAGGCAAAAACGAGTTGCGCTCCGAGGCCACCTCGAGAGTGGTACTAGAGCAGACCTAAAAGAACGATCGACAAGCGGTTCCCCTCCTCACCAGAATAATAGTGCTGCCAGCATATCTGGTGCAGTTGCAGCAGGTAGAAGTACAACGGGGGGTGCGGCAAGACCTGCTACAACGAGAAGTTCATCTTCCTCACCTCCAAAGATCAAAGGAAAGAATAAAATGGCAACGACTGCAGCTGACGAAGAGAGCAAGGAGACGAGAGCAAAATTCTTTACTGGAGTCGCACGTGCTTGGTTCCAGGTTGACCCTAGTGAGGTGGAAGGAGCCACTGCGGCAGCATTGGCGGGAGATCTCCGGTTGCTCAGGGAAGGGCTGCAACGCAGAAGACTGCGGCGAAAGTACAAATGGCGGCTTCTAAAACGGTTAGAGGAGCATCAGGATGCAGCAGGAGGAGAGGTGAATACTTCTATTGCGTTGAATTTACTCTTAACTAGACATTAACAATGTTGTGGCGGCTTTGAAATAGGGTAATCTTCGCGTTCTCTCTGACCACAGTGACACCCGTACTCCCTCAGCCCTAAGGGAACCCTAACCCAAATCCTAAAGAAGAATCAGCATCAGTAACGCCACATCTTCTCGACAGATACCAAGCTCATTACGGCGAGGACGAAACCGGCGAGGACGCAGTAAATCTGCGCAGACTTCTTCAGCAACAGAAAACGTCGATAGCCTTGGAGAGGATTTATCTTAAGGCTACCGCTCAACCATCCTCAGCGTCATCCTTGTCCCCTTTTCTACTTGAAGAAGAAGCCGAGGATGCACTCTTCAGGGATGCCAACGCGGTCGCTCTAATTATCCGAGTTTTCTAGCGATTCTTCTTGCTCGTCCATGGATCGCGAAGACGCAGACCCTTTTCACACAGAGATGGAGGAAAAGGGTGCATTTTTATTGCATCACAACGAGAACAGAGGCAGAACAGGCAGAGGGAGACCAACTGATCCGGTTACCGAATCAGAGACGATTCTCTACGATTTTCTTGGAACCAGCCATGCTTTCGGCCCTGATAGTGTGAGGAGAAGAACGGAGCAGAGGCCGACGGAGCAGCTGCTGGGACCTGCCCACCGTATTACAACTAGTGGGGGATCATTCGGAGCAGGCGGTGCTGGCGTTTCTGGGCAGCAGGTTGAAGAGAATCACTTGTCGTCACGGTCACATCGTCGCAAGTCTTCGTCAGCGGCCTTTCTGGCTGCAGTTTTATCAAGGGATGCCAGGAAAACCAGTGGCACAGCATCCAGAAGCAATATGATCACGAAGAAGAAAGCATCGACGTTCTATTCTGATCATCTCTATGAAGAACATGATGTAGAAATTATGGGAGCCAGATCTTCACCTCAGTCTACTGCAGTCTCTAGGAGTGTTGTACGGCGCGCTGAAGATGTAAAGTCGGAACTAGTCCTTAGCAAGAGCCCTTTGATAGGAGGAGCATTATCAACGCGACCACGTCGAGACAAAAGGGAGCATTCATCGTCACCATCACCACAGTCTAAGACTACCACCAGTTCGATGAACGCTAATGTAGGTCATAATGGGCAACTGCAAGATACTAGGATGCCTGTGGTGCGCGGTCTTGTAGACCATGAGTCAAAGTCAGAGAAACGGTCACTCGGAGATCCGTCTAAGCGGATAATCGAAGGTGTCCATCGGGCTCTGATTCCTTCAGACCACTCGGATAGTAGTTTGTCTTCAAGTATCAACTACAATTTCAACAGCGACGAAGAGGAGAGCTGCGATGAGTGGCCCTCAACTTCTTCTTCTGGCGACGAGAATGTCCTCGCTAGTGGTGGAGGCGTTGCTTCTGTTCCTCAAGGGCGAGTGTTCGCACAACAACGTCGGGTGCCGCCACCAAGAACAGCCTCTGCATATGATCCTAGCAAAGTAGGAGTTGACTCGAAAAACAGCATGGCATCCACTCTGTCCTCTGTGGGTGGCACAGAAAGCGCCAGAAGTACGGGAGGCGTTATTCGGAGTCTAAAAAGCAGCCCCCTTCCCGGAAACAGTCCCACAGGAGATCATGCAGATTTTCTGCCTTTCTATGGGAGTGTTGCGGGGTCTCCGGAATCATCCGTGGCTTCGATAGCACCCGATAGTCGTCGTGCAGTATTAGGTGCCAAAAACAAGAAGCAACTACCAATTCAAGAATACGAGTCAGGGCCATCCCCATCCGGAATTCCAAGAATACGAAAATTTTCGGACTCATTGTTACCCGGTCCAGGTCCTGGTCGTGCCTTCTTGTTCTTTGCTGACCAAACGAAGACACGAGCCGAAGAGAGCGCCACGACGCCGAAGCAAGCTACTGCGAGTGCGACGGGGGCAGCGTCTAGTTCGTCTTCAACCTCTGTTCCCCTAACCCCATCTTCACAGACAAAAGCTAATAGCAGTGCGACAGCTACTACAGCAACAGCAAAGACATCACAACAAGTAGCACCAGCAGCGGCAGCGGCAAAGACATCACAGGTGCTAACGGCTCCAGCATCTTCCACGTCGCAAACTCTAGCTCCAGCGACTAAGGACGACAAACGTGCAGAGGCCAGTCGCAAGCCACCACCTGCAGCAGCGACAAGCGCAGCGCCAGCTTCTAAGGCATCAGGGACCACAGCATCAGGGACGACAGCATCTGGGACCACAGCGTCTTCCACCCCGACTGCGTCATCCACTCCGACTGCGTCAGCTAAAGCTCAAGCTAAGGCAGAAGGAGAGGGCGTGCCTCCACCCCTGGCTAAGACCGCAGGAAAAGGAGAAGCTTCTTCCTCGTCTAAGGCTACTCCTCTTTCCTCCTCAAAAAAGGCCGAATTGAGTAGCAGCGCAAGTAGCATTGGCCTAGGAACTAGCCGTAGCTCTTCGACCACGGCTAACAAGAACGACTCTGGAGCTCCGGGAAGCGCAATAACTGGAAGCACAGTAACTGGAAGCACAATAACTGGAAGCACAATAACTGGAAGCACAATAACTGGAAGCACAACTACTTCTGCAGCTACAACTACTTCTGCAACTAGTACTACTGCAACTACTAGTGCTAAAGCAGAAGCAGTTGTCTCAACTAGTAAAGCAGAAGCGACACGACCTACATCAACTTCAACAAATAGAGCCTCCTCGCCTATTGTGAAAATAAAGGCTCGTGTTTCGTCTGTACCGATAGAGGAAACATCTTCATCTGCACCAACAAGTGCCTCAGCTGCTGGTCTTGATTCGGGAACGACAGCTGCTACAGCTAGTGCAAAAGCTACGCCTGGCACAAGAACTACCACAGGAGCAACTGCCTCTACATTGCAGTCTTCCTCCTTAGGAGCGACATCCAGTCTTCTACCTTCACCAGCGAAAACTGCAGCCTCTACTCTTGCCTCGTCTCTAGGCGTTGCACCGAAGGGGAGTAACTCCTCCGTACCTTCTCCCGCTTTGGTTGATATCTCAACTTCGCCTGCAGCGGTAGTACAACAGCGCTTCAAGGCTCAAATTAAACCGCCTGTGCCTGTTTTTCGACACTCCATCGAAAATAAGACTAGCACAACAGGTGTGATCGGAGGAGAACTGGGAAACCTTGGATTAAGGCTACCGCTGAAGCATCCTCAGCACCATCCCTGGCTTCTTTTTGAAGGGGAAAAAGGGCTCAGGGATGGACTCAAGGATGCGACGCGGTAGCTCTAATTGGAGGGGAAGGGCAGTCATCGCCTATTCGTACTGCTAAAATACCAGATCGAGCCGAATTAGCTGCAGTTTATAGCGTGCGTGCATCAGCCTTGTTTCAACAAAGCTCTGCCCCGAAAGCTGAGAAGAGTGCCAGTAAGTCAGCTGGTAGTAGCCCTAGTGCCAGTCCCACAACAGGAAAGGACATGGATGGAACTACATCAAAAACTACAGAAGAATTAAGGCTTCCCCTAATCCGTCTCATGAAGCACGATCCTGCACGACCCTAGCGAGGCTCTTCAAGGGGGAAAAAAGGGGCCCAAAAAATGAATCTCAAGATGGTATGAATCTCAAGATTCTATGGATATTTATCCATACTTGTCTAAGTCTAAAACAAGAGGACGCTGGTGTTGCTGACACGGGGAGCGATATGACTTTCTACCAGCTGACTCTCCTCCTTCGCGCAGCCCGCAGAGCAGGTAAGCGGCATGAGAACAAGCGCTGGGTTCAGGTTCTTCAAACGGCTTGCCGCGAAGCACGTCGAGGATGTGACAGTTTGGCGAAGCAACGGCAACGTCTATTAAGGGTTGAAAGTTGATGACCTCTCTATGGGTCCCCCTCTACAGGCTTCTTTAAGTACTACTAGCCATAGGACGACCTCTCTATGGGTCCCCCTCTATAGGCTTCTTTATAAGTACTTAGGAAAGAGATAGATCATATGGTACGAGCTAGAGCGGTCGACTTTCAACCTCTAAATCTCCTTCAGGATAATGATGGAGAGGCAAACTCGATTTCTATAAGGGCTATGGAGCAGAAGGAACAACGCATGTGGCAAACAATGCTGAAACAGCTAAGAGACGCAGCGGCTGAAGAATATCGGACGCTATCTTCTTCTTCTGTAGGAGGAGGAGAGGGGGAGGGATCAAAATCCGGCGTGAACGTTAAGGGTGGTGCGTTTACCTCCTCAGCAGCTGATGGGACCACAAGCTCTGAAATGCAGCGTGCTAACGAAACTATAGCAGCGCTTGAGGCAGAAGGGCTATTCCCAGATCAAGATGGCGGCTCTCCTGATCAACAGACTACTTCTTCTTCTATAGTGTCTTCACTGAGTCCCGGAAAAAGAACGAGTACGGTGGAGGAGGCAGTGAGTAAGGTAAGGAATCCATCTTCTTCTTCAGAAGCATCTACGGGGACTAAAGATGTTCCCTCTGGTGCAGGAACTAGTGGACAACTAGACAACGAAAGGAGCCTGAACGTCGAGGAGTCTCTTCGCCTCAGAAACGGTTTATTGGCGGCACAGAACTTGGAGAGTGCGCGCTACGTGCGGGAGGTGGAAAGGGTAGTCGAGATTCTGCATGCTGCGCGTGCCCATGATCAATTAAGGCTCGATGCAATTCATTTCCAAGGGTCCTCATTTTCTCCGGTCGTTTTCCCCTTGGCATTCCGAAGAAATTTCCCTTTTTTACTTTTCTCCCATTTCCCTTCTTGTCCATCGTTTTCAGCTTCGTCTTCTTCCGCACCCCCGACTTCATTATGAGGGGCAGAAATGGATTGCTTTGTTGAGCTCTAAATCAAGATCTGTACCAGAAAAAGGTGAAGGAGCTTCGTGACAGTCATCGAGAACTGCGCAACAGCTTTTCTGAAAAGGAAAGCACGAACGCGAGCCTCATTGCCGTGGGAGAGGAAGCACACGATGCAATCGTGGAGTTGGAGAAATTATGTGTCGTGAAATTGAAAAGAGCTGCTACTAGCTTCTACTTCATGTCATGTCAGGGAATTGGCCTATATGCCAATGATGAGGTGCTATCAGGAGCCTTCGGAATTACTTACAAACAACATAGAGGAGCTTCAGCTCGAACTTAGTCCCAGCGCGACCACAACGCTTGAAAACTTATCTAATTTTCGAGCGCGACAGTCTGCATGTTGAAAGTGCTGGTTATCAGTCGGAGCTGAAGGCGGCAAGGGAAGAACTTGCGGAACAAGCAAGAGTTTCGGAGCGGGACTCGAGATTGAGTCGTGAACGGTACGACTCGATGCAGGAGTTGGAGCAGCAGCTTCGACAGCAAAGACAAGTCGACGAGAGAACGCAAACGCTAGTGCAGCACTTGAGGGAAGAAAATTATGATGGTTATTTAGGATGTGGTGTTGTAGTCTAGTTGTTGGAGTTACGGCACCTCAAGTAGGTTTAACGCCTCCTCGGCCGTCTTTACAGCCGCAGGAAAGGTATCATTCCGCCGCTGACCTTGTATAGTCGTTTGGGATGCAGTATGATGAGGCTGAAATACTTGATCTTTTTTTTTCTCTTCACGAAGCTACCTGCTCCAAAAATCCATAATTCTTCCCGTAGTATCGCAGTCTCGAATGGTGTCTCTATTAGTCAATGCAGTCTATAGACAGATTCCGAGTAAAAGTCTCTATTTGCCTACGCAGTCTGGAATTGTATCTCTATCTGTCTTTTCTCTTCTTTAACTCCCCTTTTCTCTAATTCCCCTTTTCTCTTCTCTAACTCCCCTATTCCTTAACCGAGCAACGCGACGCTCTGCGCAGAGAGGTGCAGGAGAAGGGCACACAACTCTCGCGGCTCCGCACCGACTACGAGACGGCTTATGCCAGGTTGCGCACGAAATTGGAAGAGGACGTGACACGTGTGACCGAAGAAAGAGCGCGTTCCGAAAAAGAGCTGCTTTTATTAAGGCTTGCCATAATTCATCTTCTGAAGCATCCTGAGTACTTAGGCTTTTCAAGGGGAAAAGGGGAGCGGGATGCTGCTCAGGATGCACTAGGGTGAGCTCTAATGTTACAAATAGAAATGATGCAGCGCGCCAATGGGTCACTCTCAGGATTTGTGCCTTGTGGGAACGCTTTTGTCCCACAAAGCAGGACAGATAATATCAATGAGCCAGCACTTAAGGCTCAACTTTCATTGGTCACTGAAGACACGGAAGAGGAGACTCCTTGAGACAACAGGGGAAAGCGAAGGGAAAGGGGAGAGCTTTGAAGCGGGTCTCTTCCGTCCAGAGTCGGTGACCAATGAGTGCCGAGCTTTAACGCACCAGTAACATCCAGCGCATCATCTTCTACGTTTACTAGTGGTTGTAGCACTAGCAGAGTGAGAATGTTTCATAATTCACCTCCTGCAAGTTATGAACCTCCTAGAAGAAGTAATCCTGCTAGTATGGGGGGACGGCCACAGACTTCTTTTGTAGATAGAACACAGAAGCAGGAGGACGATTATTACGGAGAGGAGTTAGAAGCGCCGTCGTCTTCGTCTAGAGGTCATCTCCAAGGACGAACTTTTGATGTTGAAGCTAGTCTTCAATCTCGAATCGATAACTTGATGCGACAGATGGCGGAGCAATCCTCAATTCAAGGCTTCCACTGATTATTTGCAGTCTGGAATTCGAGGACCAGATCCATTCCAATACCAAGTAGTTGATATCTTTTGATTTCCAATGACTCCAAGTAGTTAATATCAATTCCAATACCAAGTAGTTAATATCTATACATTTAGTTTTGGTTAATGCGAAGAATCTGAATCCCTAACCTATCTAACCTTTCTTTTTGAGCTGTCGTTTTTTCTGTTTTCGGGTTTGATGGATTCATATTGTGAGGATTGATTTATTGCACATGAAAAGTCTTTTTTCTAAGAAAGATCTTGATCATCTCACATAGATTGAGGTAAAGTGAACTATTTGGGGGAATACTAGGCCTACTTTAGAAGTATTAGAAGTAGTTCCTTGTCGTTGTACTCGTTAGCGTAAAGGGTACTACAGTGACATTACAATCGACAGAGCAACAGTTTGGACATAAACGGTAACAGTTTGGACAGTCTGTGTGTAACAGCAACAGTATTTCTAATCGACAAAGCAAAGGCGTGAAGAGAACCACGCAAAAACACCAGCAGCATCATTCCACCACTTCCGAGACATTCCACCTTCCAGATCATTGTACAACCAACAACAGCATTCCTAGTCACATTAGCAATCATTCCACCACTTCATGTGCTTGAAGATTTCCGCGAGGCGACAATACCTGAATGAGTTTGCCTGTGTGATTATGTACAGGGGTTGACAAAAGTAGAGCTGGATCGATGCGACCAGCACGCACACGCAGGCGGGATGTTCCAACTACGGAGTATGCAGGTAAAACTGTGGCTGGCGAATCCGATCCTATTCTACGGAGGACAGACACTTCGGAAAAACAAAAGAGGCCAGACACTCATAGATGACTCGTCTAGAAAGGGACTTGGGCCGACTTCGTAATGTAGCTACACCGATAAATCAAAAGGTCGCCGAGAAAAGTGTTAGAAGAAGATCCAGTATGTACTTTGTGTGGAAATTTTTATGCTGTGAGATGCAAGTGGAAATTTTGAGAAGCGAAAACAGAGAAGGCCGAGAGATACAGCTGCTATGCAACAGTAGACATCTTCCAAAATATCCAAAACATTCAGTAGCGGACCCTCCTCACATTTGAGAAATTATCGTGACTCTAGACGTACGTAGCCTAGTTGTAAGTACTACTGGAGTGAGATAGAGACTGAACAGATATTGTCGAGATTTTAGCGCTTTGGATTCCTGACGCAGCCGCACAAAATTTTGGCTCAAAGCAGTAGATAAAAGTAGTTTTTGTGACTCACGAGGTGAGCAGTAAGTCTAGAACAAAAATGGCATCCATCAACAGCAAGTCTAGAACCCCTGCGGCCTCTCGGCCTGGCGCAGGGCCTCTCTTGCCGCAGACGCGAGCACCTGGTAAATACTCGCTTGTTTCGGGCGGTGGGTCCGTTTTTGTTCCCATGAAGACCACTGCAACCTCCACGAAGGGCAAAGTATTTATGAAAGTTCGTTTTTGTACATGTGATAAAGTTTAAGGTGGATAAGATCATACCAAATTGTATACGGAGGGGTTGCTTCTTGATGCGAATTTTTGATTTTTACATTGAGATTGTCTTCTGACCTGTGCCTGCGAAACGGCCCCATTTCGATTTCATTCAAAAGCTGCGGTTACTCGTGCTTGTGGCCCACCCCTGCTCCTACCGTACAACTAAAGATCTTGTTGCTCACAAGGAAATCTATCACATCTCCACAAACTCTATCAAATCTCCTCTATCAAACTCAAAGGCGGGCGGCCCTCTGCAGCATCCGCCGCTTGCAGAGGCGGCTTCAGGCGGAGTGAGGTCCTCGCTCGGTATGACCCCGAACCGAAAGTCACACTTTGCACGTGCGCAACAAGTGTACGGCACGCGCTCTTTTATGGCTTGCCGTAATTCATATTATAAGATGGTGGATCATCTTTTATAAGATTAAGTACTCACACGTTTTCAACAAGGGGAAAGTACAGCAAAGATGGCTTTGAAGATTTTTTGAATTTATAGGGAAGCTCCTCTAACTCTTCTCTTGGGTCTAGCACGCTGCGTCCGAAACCGATGAGCAAAACTCTAGCACCAGGAACCGCATTCAGCAGGAGAGCACGAGGACTGGAGGGCGGTCCTGCAGGGGCACTCGTTGTTAATGCTCTGAAAGTTAATGTAGCATCTTCGCGCCCAACATCAACTCATCAAACTCAAGCTTGTGTACCGCCCGCAGGGTCAGGCATGCTCGTTGCTACATCAGAGCAAGCAGAGCAAGGGGAGATCAGCAGTATCGCGTTTGAGGAAGCGTCAACCAACAACGTCTCCTCATCTGGCATGGTCATTGACGATGGCAGTGAGTTCAATCCCCCTACGCGAAGCAGGGTTCTCAGCGCAGCATCAACGTCAACCAGCTTGCTAGGCTCGTTGTTTCCTGCTCCACCGTCTTCGATAGGAGTAGTAGCTCCACCAGTTCTTGTGCGAAGAGATGAACAAAGAGAGGACCATAGTACAAGTGCTCAACAAGAGCAGCAAGGAGGTGACCACTCGGGTTCTACAGCACAGGAGAGGCTTGTTGTAGATTCGCAATCAGGGAACACAATGCAACAGGCTTCATCAGCGTTTGCATCAAATATTAGGTCTGACGCACGAACTCCACCAGTGCCGATCTTTCGACCCGTGCCTCCCGCTATTCCTATGCATCTGAGAGCCTCCTTTTAAGACTTGAAGCATTTCATATTGGCTTTTGCGCGCTCTAGTTATTGACACATTTCAAGAGGAAGCCAACGTGGCAAACAATACTTATGTAACGCAAAAAATACATAAAATCGTTTCCTCCTTTAATCCTATGCATCCACGACCGGAGAACAAGGCGATCCACAGGAGAACAGTGCTGCTCTGCTGAATGCATCTATGACCCCTACAAGTCTGCGACGTGGGATTCGGTCAGCGTTGAGGGGCTCAGCTTCGCTGGCATCGTTGCCTTACCCAAAGCCACGACTTGGGAGTGTCTCCCCGGCATCGATTATGCAGCACCGCCGCACACCTCCCGCTACTCGAAACGGCGGAGCAGGGGGTGGAAGCAGCTTGTCACTTCTCAGCAAGCCGGGAGAAGCTTACAGCTTCACGTTTAACAATGACCTGCTACGTCGAACTGTTGGGGGTAGCAGCAGTAGTGCTGTGGGAGCACCACCAGGCGCGAATAGTTCAGCATCGACTTCCTCTAATTTAGTTTCGCAAGGACCAGAAAAACAAGTGGATCGTATAATTAACCAAAATCAATACTCAACATGTAGTACGGGGAAGCACGATATCAAGATGATGGTGAGAAGAAGCGCTGAGCAATTGACTCCTGCTGAGGTTCTCCTGCGGAGGTCGTTCGACATCGAACAACTTCCGTCGTCGAATGTGAATTAAGGCCTACGCTAAGTCTAATTCAACATCTTATTTATGAAAAGGAGCATCCTTAGTTGTTGTCCGCTTTTCTAAAGGAAAACACGACAAGGATGCTCATGCTTTTCAAGATAAGTTTTTCCCTCATAGCCTAGGTTTACCCCACCAAGCAACTAAGTGAGCTCCCTCTAAGTTCAGAAAGCTGCAAATAATGTCTTCACCATTCGTCGCCCAAGCGTTTCTCTAGCAGCAAAGATGAGGAGTGGAAGTGTTTCAGTATCGCAATCGTGGGCAGAACCGTCACCACACACTACTAGTGACCCAGAAGGATTTGGTCTAGGATTATGGCTTCCCGTAATTCATCTGGAGAAGCATCTTTGACACGTTTCCAACGGGAAAACACGTCAAAGATGCTGTGCAAGATGAACTAAAGTAGGCTCTAATCTGAGGACCAAAAAGAGGTGGGGTAGGGCCGCTACCACAGGACGATGCTCAGCTGATGATGGTAGACCCGAAGCAGAAAGACTCGTCAACTACAGCAGCACCAGTGAGTACTTCTGGTGATGGCACGACAACAGCACCAGTGAGTAGTACGGCAGCGCCAATTCTTGCACCCACGTCGATCTTAGACATCGGGCCAAACGAATATCCACCAAATGTCCGCGGCAATGCCAGAGCAGCACTGAGTACAGCGACATCAAGCAGGGGTGTACCTGGTCCAACGAACAAAGGAGGGCTAGCTGCTTCAGCCTCAGCATCTGCCTCCAAGGGAAAAGGAGGAAGCAGCAGCATCCTCCACAAAGAGCATGTTCCTGACAAGGCAGTTGCCGTAATTAGTACAACTAAAAAAGATGGCCCAGCACCAAGCAATGTCGTTGCTGCGACAGCTGCTTTCGAGGCGCAGAAAGAAGAAATCGTAAGAAAACTGAGTGAGGCTGCATTGGGGCCGATGGTTAACAATGTTGATGTTCCTTTTCCTGCGCCAACTGCAACTAGTAGTAGTACTACAAGCACAGCACAAATGACCACGAAGACACCAAACAATCTAACTTCTGGAGGTGCTTCCTCGAGTACCACTAGGTTTGCTGCACCAACCAGAACAACAGCCTCAGGGGGTGCGCACCACCAGCACCCTCACCAGAGGAATGGAGGAGGCTTGAGTAGCAATAGTGCTAGCGCCAGTGCCTCTTTGAGTGCAACACCCACGCGCTCGGTTGCATCGACATTAGCTGGCGCAAAGACCCGGGCTGTCAAGCCTCATTATCCAGCATATAACGCGGTTTCATCCTTGAGGAAAATGGCCAGTCAGCATGCGCCTTCTTCCACCGCTGGAGCTTGTAATAACAGCAGCAACATTAGGCCCAATAAGCAGTCTCTGTCAAAAACTACAGGGGGATCTAGTAGTGCCTCTTCGGCATCGCGAGAGCATGTAGGACATCGCAAAGCAGCATCGGCAAAAAGTAAAGCAGCGTCAACAGCGATCACCAGAGCAGGTTCTTCTAGTAAAGGAGCAAAGTCTTCTTCATATGCATATGTTAGTAGAGGTGGTACGAGTACGGGTAATACAGGTGGTAGAGGAGGTGCCACTTCGTCCAGTACGCCGAACAGTACTAATGCTGGTACTAGAGCGCCCTCTTCTTTTCGACCAGGAGGCACGTCTACAACACAACAGCAGCAGTTGCAAGGTAAAATGAATGCTTCTAGTGTTACTTCTGGCGCTACTTCAAGTGTTTGTGTTACTTCTGGCGCTGGAGGAGGTAGTGGCTCTTCGATGTTGCAGCCCTCGACATCTGCACAACATTGTAGTGCAAACACTGGTAGTATGGCGAGTGGCATGGGTGGCACGAAACACACAGCCTCTTCTTCTTCAATAACAGGCTTTTATGCGCATCGCCAGCACATGACACCCAGTGGCAACGCCAATAAGTCAAAGATACTTCAACAGGCCCTGAACTTTCGTCGAAATGCGTCGACGCCTCACTTGCGGCGCCCCTCATCTTAAGGCTACTGTTGAAGCATCCTCTGCGTCATCCCTGGCCTCCTTTTCAAGGGGAAAAAGAAGGCTCCAAGGATATCGGTCTCAAGGATATGGCTCTCAAGGATATGGGCTCAAGGAGGTAGCTCTAATCATCAGTGGCATCGCAAAGAGCCGCTTTCGCTTACGGGAAAGCTGCTTCTTCTGGCGCAACTACTGGTGGCGGTCCTATCAGCAAATTATCATCATCCAGCTCATCATCTAAGCTAGGATTAAGGCTCAACTTTCAATGGTCATTGGGGTTGGTCACTGAGATCGAAGAGGCGACCCCTTGAGAGCACAGGGGAAAATGAAGGGAAAAGGGGAGAGCTTTGAAGGGGATCTCTTCCGTTCAGAGTCAGTGGCCAATGAATGCTGAGCTTTAATAGGAGGAGTGTCTTCGTCTATGGGGACAACAACGACAACACTTAGAGGATCCAGCTCCTCAACGCATCTAGGAGGCTTTGGAGGTTCTTTTTCTAAAGCAAGCACTTCCGGCTTCTACAAGAACTGTCCACCAAATAGTGCTTCTATGAAAGGGTCCACATCGACGTCGTCAGGCACGACGTCCATATCAGGAGCTCTACTACACCAAGACGCAGCTAGCAATATTGGAGCAGGTGCTAGTCATCAGATGACGCAGCAACTTCCTGTTGGTGCATTAGCACATCAGAATCTTTTCGATGAAATAATAAGGCGAAATGCAACGTACGGACCGTTGTTGACAAAAATCAAGACGGCCTATGACGCTGAGGTCGGACGTAAGATGGCTGAGCAGCATCGGCAAAATTTGCAAAAGGAGGCTTCTGAGGGTTATGAATGTTGAAAGTACATCTTAATCTACATCAGAGAGTTACGGGAGTACTTCTGAGAGTTACGGGAGTACTTACTTCTTAATCTCCATCATGATGTAGTAGTAGTTATTGGTAGTTGTATTTCTCGGCTCTTATGATCTCGAGCTTACCAGTTATTGGTAGGTGTGGTGGTCGTGCGTTCTTCAAAGTACAACCTCTTGGCGTCCCCATATTGTTTGATCCACTTTTCTCTCGTTGGCTTACAAGTTCTACTCTTCTGCGAAATCTTGTCACATCGATTCATCCTGCAGGTACATGCAGTAGGTCTATCAAGGGTGCACTTCTTCGACTTCATCTTCTTCGCCTTCATCTTCTTCGCCTTCATCTTCATCCTTGACTCCTGCTGAGTTCTCTTCTCTCTGCTCTACAGCCTCTTGTTCAATCTCCCCTGTCCTCATCTACCTACCTCTTTTTCTTTCATCATCTCCAGAAATGGACGCACCTCCAAGGAGTAGCTCCAGACGCAGCTGCCCTTCAGCAGGCTTTGAAGCGGAACGAAACGGCTAAGCGAGAGCTGGCTTTGTTAGAGGAGATGTTGCGAATAGAGGAAGAAAAGTTGGAACTCGCGAGCCAACAGCTCCAAAATCTTGGAGGCAGCTCTTCTCGAGTAGTAGTCGGCCTTGGAGCAGGAGGCTCTTCTCGAGTAGTAGTCGGCCTTGGAGCAGGAGGCTCTTCTAAAGTAGTAGTAGACCTCCTAAACAACAACGTCGCGCCTGCTGCGTCTGAGCGGTCATTGGCTCTTCTATCCTCGATAGAACCAACATCAGGGGCTACTGATTATGACCATGTTGATACTGTCTTTGGTTGAACTAGAGCTTAGAATTATAGATCACGTATCATTTTCATTTTGTTATTTTTGAGCACTTGAAGTGATGGGGATAGACACGTCATATTCAACAGGCCTCTTTCTGCTTGACCTTGTGACTTACACACGAGTAGATGGCGTCGTCCTCATCTAATTTCTAGAAGGCGGTAGCGAGGGCCAGACGCCAGGGCTTTTTGATTCACTTGCGCCAGACTGGAATCCCGATGCTCAAAACGCGGCAGGTGGATGCGGAAAGTACTTATCTTCTAGATTTACTGTAACATCAGACAAGAAACCGATGAAGCTTTACAGTCAGTATATTCTACTCTACAGTATTGATTTGTATTTGTTCAGAGCGATTATAGCTATAGCACACACAACAAATTCTCTTTTTCCTCACACACAGTTTTGAATACGACAAACAGTTTCGAATACTTACGACAAACAGTTTTGAATACGGTAATACTTAAGTACAACAAACAGTTTTGAATACGTCGATGCGCGTGGCCCAGAGCGAACAGCACTCTCGAGTTCCCCAGGAGAAATGCTAAACCAAGCTATAATGTCCGTCGGGGACCTCTCATCACTCCCACCAGACGATAAAGGAGAGCAGCAAACTTTGCCTTTGCTTTATGGCTTTGTTTTTGAAAAGTGGCTAGTACTAGGTGTTGTAGGTACATACTGCTAGGTGTTGTAGGTACATACTGCTAGGTGTTGTAGGTACATACTGCTAGGTCGTGTTGTAGGTACATACTACTAGGTCGTGTTGTAGGTACATACTGCTAGGTGTTGTAGGTACAGTACATGGTACTTGTTTCAATGAGAGAGTGCGTACTTATGTTGTGCTTGTGCTCCTGGCTGAGTCTTGTTTGTGGAATAAAGACCGTCCTGCTTGTTCTCTGCGTCCTGCTTGTTCTCTGCGTCCTGCTTGTACCCTGCTTATACTCCTGTGTCCTGCGACATGTGCTTGTATTCTTCCACTATTGTATCTATTGCTAGTATTCGCTTTCGCTAATCCCAAACCCGGTCAAGCAGCACCGCAGCATTAGGAGGAAGCTTCGCTCTGGAGCAGGGGGGAAGGGCACAGAACACACCAACGTGCTCCCTTCGAACGCTGTCGCCACTAGACAAGAATGCAATGTCACTGGGAGGATCACGTATTCAATTTCAAACTTTGATGTAGTCATAAATATAATTCTGTCTTAGCTTAGCGCGTAGAGCAAAATCCATATTACTTTTTCTACGAGGTGGCAGAGTCCCGTGTGGGTGTGCATCATGATAGTACAGTTTCTAGTGTGCTTAGTGCCTACTTCTCGTACAATGTTTTCTCTTTGCTCTGCTTTTTGTCGTACTAGGAAATTACACCAAGAAACCTTCTAGATGCTTTTGTCCTTCTAAGAAAATCATTTCTTTGTGGACCAACCTGAAACACCAGCTTCGTATGGAGATAGCTGCCGGAGTAACACGACGGGAAGAGCAGACGCTACTACGGATTCGATGGATAGCAGTGTTGAGGTTACGAGTCTAGAAAAAGCATCTCCCAAGTCATCTGCAGGAGAAGAAAAAGGAACTAGCTAGATGATCTCTCTGTGAGAGCACTGCACTTTCCCTTTTGATGTTCTTACTTCACTGTCACGACTAACATGTTATGATGATCTCTCTGTGTGATGATCTCTCTGTATGATGAACTACCTAGATGATCTCTCTGTGAGATGCATTGCCTATACCTCTAATGAGGGCGGTCCCAGATTTGCTCAGCGTGTCTTCCATCCAGCTATTACACGGCCAAGCAATGTCCCGACTTTGGACCTCCAAAACCTGCCACCAGAAGAGTTAAGTTGTTCTTTCTAATATTGTAATGATATTGGTGTTTTAATATCCAAGGTAGATCATAAGGTAAACTGAAAAAACTAATACTACTTTTTTGAGCAGCTAAAAAATAGTAAGCAGTTTTTTTTTGATGCAGTGAAAAAACTAATACGCAGTCTTCTAAGAAGAGACGACTACGGTGAAGACGAGGATGACGTGGAAGAGGCAGAAGAAGGAGAGGAGATTCAAGATGGAGATTACGAAGAACATGGAGACACTTACAGTTTGGAAGCAGATGGAGGACATGTACAGTTTGGAAGTTAAGGCTTGCCTGTTAGTTCCCCTCATCGGTCTTCGTAAGTATCCATTTCATCTTTAGAGAAGCCTCCCCTATTGCTTGGTGCATCCTCAGAGAAGGCATCTTCTTGATAGTAGAGACGTTAATGATTTACATAATACTAGACGTGAATGATACTAGACGTGAATGATACTAGACGTGAATGATACTAGATGTATTAAATAGCCGCTTAGGTGATCTATCAAATGGATTCTTAGCTGATCATCGAGTAAGGATCGCAACACGAAGCGTACACATGACATAGATCTATTAAATAGACGAGACGTTTTCTAGTTGCCGCAGCGGTCTCAATCTCAAGATGGATAGCGGTGAGCTCTAAGATGGAGACCATGGGGGTTATCATGGTGGTTACTATCATGACGAGCAAGAGGGCTACTACAATTACGATCATAATGGCGAAGGCGAACAAGGAGAGATGAATGGCGCCGAAGGATACTACTTTATGAATGTCGTTTGTTGCGTAGGCGTACAAAGGCCTCGTATGCGAGTGTGCTTCAGTCGTGCGCGTACTAAGGCGTATGCGTTCATGGATGTCGTATAAGTACGTCATTGACTACTTAGAATCGTTATCGTTTGCCTTCTCACTAGGATAATGAGCATAAGAAAGAGTTGGCTACTCTTTAAAAAATTGATCAGGTCTTCTTCACCACAACATATATTGCATAAGCCTCTTCTAAAGACTACAACGCCAACGCAGAAGTAGGAGATGACGGTCAAATGCGAGTTGAAGGACAGCAAGTGGCAATCGTGGATGAAGATTCGGCTACTGCCCAATACGCGTCTGCGTCTTAGGCTATTCTTCATCTCTGAGGAGGAGGTGCATACAAATTCACTACGTCACTGCCGTCGAGTTTCAGATGCAACAGAAAATGATAAAAATGATGGGAATAATTTTGAACAAGCCTAAAAAAGCCTTTGTCAGGTGCTAGACTGGACCAAAATTATCATTCGGTTTTATGTGACAAGCAGGGGCTCGATGACATCTGCAAGGCAAAAACATATGCCATACACCACGGACGTGCCAAGAAGAACAAAACTGTGCCATACACGGATGGAGTGAGTGAGTGAATGAATGCCATTGGAGACGATACATGAAAACAAATACATCTGACAAGTTTTTTCTCAGCGTCCTACGTTGGACTTATCCCCAGATGAATGGGTATATTCCTTCTACTACTACTCGGGTGCTGCGTTGGAGTTTTGACAAGTAGAGTTCTTGATACTCTACTTGTTCTTAGAAGTGCAGCAACTAGAAAAATGCAAGCTCCCGAATAGGTTCGAATCTTGTACTTACCAGTACTAGTTGTAGTACTCGAACGTACTAGAAAGAGAAAGTTGAGAAGATGATCGCGCTCTCTCCCAATACCAGAGGTGGCATCCACCGCGATGCAACGAGGGTGCATGCGTCTGCGGTTGTTATGGATGAAATATCCTCGAAGTCTCAAAATGAGCAAGTATTAGGTTTAGACTTAATGTCAAAGTCCTGTGATTTCTAATTTCATAAAAATTTTGTTTTTAGTAGTTTTTACGGCTCCACCTCCACTGGAATCAATTTCCTAGTCTTTTGTTTTTTCCTAGTTTTTAGGGCTCCACCTCCACTGGAATCAATTTTAGGAAATGGGAGATGCATAGCGCTAAGTTCGTAATCGTAGGTCTCTTTTTAGATCACGTTTTTACTCGCTTTCTTGATTTCTTTCGGTGAGATGTGAAGCCGCTAATCTACGCCACGCTGACGAAATCGAGAAGCTTCTTACGCAAATCGTCAGAGAATTTCCCAAGATCGGGTACACGCAGGGAATGAATGACGTAAGCTGTTACTTTACGATGATGAAGATGTACTAGATCTCTACTAGCTACTGCTAATGCTACTACGTACTACTCTATGATGATGACTACTACCACTACTACTACGTACCCAGCAGAGGGCAGTGTTAGGTTAGAAGTCTCCAGGTAACAGGATCCACGTTCGCCTTGATATGAAATTGATATAATTCGCATCATCATCATCATCACCATGACCATCATCATCATCACCACCATCATGGTCATCTTGTTCCTTTGATGTGACTGGGGTCACCCTTCCGGCGGTTTTGGCACACAAAAAATACAATGCTCAGGTAGCAGGGTCCCTGATTTTGAATTCTGCGAGAACGGGTCTTGGGCTCGCGGAAACGACACCGCTAGAAGACTTTCGTAGCCTTCTGCGTACTTGTGGCGGCTTTTGGAGTGAAGGGGTATGGTTGGATGATGATTCACAAGTTGTTGAATATGTAGTAAGCTTGTACAGTATGTATCCAAGATATAAATAAGATGTTGGGTGTGGAAGGATGGATATCAATAAGAATAAGCTGAAGCTTACAATGTAAGTAATGATAATCGGGTGTAGTTGAATGTGTTGAATAAGCCCCCTACGCACAGTATGTATGATTGGCTTTTGAAACAAGTAGAAATTGAAATCGACTCAGCGGTTCAAAACGTGACACGAGCAAGGAATTCCTGTTTGCTCACGCTTCCACTTTGACTTGCACTTGTTTGATTTAATCGAATTGATTTTTCGTACTAATATGGCTTCTTAGGACTTTTTAGGTAGTTGAGTAAGGACTACAAAACGAAGCGAACGCATGGGCTCTGTTTTATTTGAGAACCACAACCACTACCTACTTAGTAGGGTCTGTGGTTAAGTAATTAGCTAGCTACTACCTACTATTAGCGGCCACTAACGAACTACTTAGTTGGGTTATGGTTAACTACTACTACGTACTACTACACAGGCAACACCTCCTCCATCATGCTTCACATCTGATGCCGCTGATGCATGAGGGTGTTATGCATCTGTCGACGATGATAGAGGCACACTTGCCGGACTTAGCTCAGCTTAAGGCTACAAGAAGTCCATCTTCACAGATCTTGGCCCCGTTTTTCAAGGGAAAAGGGGACGGAAGATGCTGGCGAAGATGGATTTCTCCCAGTTCTAAGCAACACTGGAAGCGACACGAGGTTCAATTAATGACGATCGTGCCTAGTGGATTACTGACGCTTTTTTCCCAGTGGTTCGGACCGGATCACACAGTACGAAGCGGGCTCGTCAACTTTGTACTTAAGACCCGTTAAGAACTTTGTCCGTAAGACTCGTAAACTTGGTGCTTAAGACAACTCGTAGACTTTGCGCTTAGAGCTTGTTTTTACCCAAATTACCTCAGGAATCCATGGACTTTTGGTAAGCTCTAACGTATTCAGGCAGAAATACGCTGGCGCACTTGCATTGGTGCTCGCAACTTTTGAAGTTATGGCTAGTAAAAACGAGAAGCCTGATGCCGATCCACTTTGATGTTCTCTCAAAAGATGATAACAAAACTCCAAGCAACACTGTGTAATTAAAAGGAACATACAATAGATTGGTTTGAGAATAGATGAAAGCCAGCACCTTCTGCGGCAGCAAGTTTATTTCGACCCAAGTTGGGTCTGTGGACGAATAGCTAGTGCTTCCAACAAAAGCCTGCGTAAAAACGGCATCCTAGAGAGGGACTTCGAGGATACCTGTGTCTGGTTTCACCGCGATATGGCGAGTCGCTTGGTCTATTCCCCAGAGCACCACAACTTCGTTGATGCTTATGGCTAAGCTTAACATTTTCTTCTCAGTTTGTCCTTGTAATCTTGTTGGTTCTGTTGACCATATATAAGGAAGATAGCCATTAAATAACCGGTTAATTTTTCCGTCGTATCCTAGCCTAGGTAGGTCCCACCAGGCCATCTACATGGAAGATAGCCATCTTGTTTCATTTTCAGTCCTGCTTCCTTACACTCCGCACCAAACGCGCCTTCGCGACGCCATGTAAAAGACAACTTCTAGGACAACTACTTATAATTGCTTTATAAGTATATCAGAACACATTGACACACTGCGGGAACTGTTTTGTCCCGCCATTAGGCTAGTAGACCTAGTTGGGACGCGATGACGATGATGCACATGCATCATAATTAAAACACCACTTGGGGATGGCGTTGCTCCTCTAATTTTACGTCGTTCGGGATGCTGAGAGCAAGTGGCTGCAGATAGTATTAAGGCTTCGCTGAATTCATCTTGATAGGCATCTTGGAAGCATTTTCCCAGTGGGCCCACACCTAACCTAACCTAGCGTTTGGTAAGGGAAAATGGCAACCAAGATGCTCTTCGGGCTGAATATCGGCCACCAGGTCTAATAGTACATCGGGAGCTTAGCCTTGGTCAGCCAGAACCGAATCGAGAACCCAATACCTCGACCTCACCAAAATCATTATGACTAATATGAGTACCAAGTTGGATGTGATGCTTATACCACCTGCTCAATGATTTAGTGTTGGCGCTAAATGCTAGTACAACACTTGTTAGTAGGATGTTGACTTAGGAGGTGCTAAATGCTAGTAGGATGTTGACGTAGAACATCTCCTCCACTTCATTGCTCTAACTCATCTCGGTGTAGAGCGAAGCTTTGCTGGCGTTGGCTTGAATAAGGGAGACCACGCAGCAAATCCTAGCGAGTTTGCAGTGACAACCAGCGGTCCCAGTTTATGGCCACCTGGACAAATAACCCGTAGTAGACACGTCTGCCATAGTGGAGCACGAAACTAGATGAATCCACGCACTAAGCTATGCTATACAATGACGGCGCGAAGGGTAGTGGAGCACTCACTTCATTCTCCATGGTGCGTGTTCAATTTGCTAGGTATCTGTTGGAAATTCTAAAAATTGGTCTGACGTCATCTGGTGGGACGAGGGGATATAGTGATCATATCTTTGGCACTAGCAGTAGCTCGACGAGCAGAGTGGTGCCCCTCACCGAAAGAAACCTGAGCACCTACATCGAGAATAATAATCATTATGAACGATGCTGTCTAGTACATCGAGAATAGCTTTTCTATTTGAGCACCCACGTCGAGACTAGCTTTTCTATTTGCGCACCTACATCGTCATAATCCTGTATAACTGTTCTACTTCATCTCAGAGTCATCTCAGGGACCGTTCTTCTTTTCGTTTGTCCACCGTTCTTTTCTACGTCATCAAAGCACGACTTCTACTCATCTAAGTAGCTACCACTTCCACACCTGCAGCAACGATCACTCAGCCGGAGCCGCCTCCGTCGTTGAGGGATCACGTTCCTAGGGACGCGGGAGCGCCCGCCTTTTCGTATGACGGTGGGCAAGGATTTCTGTTGAGGCCATCTGAACTCTTAAACTTGTTGTGTCTGGTCGTGCGTGAACATCTTAGTAAGAAGCATAGTTTTATTCAGGGATTAAGTTACTCAGAAGAATAGTTACTAAAGCCGTAGATTCATTCCCGTAATTCTCGGCTCTTATCTCAAGCTTACCAGTTATTTTTATCTGATGATCTTCAAGATCAACAGGAAAAGAAATGCTGTTCCCTCTAATCAGACCGCCGGGTCGTGGTGGGAGTGACTCATATCATGCTGGTATGCAGCAAGGCGGAGCATCGAATAGTGTTAGCGTATCGAAGATTCAAGGGAATCAAGGTACTTGTGATTGAAGACTTTTGTAGAACCAGAACACCAAGACGTAGGGATAGGGTATTGATATGCTTTGAAGCGTGCTAGCTTTTACTTTTAGAAGATGTAGCATATAAACAGGACGATAATTTATGAATGACATTAAGCTGGTGCTGGAAAGTACTAAATGTATAATTTTAGATATAGAGCATCATTTTGCGTGACTGCTCCATAACTTTGTCGACAACTACCTGAAAGGCTCCAACAGGACAGTCGTATAATCCTTATCCTAGAGGCCTCCACGCCTTGAAAAAAAAACCATCACCAGCCGCGCCGTCAGAGCAGTCGGAGAGTGTAAAGCATTACTTGATTCGCCCAGGAGCTAAGCGGGATGAGCGAGACAGCCGCTTTTTAGAGCGTCTTTATTTAAGGCCTGTGAAGGAAATAGATATAGAATACATCTGTCTCCAAAGCCATTTGTGAAAAGAAATCAAGCTACCTGCATTGGACCAGGGTAGTCTACATTTGTAGCTACCTTGTACTACACCCCTCTAATGTATTCTGACAATGGTGCAGGATCGCCGAGTATAGGAGATCGGGCTTCTTCTATGGGAGGAAGCAATCTTGTTGCACAGCAGACAACCCCCGGATTTGCACAACAAACAACTCCCGGAGGCAGCTCTAGTATCAACATTAAGGCTTGAGGAAGTCCATCCTCCGCAGCACTTTGCTGCCGTTTTGCAGGGAAAACGGGCACGAAGATACTCACCAAGATGGATTTTTGCAAGGTCTAACAGCAACATTCTCGCTAATGGAGGAAGAGATGGCGGAGTACCTCTGACTACGACCATGGGGATGAGAAGAGCACCAGGCAATGGTAATGCCTCGCCTCTTTCTGTTCCTCCTGTTGTATTAAGGGTAGTTTATCACTGTCCCACGTGGACTATACTGTAAGTGAATTCCCTCCTGATCTGAAGGGGAAAGTAAAGGTGGAAGAGGGCTCCGCACTCGAGCAGGGATAGTGATAAACTACCTCTAATGGTAGAGCCTCCTGTTGGAGGACCTCCTGTTCCTGTTGGAGCAGCCTCCTCTGGAACACAACATCAACCTGCAATTGCACCGCCTTCAGGATTACGGCTCGATGCAATTCATTTCCAAGGGTCTCTTTCTTCGGTTTTCTTCTTAGGAGATTCTGATGAAGAAATGAAGGCAGGATTCCGAGAAATTGCTTTGAGCTCTAACAGGAGGGGAGAGGAACAGAGTCGAGCAACTGGAACAGCAGCTGCGCAATGTGACGGCCACGAATGACCACACTGTATGACAGCAGGAATGAAGTATAAAGGCATTTGCACAACTATTGACTTCAACTGTCTAGCAGCTAGGTCTAGGTAGCAGCTAGACAGTTGATTGTAAATGTAATGAATGCTTTTGTCTTTTTCTGTCTTTCTCTGGTCTTTGTTTTTTCTAGCTTTTTAGGTGTGCTCCTCCACAATTATTTCAAATATCCTTTAGTAGTCAAGTACTAGCATCAGATCTGTGTTGTGTCTGTGTACTACTTGTGATGTTGATCTTCTTGGTGGAGATTCTTTCACTTAGTTTTGATTTTGTGGACTTATGGTGACCACCCCACTTCATCGCTCGTGGCAGAACTGGCCAGCACAAAGACGGAACGGAATAAGTTCAGGGATGAACGAGATAAGTCCGATGCTCGCGTGAAGGAGCTGGAGAGCAAGATAGCGAGCCAAGAAAAATTAAGGCCTCTCAACGCCTTCAAGCTTCTATCCACTAGTGTTTTCATTTCTCCTTCTTCATGTTGCTGCTCATCTTTCCTCTTTCTTTACGAACGACACATCCACAGATATATTGAAAACGAAATGAGTAGGTCCTATAGGGTATACCTATATTACTTCTTCATTCATCTACGAAGAGAAATCAGTAAGAGTATGTTCACGTGGTTCAGTTCCCACTTCTAGTTCTAAGAGAAATCAAAGAGTATTGCATGCTCAGATAACTACTGAGTACAACTAAATAGGTAGCTACCTTGTAGTACAAGGGGTTGCGCTACCAAGATCGCGTGGGACTAGGTGTAGTACAAGGGGTTGCGCTACCAAGATCGCATGGGACTAGGTCATATCCGTATCCCTGGTCTAACTAGGTCCTCGTCATATCATCATATCCTTTTCTGTCCTCTAACATTCGAAATCAAGGAGTACGCCCAGATGGTTCAGAATAGTTACAATGAAATCTGCAAAAAAAACGACGACGAGGTGATGTTCAAGAACCGGATCCAGTCGTTGGAGAAAGATTGCGATTTTGCAGCAGAAGAAGAAGTAGTGAAGGAGGTAAATAAGTTTAAGAAGCTGAATGACGTAGAGGCTTTATTTTGTCCTAGTAAACTACATTGGTAGAGGTTTAGGCCCAGCGGCGCTCAAAGCACTAAGTAAGACAGCCGGTTAGTTTTCACCTCGACAATATTAGACTTATCCCGTGCAGCACTACATTGGTAGAGGTTTTTTGTCCTAGGTACTTTGTGCCAGTAAGTAGAACTAATTGGGACACCATGACGATGAAGAGGCGAATAAGTTTAAGGACGAGGCTATAAATATCTTACATATAATAATGTCCTCGCTGCAACAGCACACTGTCTGCTTTTAGTGTAAATCTCGAAGTGAAGGAGGTGAATAAGTTTAAGAAGCTGAATGATGTGGAGGCTTTTTGTTAGAGAGAATAAGTTTAAGGACGGGGGGGCTGTAAATATATCTTACATATGTCCTCGCAACAGCACACTGATTCGAAGCATGTTTAGTTCATCGTTCCTCTCCTCGAAGGTGCACAACTTTTAAGTGCTCTAGTATCTTCGGAAGGCTACTTGAGACGCCATGATGATGATGCTCCTCTAATAACTTCCTGGATGAGTATCATGAGATTTTTGAGACCTTGGGAGGCTCAGGCGCAGAAGATAACATAGGGTTCGAAGACTCCGTTAGGGGTTGGCTGAAAGACGGACGTCAGACACAATTTGGACGCTTTGTGCGACACTTGATATTATGGCTGTTTGAAGATATTATCACAGATTGATCAAGGACTATAGGGTTAGTAGTACATTCCATCTACTTGTCACAGATTGATTGGCCGCCGCTCGTTAGATAGACGGCCGCATACAGTTGATTCACATTTTTCTCCAGTCAAAAACGAGAACTTTATTTGTCTTATTAGTTAAATTATGTTTCATTTCCAAGAGGACGAGGAGCAAGAGCAAAATTCTCACCTTCTAATGCCGGTTCTGAATCAAAGAAGGATACTCCAGCTCTGTGGACTGTGCCTATCGTTCAAAGCAGAGAAGGAGCACTACGTTAAGAAGTAGAGATAGGAACACTTACACTACGCTATGAAGTGGAAGATGAAGTAGAGCACTAGGCTACGATCTCTGAAAGAAGTAGTAGAGCGATAAAGTTGTAGAACACTACGTTACGACTTCTGGATGACATGACAGACAAACTGAGAAAGGAGACAGCGATATTCTACTTATGATACTACATGAAGTCTAGAAGTAGTACGCGGTAGTACAGTCTAACTCATATAAAAAGAAAATAGTCATAGCCATAGACTGGTTAATTTTTCCCTCATTTTCTAGGTCTATCCCACCAAGCAAAATAGTGAGAGACCAAAACTGTGAATGCTTCACAGTCCTTAAGAAATATCGACTTCCTGCCCCTTCTCATAGTCGTGAACGCTCGCCTTTTCGAGGCGAGCCAATTCCTATCTTCTTCTATCCTCTCCTAGAAGAGTTTGCTTCTCTAAATTCTAGAAGAGCTTGCAGACGCAGTTCCAGCGAGTAAAGGACATGGAAGGAGCGTTGCGCCAAAGCCGAGGTTCGTAAAAGAGTTTTCTCTTTGTCGAGGTCACTTTGCTTATAGCATGAAGATGAAAAAGAAGAAAGAAAAGCTAGACCTGCATTTCGTCAGAGATGCTACACCCAGATTTGAGCCCTATCTCAGAAGTCTCTATCTTCCATGTCAACAACCAGGTGCCGACTATCTTGATAGCAGCGGCACATCTGTGCAGCAAGGCCAAGCGCAACAACACCAAGCCGCAGCGCAACAACACCAAGCCCAAGCGGAACTCGTTAATCATTACGGCTTTATTACGTAGAGACATAATATCAGATTTAGTAGCTCCATTCCAAATCCAACGACATCGAGGTGTTGTGTCAACAACTTTAGAAATGAGTGAGAGCAGGTCATCTACTTTTACTACTAGATGATTAGATGCTCCAGAACACCCACGAAAAAAATAAGTCCCCTTGAATATAATTTAGATTTACTTATGTGTTGGGGCCCCGTTATATAATTATCGTAGAAAAATAGGCCCCCTTATAATTGAAGGAGATCAACGAAACCTACTTTTTCCAGTGAAATATATCAGGACAGTTTCTATCGAATTACTCAAAATATGTCACCTTACAAAGATCAGGACAGTTATCTAGCCTTCTCGAATTAACCTAACCTAACCTTGACATAACCTAACCTAATCTTATCGAATTACTCCCGCTCACCTCTTCGTTCTAAAATTGGATCGAAGTTTTAAAGGCCAGGATCCAAGAACTAGAGGCTACAAATGGCGAACTAGGACGCAATCAGAGTAGCCAAGAGACGGCCAACGCCCAGCTAGCCGAAGAGCTTGCCCGAATGAAAAGCTACACCTTTTCGCCGACTGCGGCCGCTTCTGTTATGCTTGTTTGATGAGAATTGATGCAGATGCTAAATGAAAACGTAGTGGATCGTGTTTTCACCAGTGACATTCAACAACACTAGTGGATAGTTGTTCATGGACACTGAGTACTGAATACTGATAATGTTGACAAATAAAGGGGTAACCATGTCCGAGAACAGCAATCTATCATCAAATAAGTAGCTGTCGCCCCTGCTTACAACAAATATGTAGTTGCCACTGTTCTAGTACCTCCTATCCTATCTTGCTATCCTATCCTATCCAATCCTATCAAAGGCACCCGCCGCCCTATCCCATCCTCCTGCTTGCTCTAAAAAGAAAAGGAGTCCAGCTGGTGGGCCTGTCGTTTCGTCGTTTGGTGGAGGGCGTATTTCTCTCTTTGCTGGCGTTGCGGGAACAAGTGGTGGTGGCCCAATTCAACTCGGGACGAATCAACCACTAGCACAGTACAGAAGGCCGATGCCTGGTGGTAGCTTTGCGGGAACCAACAGCTTCGGTCCTCCACAAGCATAGCTCGTTAGCAGGATTGTCGCTACACGAACATTTAGAGATGACCACTGAGAATATAGTCTTCGACAGTACAACCCGCCACAAGTACTACAAGTACTTTTTATGATGTTTACAACCGATGAAGATCATCAACATTTTTAGCATACAGCGTAGCATTTTTACGATTACCAAGCGTTTATCAAAAGCTGAAAAGTGTAACACTCGCATTGAGCATAAAAATGAAAGATTAAATGCAACGAGAATACGAACTCGAGAAGCTTCGAGCTCGCATTTCGAAGCCTAAGAAAGTGTAGGCGCCAGCACAAGAACAAACTCCGAGACATAGATCAAGAGAGATAGACCACCTTCAGCGTAGTGCAATAGAGATAGACTCTCATGCTTATGCGAACAAGGTTCAAGTTATTTTTACGATTACGTCCAAGGGCTTCGAAGATGTTTTTCTTTGTCTTACGATTGATTCAGAGATATTCGCTATTTTCAGGCTTACAATTGCAAACATACCATAGGACATGGTCCTCTATAGTGATGTGCTACGAATGGTTAAAATAAGTACATGTAAATGACTTTTTACCCATGCTAGTTGTTAACTGAAGATCACAATTCCATACCATGCATTTGATTGCACAGCTACACGAGTGACTCATCTTGAAGATTTCATGTGCATACTCATCCTGGCTGATCATGTTATGCTAAAAACTTGGTGACCAACATTCATATAATCATGTTAGCATACCGAATGCACTTGTATAACATCACTTTGTACTAGCGCTAGGGCGTGGGCTTCCACGAGGATGCAAAACTAAAAATGCTAGTTGTTGACTATTCTAGTTATTCTTCTATGAGCTGCTTCTTTTCCCAGAGCACTTCTATGGTCACATTCCTGGAGCGCCTATTCGTTGCAATCTCCCATCACCGCGACGTCGGCGTCGTCCACAACCAACTACAGCGAGCTTGTTCCTTCTTTTCACAGAGGACTAACATCAGTATCCAGTGTGCGCCTCAAAGTATTCATATTCTTCAAAGAAATGTTTCTGTCGCCGATGAGCAGGAGCATGGACCCAAGCTGCGACTACTGGGTGGCTTTGTGTTGAGTGAAGAAAATGCAACATGTGTGGTTTCAAAACCGGTTGAAAATCATGCTGATGGAGGTCTAGTAGCTGCAAATCGAAAAGTACTTAAGCATTCACTTCATTTTGTTCCCACCAACATTATGGAGAAGTAAAGCGTTTCCTCAAGAAGTGAGTCACTCATCGAACTCGAGCAAATACTAGTGATAGGTTTAGACCCAGTATCTACGTAAGAAGTTATCTTGTGCTAGAAGTACTAATCATTCAGCATCTACTTGATCACATTCACAAAGGGAGTTTCTTGAGCAGTAAGTATACTGAAAAATTTGAAGCGCCGTAAGCGACATTTTTCATTAATTACATCAATAATACCACCGGAAAAATGACGGGTGGCGGCATCAGCGAGCTGTCGGTGCCAGTCGACTTGACGCCATTTGAAGCAGAGCACTTCATTCAGCAGATCGAGCCATTAGACCTCGAAACCGTTGGGGATAAAGCCTTCTTGGATCAGTTATGTTCTTAAAAGAATGAATGGTCGCTGTCTTAGTCTTTCTTTCGAGTTTTTCCATTCGAAGAGCGTTTTGCTAGATTTTCCTTCATTGTTGCATGAGCGGCATTGTTGCAGGCGCATTACCAGGCAGAAGACAAGACTGTCCTCCCCTTGCCACAGGCCTAGCTAGTTTAAACTTAAATTAGTCTAAAAGTTAACTAGCTAGATTCCTCCTTAAGCGTAGCTAAAATTTATTTTTGCCTTCCTTCATTGTTGCATGAGCGGGTGGACAAGCTATCGGCTCAGGCGCATTACCAGGCAGAAGACAAGACGGATGAGTACATCGTAGACCTCCTGAATACGCACGAGAAGGTGCCGGTCCTGGTGCATAACCTCATAACCGTCGAAACGTGGAAGGAACATTGCTGTATGAAAGGAAGAACAAGAACATTGTTTACTCCTGTAGGGAGCAAGGATCATTAGAAGGACGATTTTTTGCACACGACTCAGAGACCCTACATGTAAAGAGTGCGCCTAGTACTTGCATACGCAATTTCGTAGGAAGAATTATCAAAATTTGAGAAGGTACGAATATCGACCATATTCATAGACCATTTCTTGGATCCAGAAGAATACTTCGACTATAGACAACGTAGATCATAGTAGAACAATCAGAGGTAAGTCAATCATTAGTAGAGATAAAGATGAGCTGTTTGTGTTTTATACTACCTGAGTACTTGTAATTATGCAGCCATCAGTTGTGAGTAACCTGTGCGTCATCACTTATGAGCACTTTAATCTCGTTCCGCACCTGAAGGAGCACGTCAGCACCCTAAGCAGCTTGCGGAGCTACATACCGATTTACTCGGAGGCTTCTTTGTTAAGGCTTCCCACATTTTTGCCTTCTGCACTTGCATCCTTGACCACTTAAATATAAAAACATAAACAAGCGGTTAGTTTTTCCCTCCTAGTAAACCTTAGAACTCCCTGCATCATTCTGAGACGTAGATACTTACACGCACCATGAATGGGTCGCACATTACCGATTCCACGACTACTACTAATACTACTGCTACGTGTCTTCAGGGATCATGTTTTTTTGAAGAGAGCAACGAATGTTAAAACCTTCTCTAATGTTGGTATCTCTGGTAGAGATGTGCCTGTACCATTCGCAGTCATGCGAGACAGCTGGAGACTCCCTGGTCGACCTGATTGATTACGTCTACCGAAAACTTACCTATCTAGTCCAGCACCCCAACGCGAAACTCTACAGCTGGCCGCCGCAGAGCACAGAGGAAGCATTGGCGAAATCAGAGGTGGACCTGCTGAATGAACAGTATATATGGGCTCGTTGTTGTCGTGGGTTGTAAGAGGAGTACTCGAAGATGCTGATTAGGGGGAATGATCACGACCATGACCTGGATCATGACTAGCTTGGGTTTGTTCGTTATAATAATTGAAGATACATTTTGTAATATTCGCCAAATAATAACCTCATATTGTTTCTGTTTCCTCAATTTATTCCTCGTTGGCTTACAAGTTCTACTCTTTTGTGGGATCTTGTCACATCGATTCACCCTGCCGATAGGTGCAGCAAACCTATTTAGGATGCACAGAATAGAATAGAATACGAGCAGTGGCTTACAAGTTAAGAGTAGCACCTGAACGCGTCACGAGTAAAGAACTCGATTGCAGTGTTTCTCCTGACTTTGCAACTGGTTGACCTCACAAGTAGACACTAATAGCTACATAAGAGGCACCACGACATGACATGATATTCGCCAAATATTTCCCGGGGAACATGTTTTGTTCTTCCTCAAACGGCCATTTACAAGAGTGACTTTATCTCTGACTTTATTCACCCGAGGAGGCAGGTCAAACTGTGGACGGTGAATCAAATCCTATCCTATCCTCTGTGACTTCACAGGTTCCTGGACATCGAGTTTCAGATCTGCATGTCGGCGCTGAACATTTGCCGATACCTCACGGACCACCGACAGCATCTTCCTCTGACGCTGACGACTCGCTTGTTAGAGAACCACGACATTCTGCTGACGCTTGTGCCCCTCATGGAGAAGGCGCCTTGGATAAGAAAGCGACGTGGCCAGTTCGAGAAGTTCGAAAAAAACGTGTGGAAAGTGGTACAACTATTTTGATGATGGTGAATTTCGATTTTGATTTTGATGGTGCAGGATAGATTTACGTATAATGTAGTTCA
Source organism: Amoebophrya sp. A25 (assembly GCA_905178165.1). Classification (NCBI taxonomy): domain Eukaryota; class Dinophyceae; order Syndiniales; family Amoebophryaceae; genus Amoebophrya; species Amoebophrya sp. A25. The sequence goes on from CAJINU010000044.1 coordinate 882,520, forward strand.
TGTTGTTCAATATCGGCAAGCAACACAACTTCTAGACAATCTACTTTTCATTGTTCTCAACATTATATTTAAACTTTCACCGCCTACCAAACCCATCCTATAAACTTTCAACGTCCTAGAAATCATCTTCTACTCCTTCCGCCTACCTTTTCCCCTCCAGATCGAAGAGGACGATCTTTGCACGCTACCGAAAATGTCGTCGCAACTTTGGCTGACCATGTATAATTTGATCATGGATTCTCAATGCAGGCAACGATACGAGATGCGAGGGCACCGAAAAGACAACTTGCTACGTCTTCGGAGATTTCTCAACGAGATTGTTTATGGGACATTCATATCTATGTAGTATTAATCAATAGGGTCGTTATGTCTGGCCTTTTACTACCTGTAAAAACATGTGTGGGAAGATTTCTAGGGGTAAGCATTATTAAGAGCAGTAGTTTGTAGTAGAGGCGACTGCCCTATTAAACTGCATCCTTCCAGGAGTCGGTGACAAGACAACTAAATATGTTGTTATACATCGAAGAGGGAACAACTAGAACTAAATTATATGTTCCCCGTATGAAGAGTGTAGTTTTCAAACAAGGCAGCTGCATTTAAGCGCAGAAGTTTGTAGTAGAGGCAACATGATAGAGAGAGCTCTAAACTCCATTCGATCAGATCCCGCCACTTGTGGAGCTACTACGAACCCTTGAGGAATTGGCGATCGCGGGACAGTTAACGCAAGTACAAACCACCAATCTCCCAGGACAGAGGCGTATTTGATTTTGATCTTTTTGTCGGTCCAGCAATCGTGTTGTACTAAAGATTAAGATTTCTTTTTTTTTTCTTTCCGGTTTACGAAGTGCCATTGGCCCGGCTGGGCAGTTGTTGTGGGAGTTGGCCTTGTGCTGGCTGCCATTTGGCTTCTACGGTGATTACGACTGGTCATATCAGGAGCACAGCACACATGACATTTCATTTTTTCCCATTAATAAATACTGTTTTGTAGCTAAGCCTCCTATGTAGCGGTTTTCAATGACGATTGGAATCCATCCTCCTCATTTCAGCCAATCCCTCGGATTCCATCTCGTCTGCGTTTTTTGTCGAGTTAGTAGCGGAGGTACGGGAAAGTCTGATGCAGAGATATCGCGGTAGATGGGAGAGTGTGGCTCGCACGCAGAAAGAAGAAATCTTTACCAAGTTATTCTGGGAGAGTGACTTAGAGATAGATTTTTACATGATTAGGAGTTCCTAATCATTGTAAGTTGTAGATGTAGACTTTTTTTTTGTAATCAATCACTCACTCATTCAGCACTCATTCAGCACTCATTCAGCACTCATTCACTCACCCACTTACTCACTCACTCACTCACTCACTCAGTGTAACCCTAAGAAATATGTTCACCTCTTGTAGACCTAGACCAATATACTTAAGTATGTCACCACGTTGCACAAGTAAGAGTATCATTTACGCTTACTTACAACAGTTCGTTGTAGGCATCATCATCTTCTCATCTTCTTTATCATCATCATCATCATCGCCTTTATCGTCATCATCTCCCCTCTAATCTCCGAAACCGAAGCGGAGATGAAGCGGTTGCCGGATTTGATGTGCATTCCGCGATTAGACGACGAGGATGAGCCAGAGACTTTAGAGGCCCGAGTAGGGCAGAACGCCTTTGAAGGGAAGAAAACGTCAGACGACTGGATCGCTGAAGTCGCTAGAGACATCGGGATTGAGCCAAGGAAACCGGGGAGCAAGGAGTCGATCGGAGAAACGACAGCTACAGTTACGGCAATGAGAAGATGCCGATATTTGATTACATTTTTCATAAGAGTCTAGTATTTGGTATCATCCCACGTTTGCCTCCTTCTAATCTCTCATCTGAATCTGAGAATGCCGACAAGGAGAACGCTGTCCCCGAGATCAATTTTGATACTCCTGCGATGCGTGAGCTTTACCAAAAAGTACATGGGAGGAAAGGCGCGCCGCCGACTGTTGACGCCGTTCCACAAGGCGACATAGATGAGATGGACTGATACTGAATTGTTACAGTCTTTTTTCTATGGAAAGCCTTGTCGTGCTAGAAGGGTGTGAGCAGTAGTTCTTGATGGCAGAGGAGGTTGACGGATTTTTCGAAGTGGTAGGTTGAGTCCTCTACTAGTTCTTGATGGCAGAGGAGGTTGAGTCTACCAGTGGCATCATGGTTTTCACTTGCTCTATCATCACCACCTCTGACGTACAAACGAGCTCAACATTCGCTGTACGGCGATATGAGATCGAAAGACATTACTTATGGACTTTCCTACCTGGACTAGTTCTAGTAGATGCTCTTTGTTGAGAGTGTACGTAGCAGATGCTCGGACGCGTCTCAGGACAAAGCGTTATTGGACGATCAGATTTCAGAGACTAGAGTGGCGCTTTCGAGCAAGAGGCATGTTAATCGGTTAGGCGCTTTGTCGTGTCTTGTGCATCCAGTATGAGGAGAGACAAGAGCGGACGAACGTGCGTGAGATGCGAGAAAAAAGACTAGTGGTATCGGTCATTCAGTACTGCTGCATAGTGAGAGTGATGAACTCGATTCGGAACTCGGAAGAATATATAGCTCGTTTGGCTTTGTCATCATCGCATCGGTCGCTTCTCTGATACGGCGGGATTAAAAGGAGCCGCTCGTCGGAAAGAAAACTGGGGCAACAAAATCAAAATTTTTGATTCATAATTAGACAGTAATTTATTATCCCATTTGTCTATGTCTATCCCACCCTATCCTTCAACTGAATGAATTTATAAGTTCAAAGGAAAAAGAAGTAGTAGACTGCTAACAACGTTACGTAGTATATCAGATACGAGTTCTCGTATATCAGATACGAGTCAAAAATATACACTAGAGCTTGACTAAGAACAAGGGAGAAGAAAAATGTCGAAGAAGGAAGACAAACTGATAAAGCCAATCGAAACGCAGGATGCGTTTGAAAACATCTTAGGGAACGAGAAAAGGCTTATCATCCTGGATGTGTACTGAATCTTTTGTTTTGTACATCATGAAGTTGAAGATAATTGTGAAGAGAGAAAAAAGTCCTGATCCGTTCTTTCCACCTCTTCAGGTATCATTCGTGGTACGGACCATGCGCGCAGATGGAGCCAACGTTTAAAAGCACAGCAACAAACACGGACTTCTTCGACATGAGAGGAATTTTCTACAACGTACTGTCTTATTTTTCTTGACCCACATCTACTTCAAGTACAATATTAGGGTTAGTACTTTCTGTTCATGGTATCATCGTTGTTAAATAAACCAAAGAGTCCTCTTCATTAATTGTATTCTCGTCCTGTTACAACTTTGCCGTCAACCTTCTCAGATGGAAATCGGAGTGGTACCCGAATTGTCGGAGAAATATATCGAGAAGAAGCCAAAAAGCAAGCCACTATTTCTCTTTTACCTTAATGGCAAGATCGTAGCGGAAGTGCTGGGCTGTGATTCTCCTCAAATTCTAGGTACTGCTTAGTCGATTCTTTTTTTTTGGTTCCTTCTAGAGATGACCTGAAAGAAACTGTCTATCTTTATCTAACATGCTTCCTGTTGATTTAGAGATGAAGATGCGGATAGGCATTGTTGCTGTGATAGATTCGCTAGAAAAAGAGAAGCATACTACACGTCGACTCTCGCTTTCCAGGTGCACTGGAGGAACATTTGCCGGTTTACACGCCAGACGAGGACTAAGCGGGTCTTCGCGCAAAAGTGCACTTCCCGTTATTCTGAAAAAAAAAATTAAATCGACGAGAAGCTCCCCACTTTTCGTAGTACTCGTTATAGGAACCCCTTGTTACCTCTCACTCTCCTGCATCTACGTTCCGTTTACTACTTAGATTTACATCCTTTGTTGACAAACAAGAAAATTTCAATTTGCGCGAAATACATCATGAGAAAGGAACCATTGCTCCTAAGCTGCATGCTGGATTTGCATATCTAATGAAAGGCGTTGAACGTGTGACACGAAACAAGGTGCTCGCTACTGGGTAGAACACTCACTGCTTAGAACGTTCACTGGTAAGGAGAGAGCATGAAGTTCTCGCGCGTGTGTATCCACCACAGCAGCTGCTCGATAGTATGTTAATCTGTCAGTATTTGATTCGAGAGCGACATCTGTGCTGGGGAAATACGAAAGTAGGATCTTCTCTTCTTGTGGTGTGTAAGTACACACCAGTGTGGCAGATGACAGTGAAACACTACTCTGAGAGAAGCAGATGTCTCTTGTTGAGAGCTGTGTTGGTGTGGTCGGTACGAGCCGCCCTGACCGACGGTGAGGTCCCGGCCTCCCCTCTCGCCACCCCCGCGCCTCTTGCTTGTGCTTATTCGCTTGGGCGTGTGTCATTTTTGGCCGCTCTGTGTAGGTTGTCGTCGATCATTCGTCTGGTCTTGGTCGTGTCGTGTTGGTGGTGTCTGTTCGTTGCAAGTGAGCAGCCCGGCGGCTTCGACGAGTTCCTCTGTTAGTCTGTATCAAAAGAGCACACGAGAAAAAAGGGCGGCAAAGCGCCACCCACCTAAGAGAAGCAGATGTCTCTTGAGAGCTGTGCTGGGTCCAGAGAACCTTTTCGTAAGGAGCGAAAAAGAAATCTGTTGCGAGTAAGCTAAAATCGGATCAAGAGTGACGTCGTGGCTAAAAGGTTCTCTCTGTACGAGTACGCAATATTGTCTGTGGTTTATGATCGCGAAACGTACTGTGCCCCTACTGGTGGCCAGAAAACTTTTTCTGAAATCTCCAAAGCTTCATTCTTGTTTTATGTCTTGTAAACCACCAGCTGAATGAGTTCTGACGCCTAGAACGATAGACATAAGACAAGTTCTGACACCACCTAGATCATGAGTTCTGACGCCTAGAACGATAGTAGATGATCAAGATTTGCACCATTTTGATGTTCTGACGCCTAGAACGATAGTAGATAATCAAGATTTGCACCATTGTGATGTTCTGACGCCTAGAACGATAGTAGATGATCAAGATTTGCACCATTGTGATGTTCTGACGCCTAGAGCGATAGTAGATGATCAAGATTTGCACCACAAAACGATTTTATTTTCTTGCCTTGGCAACGTAGACCTAGACTTTGCTTCGTGAAAATTGTTGATTTTGAAAAAGCAACATGACGTCATCTGTTACTAGCGCTCCTGGCACCGGCGAGAGTCGTGGCAATGCGCGCGGGTCGAAGGTTGGGGCTATGCTGCGCAGCGTCGCGCCCACAAGGATGTTACGCAGGCTAAATCGAGTCGGAAGCGCTGTGTTACAACGCGCTTCAAGCACGACTAGCTCGCTAGTTATCACTTCTGGTGAAGATGATTCTTCACAGAAAGCAGATATTAAGGAGCAAGGGTCTGGGTCTGGCGTATCGACGCAGCGGACAAACCAGTCAGGAGGTGCAGCTGGGGTGAAAGAAAATAGAGGCGAAGGCGAAGCTGCGCCAATGAAAGCTGCAAGAAGAGGAAACACTGGACTTGGCGGAGGAAAAAACTTGAATAACGCGAACGGATTCGAAATGACTGGAAAGCAAGGGTCCTCTAAAACTAGAGGGACTGTGGAGGTCTCGGCTTCCTCTAAAGAGACTGTGGAGGTCTCATCAAAGGTGTCCGGAGCTGCAACCTGTAAGCAGGATCTTGAAGAGACCCAGGATCTTGAAGAGACCCCTGGAGGAGATGAACAAGGCCCACTAGTAAGATCTTCAAGAGACCAGCAGGAGGTGGACGGACCCACAACTGTTGTTGAGCGCTTATGGCAGGTTGAGCATGGTGTCGATGTCATGATCGACCAACTAGGCTTCGTACCTCGTAAAGTGGTGCAATTCGCGGAAAAAAAGGCCCATAATGCCCCAGACAGTATTGCTAATGGAGTCGCCTATGTGACTGGGTCGGATCACTTAGCTGGCCTGGTCCGCATCTGGGACATCGATTCGCCGTTTTTGCTCATTTTTTCCGGAGTCTGCGTTGCAGTGCACTTATTCGCAGGTGAGGAGGCTCTCTACAAATATTTCATTCAGTATCCAGCAAGCTATTGGGACTCCAAAGATTGGCTCTCGTGGTTTCGCATCGTGGGTCAGACATTTGGGCATGGGGACCGTAACCATTTGGCTCAAAATATGACCAATTTGTTCCTCGTAGGTCCTGCGTGCGAGCACCAATTTGGTGCTTGGAACTTGGTCAAGTTTTGGCTGTACATTTGCGTTTTCTCGAGTTTGTGGCACATGAGGTTCGGCGCAGCGGACGCAGCGCAACTTGGTTGTTCGGGGCTTGTCTACGGTTTCATTTTCCTGAACTCTCTACTCTGCCTAAAAGCTGGCCGCATCCCGTTGACTTTTATCATTCAAATCGTAGTGTGGTGTCCGAGACCGGAAGAGATCTATCCCGGAGTAACTCGAGACGTCGCTCAGTTTGTGCTGAGAGAGCTGAATCAACCGAGGTATGCAGAAGCAGTCGCCGGTCTGACGTGGATCACACAGCCTTTAGAGGCTTTGGCGCGCGCACCGGGACCGGGGTCCGCTGGCGGAGCGGTGACAACGAGTCACGGTGCCCATGCAGTAGGCGCTTTGGCTGGAGCGCTGTTAGGCTACCACATGCACCACGAGAAACTGCACCACACAGCCAGACACATCGTCGCCGTGTGGCATCGAAAAGTGGAAAAGCACAGACAAATTCGCGACCAAGAACGAGCCCGCGTACTGGAAGAACTACGAGAAGTAACAAAAAACCGAAGGGGATGTGAAATAGAAGATTCATCCTACTCGGTTTTTTGTTGCTTCTCGTAGTTCTTCCAGTACGATGAAGATGAGCATTACAATCCTACGTACTAGAGAAGTTAACATATGAACGTTTATAACTATTGAATCATAACAAGTGCAGAAATTAAGATTTTCTCTACGTCCGTAGTATTTTTAAGGCTTGCGTGCGTGGTAATCCGCACGTGCTGGAAGCAGATGGCCATCAGTGCGAGTTTTTTCATCTCTTCAGATCGAAGTGCAGCATGTTCAGACTGTTTCTTATTTGCTGTAAAAAGATAAAGAATCTTCACTGTACTTTGGTCTTCCTCGATCTACTGCAATCTTTGCGTGAGATCCATCGTGTAGATCAAATATGACGCCCCTATGGCAGTCTGCACTGAACTTTCTGCGAGATTAGTTGTATTGTATTGTATTGTATACCGCTCGCGTCCCGCATCGAATGCTTCGTCCCCTCGGGAAGACGTTTCATTCAATAGAGAACTCATTCAATCAGATTAATACTGTGCCCTTCTTCGGGAATGCAGCACGGTATTAAATAGTCCCATCGACGGTTTCGGAGCACTGATTTGGGCGAAATTCCATTCCATATTGTATGGCATTGTAACAAGGTGTCCAAGTCCACCACGATGAGGATGGCTGTCAGTTGCCGAATGAAACAGAATAGAGCAAGAAGAAGATCCTAGTGCAGTTGAATCAATCAGGTCTACCAGGGAGTAGGTTTTAACATTCGTTGCTGAATGAACGAGGTTAGAGAAGGTTACAACCTTCTCCCTGGTAGACCGTTGATTATAGTATCTATGCCTGTGATGCTTTGTGGTTGCGTGTTCGTTTGTTCATTTCCAGCAAGAAGGAAGCGCTGAGGCAGTTCTAGGCAGCAGCATTGAAGATCTAGGTTGAGAGAGAAGTATTCAGTCTACTAGTACGGATCACGAGACTGAGGCCGACCACGGTGGTTTCTTGTGCAAGCTAGAGGGGTCCTCTGTGTATCCAGCAGGAAGATGACGCTCTTAAGGCTATAAGAAATCCATCTTCGGGCCCAGCATCTTAGTCGGTCCCGTTTTTATAGAGGAAAATTGGGAAGCAAGATGATGGGCCCGAAGTTAGATGGATTTTTTGGTTTTTTTGAGTTGTTCTAATAGTTCTAATGGCGAATGAGATAGTTCTTGAATTGTAAGGCCAATGAGATAGCTCTAATGGCGAAGAGTCGAGGAACGAGAAAGTGACAGCATTTCAGAAGTCACCACTTCTTCAGACAAGAAATCAACGAGGCTCCAGCTCTGGCGGAACGAGACAGGAGGAGGAGGGCGAACAACATACAACGGCTTGCAGCACTTGCTGAAAATTGTCCGCCGGATTGTCATGTTCCCTAAATCTCGATGAACGCAGTACTAGAGCTACAGACTAGATAGACTAGAGGAAACCCTAAACCCTTTCAGCAAGACGAAGTCGAAGTAAAAGAACGTGGTCACGCACTTATTATTTATTTAGATATTTGGATTACTTGATTCTTTTGGTTTTTTGTTTTCTAGTTGTATGTGCTCCACCGATAATATTTAAGTATAAGATCGTGGTCACTTAATAAGGATGTGGTCGAAGGAGCTTCGTACTGGTCGTGACTGCCACCTTAGACTAATATGAATCTTATCAGGTAACTACTTACTATGTATTTACATGTTCAACATCTTCGCGTTTCTTCGGCTACTTGTGTTGTATTCGTGCTTCTTTGCTTCTTCAGCCCATTAAATAGTTTTTATGAACATGGTATATACAGTGACCGTTGTTAATCTTGTTCACATGATACGTAGCTAATCAAGGTCAAATGTCACATCTGCTAAGAACATCCAGGACAACTTCAAACGCATTCTTTTCATTTTCATATGGGTAATCCAAAAATAATATATGTTAACTGTTGCTTCTCTTCAGTCATTGACAGACAAACGAGAAGGGATCATGCGCCTCGCGACGAGTGGTTTTAGTCTATACTGGCAGCAGAAAAAGGCACCAAGCTCAACTACGTGTAGATCAGGGACTTCGACGGACAACTATTACAATTTCATTAAATGGTATGCGGGCGACACGAGAAGACGTTACTTGTAGCTGCAGCTTGGTTCATCTTATCCTCATCTTCTTGAGCATGGTTCAGCTTTTTGCGCGCTAGAGAATGTGCTAGCATGGTAGAAGATGAATTCTTTCGTGAGCGAGACTACTAGCGCGAAGTGTCAATGTTCTTGTTACCACCAAAGCGGATGTTGATTAGATTGACTCAGTGGTGCTTATTCTTGATGTAGACGAGAAAGAAAAAGTCAAAAGTCTACAAGAACATGTACACTTTGAATCCTTCATTACTGAAAAATGACGAGTGTGCGTAGTAGTACGAATAGCGGTTCCCGAGGGGGAGACCACCAAGACGAGTCTCGCGTGATCCCACCTTCGGTGGATTACCTCCGCGTTGCGCCAGGATGCGCAGACAGTCGTAGGATTTGCAGTGCTGCCGTATGCGGTCGACGTGTTTTGCTTGGGACAGAAGGCGGCTTTGTGGCCTTGCATCGGGTGGATGGAGACGCGGACCAAGTCGCGGGATACTCTCCCGATAGCAGTAGCAGCAGCAATAATAACCCAGGTCGTGGCCGCAGTAACAGGGCATCTTCATCTTCTACTAGGGGGACGATCGGACGGGGATCGTCGACCACCGCGAGACGAAGGGGACAGACGGATGCGGCCGCCGTGCTAGAAGCGTTGACGCTAGTATCCGAGAAGCGCGTGTTCACGAATAACCGACCGGTGGCATGCGTCTCGATCTCGAAGAACTTCATGCTAGCTGGATGCGACTTCTCTGCGGCAGTCCTAGATTCTCAGTGCGATACAGTTTGGCGCATAGATGTCACCGAACGCTGTTTGAGTTGCGCGATGGACCCCGGCGATCGACAATACCCCAGGTACTAGAAGAAGTAGAATAAATATTCTGAGTCAGTAAAAAACAACCGGTTAGCGTTAGCTTCTTCCTCGTAGCAAACCTTAGCCTTCCTTTCATGAAGTAGTATGCTATGGGCTTGGGCTTCTAACATTCGACGTCTGAGAATACTGAATGCATAGTGAGCTGTTTTCTCTGTAACTCCCGATGAGCATACATTTACATTTGTACGTTTAGTTAACTCGCAATATGCTTACTTGAGTCACGCTCACGCGACCACCACAGGTTTCTCTTGGGTACACAGGGAAAGACGTTGCTAGCGAAGAAACACTCAGTACGGCAGCCCAGCGTGGACGTATTAAGGCTTGAGGAAATACATTTTTACAGGCATCTTGGTTCCGTTTCTCAAGGGAAAAGGGCGCGAAAGATGCTGTTGAAGATGGATTTCTGCAAGTTCTAAACGCAATTCACCAAGGCGAGGGAGGAGTGTACGCGGTCAAGTGGGGGCTGAACCAGATCTGCGCATGGTCGACGGAACGTGGCGTGAAGCTGCTGCAGGCGAAGACACTCCAAAAAATATCCTTCATTCCCTGTCAGGAACACGATCCTGCGATGATAGTCCTATCGTGGCTCGACCTCTCAACACTGGTATGGATGAGAGACTGTAGCGAGTAGGAAAACCAACAGCATGAGTATTTCATAAGAAACTGCTCCTCATAGGACGGCGAAAAGCTGCCATTGCTCGTAGGACGACAAAAAAAGTATCAACATAGCTTGTCTGATGTATGAATACTAGTGGTCATCAACATTGCAGAACCAGGTTACTTCTAGGATATTGACATTCCCCATCCCATTAATGTGATCATTGCACCAGCAGGTGACTAGGTGACTAGTGTCTTTCGTGATATTGTTTAGTCTCCCAAATAGTACATGTAAGACTATGCGAGACTCATGCCATGCCATAGCATACCCATTCCTTGTGTCTTTCCCACAGCATACCCATTCCTTTTGATTTTTCAATATTGTGCGTGGGCAATTCGGTGGAGCTGAAACTTGCCAAAGTGCGGGAACAGCCGACTGCCAGCGGAGTCGTGCACTACTACTGCGAAGTCGTGTCGACGGTGTATCTTCCCGAAACGCAGGTCGTGCGTGGCATAGTCCCGGATCCGAGGACACACTGCAACGACGTCCTTGTCCTTTCGCGTTCAAGATATCCGGATGAGAATTATGGGTACTAGGTTTTAGGCGTTTTTGCTGCCCTCATTTTTGCCTCTCGTCTTGAGGGGGAAAGAAAGGCAAAATGAACGTGGATCAAAAAAACCAAAGGCGTACCTCTAATGGAAGGTTCCTGATTTGCTGCACGTGCGCCGTGCTCGAGCCGATGCTTTGCGCGTCGCTCCTGTGGGTGGTGCAGCGGCGTGGTTCGCTGTAGCTTCTGATTCACAAGTTTGCGGAGGACATCAGAGAACTGAGGCTTCCACGTTGAGAGCGACTGGTTCTGACGGGTCGCAGAATCGATTCCCAGAGGACGGATTGTTGACCAGTCCAGTGCTTGAGAGTGGTCCTCGCGTGGAGGGTCTAGAAGGCTTTGTAGATGATGATGGATTGGCGTCGAGCACCTCGGAGGTGCGCAGCATATCCGAAGGACGCGGCGCTTTGCAGTCGACGCCACGCGAGGGGCGCCCCGACGACTCGTCTCGCGATGACGTCACAGTGTGCTCAACGGAAGTCGACAATATCGAAAACGCTTCAGAGGCGACGACCGCTGCTGCACGGACTTCTGCAGGTGCCACGACATCTTCAGGAGCTGTCACAACTGTTAAGGATTTTGAAGCAAACTGGCAGTTCAAAAAGTATTTCGATTTTCTGAATCTGGAGCATGTAAATACTTAGTTACACTTAAGTAACAACTTCGTAACTAGTACGTGTTGTAACCTCTACTAATATAACTGCCCCGAAAATCTTCACGACAACCAGTGGCGCACGTGGAGGGGGTAAAGAACAGCAAGAGCAAGACGTGGATGCTTCGTCCAAAAGCAGTGGAGAAGGCCGGTCGCCAGGTCGAAACACGCTCACGGCGTCGCGATTACTGGGTCTTGGAGATGTGCGATTGCCTCCGCGAAGTATACCTGTGCCGACCGATGCTTCATCTGACTCTGAATTGCCGCGAAGGCTGGACGGTTCAGGCGTCGTGCAAGAGCGAAGAGCTCCTGCGCCAACTACGAGATCGCCGTTCAGACCGCGGCCAGCAGTGAAAATCGACGTTTTCCACCATGTAGTGAGCTTGAGAAGCAGGTCGATTCTGCACAGCGATCGGTTGCCAGGCGTTCTTTTAAACCACACAAGGACAAGTAGTACTACTCCCGAACAAGCAGCACAACTACTTTTAGATGGAGGAGACGCACAACAGCGAGACACGGGTAATAAACCAGAGGTGGATCATGATGATCAAAAAGCAATCCGAAAAAGCGATCATGATCAACAGAAAATACAGGGTTCTCCTTCGCTCTTTTCCGCAGCCGCTGTACCCGCAAAAGCCGAAGCTGCCCTACTGTGTTATTGCGTGGACGAGAGCGTGAGTCCCGAACGCTTTTTCCGGGATCACCTCCAAAGAGACGGAAGCACAAGTGGCCAGTCCAGCAGTACTGTATCACACGACAGGAAATCCAATTAAGGCCTCCCAAAATCCCCTACCCTAACCTACGTACCTCCCAGAATCCATCTTTTAGCTGCCCATCGGTGAGCTGTTTCCAAGAAGAAAAACGGAAGTAGATGAGGGAAGGGATGAATTGTACAGGTCTAATCCATAGGGCCAGAAGCACAGGCGATCCAAGAAGACGACGAGCAGATTCCGCTATTCCTCGTCACTGCTGTAGATCTCGTGCGGGTCCACCGTCGCGACGTGCTAGAAGATGCTCTGTTTTTGCTCGAAGAAGGTCGGTATGAGGACGCTCTGGACCGCTTGCGAGACGAAGAGCATCCAGCTTTGAGTCGAGTCCTGTGCGCAGCAGTTCGCCGGATCTTCACGTCTGCGCGTGAACAAGAGGGTAACGGAAATGTTGGACGAGAAGAGGGTAACGGAGAGAATAAATCTTTATCTTCAGGACGCACAGGACCGCTAGAGGTAGAGCCTTCGACAATAAGTGCTGGCGGGGACTACATGGCTGACAAAGAGTACGACAATACAAGTACTTCTATCATGCCAAGAAAATCTACTGAAAATAACTTTGGCAGAACTACAGACACATCGCTTGCTATGTGGAGCCCCCGGTCGCCCGACACACCTCGAGGAAGCAGCTTTGGGGCAAAAGCAGGATGTTCCCCCCCGCGAGGAATTTCAGCAGATTTGGATCCAGGCACACGGGCGCATGCACTCGTGCAGCGATGCAGTGCGAGTCTACTGGCCGAAAGCGTAGCAGCAGCCGAACTTCACGCGCAAGAAGTGTTACTAGCTTCGCGTGCTCAGAAAAAGGAGACAAATCCTCTTCACAACTACAAGTCTTCTGCACATCAAGTCTTCGCAGAAGAACTTTCCTCCTCCTCGAATGAGTTAGATCTTCTTGTGCCTTGCTATGCGGTGTACCAAAATCTGCTGGAATTGTTCGACGAGTACCAGTGTCTCCACTACGTCGCGGCTGAGCTACCTCCAGAGCAACTAGACCGCGTCCAGAGGGATCTGGTTCTCCAGCGCCTGATCAAGTACCCTAAGAAACTGTTTGAAGTGCTCTCCATCTGGCCCTCAGACGCGTACTCTGCCGAAATTTTGTCCCTTTTGCTGCAGCAGGCGCTGAGCTCCAAGGAAACAGAACTTCTACGAGCCTCTGGAGCGTTGCTGCGGCTTTGTTCCGACACAGAAAAAGCCATTATCGAAAACAACTACACGACCAGCGCGCAGTGCCTTATGGCAAGAAGATAGAAAAAATGCAACTGTAGTTGTAGATGCTCCACAACAACTAGTAGACTCTGGGGATGGGGTATCCTTCAAATTTGCTATGTATAATAATTCTGTGCTAGAAGAAGTTCTGCCATAGATGATCTTGGACTGATTTCCATCAAATTCTGAGTAATCAGTTAGGTCCAACTACACTGAACAAAATGTAGATTTACATTCTATCTTCTAGGTGTTTTTAACTAGCCCATTTGTTCAAGCACTGTTCTCTCCGCTTCAAAGCCGCGCATTTACATTTTATCTCCAACGAGTACACTGATAACAAAATGTATTTACCAATCACCGTCTTGTCCATCCTCCTCTTTACAAATTCTCTATCTTTTCCACTTCCTCTTCATCCACTTCCTCTTCATTTTTGTTGCCCTTCTTTACGAGAAACAGGGAGCGGTTTTGGAGGGCATGCGGGTTCTGCTGGACTTCCAATCCGTGGGAGTCTTTTCCTTGTTGCGGCGTTCCTTTTTATATAATTCTAGCGCTCCTAGTTGTATGAAGAGCTCTAGTAGTACAACTTCGCAGGAAGAGCTCAAGGAGATGCTGCTAGAAGAAATTAAGTGTTGCCATAAATTGCATTCTTGATGACAACTATGTATCAACGTGCTACTTGAGGACCTGTTTTCCAGTACTAGAGTGGAAAACAAAGGGGTCCGTCAGGTGGGATGATCTGAAGAATGGAATGCCAAGAATGTCGCAACCTCTAAAGAAAAGTTTGAGCTTCTTATGCGGATCGATTGCGATCTCTACATCGCCTTTCTAGTGGATCGCTATCTGGAATTTCCTGTCAGGGATGTGCTCGACCGTTTACGAAGAGCGATCGCAGATGAACTTGCGAAAGGAAGTCCCTCTACGCTAGGGACGAGAAACAACAACACTACCTCCAATATGGGTACGACGACCATGATGAGGACATCACAAGAACCACCACCGACCTCAGCTGGCTATTGGCGCCATGTCTATCTCAAATTGATGCTCAAGAAGGACTTTTCTTATGAAAAAAAGCTAGAAAGCCCTGTTCTAGTACACACATGATAGCATTTCCTAGGCCATGTCTACTTTTTATAGGACGTGTCTACTTCGAGTCTTGTCTTGTCTTGTCTTGTTATGATGTAGTATCTATCTATCATCTCGTAGCTATCCTTATCGAGTCGTTCAGTATATCTTGGCTACTACAATTGCTATCGCTATGTCAAGGTCCTCTCCCTGTTTCCTTCATAAGTTACAAGTTCGAGAGTTTGCGGACGATATGGTAGAGGCTTTCGCCCAGTACGAACCTGAGGAACTATTAGAGTTTCTGAAGATCTCAACGAACTACGACATTGAGCGTGCTCTGGAGTTGTGCCGCCAAAGGGAGCTCTTCGATGTGCAGGTGTACTTGTTGGGACGTGCTGGATTGTCCCGAGAGGCTTTGGAGATCCTCTGCTACAAAGTGGGTGACGTTCCCAAGGCGGTCAAGTATGTTTCGCAGGAGAATTCAGAGCAGCTGTGGGAGCAATTGATCGCCTTTGTTGCTGGGGACAACGGCATCGAAAAGGAGAGAGAGAAGGAACGCCAGTTAATACGGGAGCGAAGAAAAAGCGAAGGAAAAGCGGAGTACCAGCAGAGTACAACGAAGACAGCAAGTGGCGCTTCAACTTCATTATCGCCGAAGACCTCTGGGACGATGACGACTTTTACTAGGTTGTGCGACTTTTTCAGTAGCATCGACGCCTCGATGTCCGTGAAGCCTTCGCAAGTTTTACGACGACTCGAAACGTCGTTAAAGGAGGAAGGAAGTAGTTTGTCTGACTCGGGACCACTAGAGCAGCTTGGAGCATCAGGTGCAAAAAATGCTGGTGCGATGTCAACATCGAGCAGAAGTGACGGGGAATCAGGGACGCCAAGAAAATCCTCTACCAGTATTAAGAGACCTAGTACCAGTAATTGTGACCAGAGTCCTGCTTCAACAACCGCAGAACAATCCTCTATGTCGTTTCGCTTAGTCCTGCGCGAGCTGTTGGGCGACTTTGAGGGATACGCTCGGTTGCACGAAAGTTGTAACCGTTTAGCGGAAGTGGAGTGCCGCCGCTTGGGCTACGACCGGCAGTGGCGCAAAAGGACAGCACTTATGGTGGACCCACGCCGCGAATTAGTATTAGACAAAGATCATGACCACGCGAGTACAGGAGACTCCGACTTAACGTCGCCTACTTCGGGTCCGACATGGAGTGCAGTGTTGAACGGTTCGCTTCGTATCTCTCGCGACCTAAAGGAGAGGACGCGGATGCGGATTGTTTGACACCTTGTTTCACATAGTTGTACCAGCTCTACTAGCTACAATTATCTACGCATACTTTCATAAGAACTACGATCATCTTCATCATCTACTCTACTCTCAAATATTCATCATGTACTAATCAATACACTGACGCGAGATCTCTCGTTATTTTTCCTTGCGCGCTGAAAATGTCATGCTGGGTCCGTATCTCTTCCAGTATCAGCTTAGAATAGACGCCCAAAGGTCTGCGCTCGTGCTGTAGGAGTGACGCTTCCCAAAGCACAATTAATTTCTGCTTGCAGCTATGACGAGTGGACGCGTCTCTTCAAATAGTTACAAATCGGTCATCGGAAATTTCCCTTCAGAGATTGAGCGTACGAGCGAGCAATTGAGTGTTGGCACTCCTATTGTTCCATGAGCATGAGAACGAGTTTAGCATTCCTACAGAATTATGGTGCTTGTTGTACTTGCAAATGCAAATCGGGTCATAAGTGTATCTATAGTCAGCCGCGCATCGGAACGAAGCAGAAGACGATGTTCTCATTATCTAGAGCAAACTGGATCGGTCCTTCCTCAAAAAAGTTTGACAGTTGAGACGCTAGACGAGGCCGAGCTTCGAGGAGACAGGCCTAGATTAGAATATCTGTTAAAATTTTGTTGACCAGGGCTGGAGGAAGGCTCCGTGTAAAAAAAGTCCCTCTACCACCATTATACTTTAAATCCTAGTTGTTGTAGTCCCGATTGCATCCCCATTGTTGTTTTCTGGTATATTAAATACATAGTACGAAATCGAATGCTGACGTAAAGTTATATTGAGATGCTACTCCGTTTGATTCGCATGAATGAATCTTTTCCTGTGTTGATTGTATACTAGATTAAATCAATGAACGTCTTTTTGGTAAAAGTTGCATATCCTTCCAGTCCTAGATAGTTTTCCTATAGATACCTCACCTCAAACTGAGTCTCTCCTAGACCTCAAACTGAGTCTCCTTATGATAAGATTTTTTACGATTCTGTGTGTCACGTGTATTGAGTGTATCAGAAAAACTAAGTTGCTATGTCCCCCCTACATTCACTCTTTTTGAGATCAAATGATTTGTCTTGAAGTTATTTGTTCAAGTTGAGTCACACATTTGACAGATGGTTTAGTTTATCTAGTTTAACATCACTCAGTACTATCAGGCTATAGTATACTTAAGTTCTCATCTAACTGCTCTACTTGCGTCACTTTTTCTACACATCGTTGTCGATGAAAGTAAAAAGAAAAGCACGCACATGGATTTTTCGACTTGTTTCATTCTTTGGTGAATGATGAGTCTTGATTTAGTAGCCCCCAACCGTAACCCTATGTACTTTATGAAAAGAGGTACTAGTCCTACTCCTACTTGTGCTCATGTGAGTCGCGATGTTGCGATTGGACTTTCTGAACCTTGCGGGAGAGGTCGCCCGCTACAGCTTAGACCTGGATCCGCATCTTGTAGCGGAAAACCACGTCGACCCCTATTGCAGCGTTGATCACATCTCCAGAAGGATACAACACGGCGAAGAAGATCATGACAGGACTTTCGACGATTATGTTGATGGTAACTCAAACTCTACGAAGAACGAGATACAGCAACATGCTGGAGGGAACAGCAACAGGTTTGGTGAAAGGAGAATCGTTCATGTGAGGCCTGGCTTGACAACTGGAACAGCAGTCCACCTCGATGATAGGTTGGTGCTGTCGACGTTGCGGGTGAAACAGCTACTAGCCGAGCGTTTCGGTGTACCGGAAAGCCTGTTAAACATTTGCTTTTGCCCGCACGAAGTTGTATCTACAAGAATAATCGGTGGAATTACGAATATTCCTGACCATGCTGCAGACGAGGAGCAACCTGTTAGCGGTAGAGGAGTTGCAGATCCTGTTAGCGTTAGAGAAGTTGAAGATGATCCTGAACAAGATAAAGAAGATCTACAGGAACAACTATGTCAAGACTCGTCAGACGAATTCGTCCTGAATGACCACGATGAAATACTTCTATACTTTGGAGACTTTGCTGGTGAACAAAATCATGGGATAGGGAATCTGCCTAGGGCTAGAAGTAGTTCTAGAGTACTAGATGGTGACGAAGGCCTCGACTTTCTAGAGGACTATCATGCCTGTGGTAAAAGCAAGCATATTTTCGGCACATTGCGTCTTGTGGAACGGACCTCGGACTTCAGGGATTTAGCAGACTGGAGAAGCCTAGATGAACTGGGCTTGCCTGCCTGTCGGGAATTCTTCTATCAGGCGTTGATGCGCGACGAAAATTGGTGTGCTCCTTCTAGTTCTACTGCTGCGAAATCGGGTACAACTGGGAGAAACTACATCACAACGGTAGCAAGAAGTCCTGTGGTAATTCCTCACAAAAAGACGTGTCCTCTAGCTGGCAGATGGTTTTTCAATCCGCCTGCGCGAGAACGAAACGAGCGCGCACGAGACGGACAAAACCTTGTTCTTTTCGGAACACCGAATACGAAGAACAAAGTAGGCAAGAGAACGGGAGTAGACTTACTGTTCTGCGAAGATGATGATGAAGAGGTTGAGGTGTGTAGTGAGCCTACATCACGGCCGTCGCGGAAAACATCCCTATCATCCACCTCCTCCGTATCAACGCCTTCCGATGATGATAGTAATGAATATTTCCCAGAAGCGGAAGAGGTAGAAGTAGAAGGACCATTGAAGATGTTCGCGGTTGGAGAAGATTTTCATCAGAGGCCTTTTTTCCACGGACCTCAGAGGGCCTTTCTTCGCAGTTGTGGGTTCGGGCCTGACACGTTGTACCGTATCTGCGCTGGCGCCAGTGTCGGCGGGTCTCGTTGCTCGACTAGTGGGGAGGACGCTATCCCTGAGAATGTAATCGCGGCGATATTGCAGAGTCCTCACGTCCCATCTTCGTGGTTAGACTACGTTGATCCCGTGTCAGGGACTTCTGCGTTTTTGCTCCTGTGTCAGCGTCTGAGTGGTCGCGAAATGATCTTGTGCGGTGCTACAGCCACCGCGTCGGAGGAGGCGTTCTTGCCCGACCAGCAACCTGGTGTTGAGGCTCAGCTTTGCGAACGCTTGCTGGCTCGCATCCGGCCAGAAACAGCTCTTTGTGTGAACCGACGAGGCACAACCGCATTGCACTGCGTGCGAAGTGAGGCTCTAGCGTTGAAAATCATCGACAAATTTTGGCCGATCATGAGTGTACAACAAAACCCAGGATTGACTCTTTCGAAATTGGTGCTGCCGTTCATGACCAGCGTCGATCAGCTATACCGCACAACGGTCCTGCATCGGGCTTGCGCCAGAAGATGGCAGAGTGTGACACAACGGATTGTTGCGATTTTCATGGCCTCTAGGCGCAATGGCTCTCCTCAGCAGAACTTTCGAGAACGAGGTGTACGCGATGTAGATCAGAACAATCTCAACAACCAGAGGTGGAACTACAGTTCGTATTCTAAATCCTGGAACCCGAGTTCCACAATAGGGCTCCTCGCTAGGGCTGACAACAGGTTGTGTGGTCACAAACTAGTTCGCGCTGCAGACCGTGCAAGAACAGGCGGACGCGTATTGCTCTCGAAAAACACTTACGTCAATCAGCTACTAATGGCGACAAAAGCAGGACGAATGCAGCTGCAACACCGGATGATACAAATAAGAGGTCAAGAAGGAAATTCCCCTAGTGCTACGACGAGAACTTTATCTACTGATGAACCTGCTGTTCAACTGCTGCGACAGACGTTGCAGATTCGTGATAGGCAAGGAAGGACGCCCGTGGACTATGCACGAATAAATGGTTGGAGATTGATGTGCGACTTTTTTGCCGATGCACAGAATAGGAGACTTTAATAAGACTGAGTACTTATGTTTTTAGAGCTAAATTTGGTGTTTATGAGATGTAGGAGATTGAAGAACTTACCTAGTAACTATATTGATAGAAGATGAAGATGCTTATACCACGAGCGTTGAAAAGATATCATGATTGAGCTATACTAGCTTGCGCAATTTTTATATCAATATGTCCAGTGCTAGTTGTAGTCGCAATCAGTCGTGTACTAATATTTTTAGTGGTGATCAGATTACAGTCATATTTTTGGTGTATCAGAAGTCCGTAATGGTAGTGTCATAATCGAAATTCAAGACCGCAATCATTTTCATTGGGTTTTGGCTCTTCTTTTTTT
This sequence comes from Amoebophrya sp. A25, assembly GCA_905178165.1. Taxonomy (NCBI): domain Eukaryota; class Dinophyceae; order Syndiniales; family Amoebophryaceae; genus Amoebophrya; species Amoebophrya sp. A25. The sequence continues at coordinate 902,567 of CAJINU010000044.1, forward strand.
GGTTTTATGAGTTGTAGCAGTCATGCATAGTTATTAAGCTATGTCGAAAGCAGCCACCTGCTTTCGCGACTCCCATCGATATCTCTTTAGAGCATAAAATGTCAGCAGTAAGTGTAAACTATATAATGAATTTCCTTTTGTGAGTGTCAGAGCCGGCTTTATGTATGAAAGCGCGCATATTATTATAACGCATTGTGTTTCTTCGGCACTTAGTTTTTGGTATCAAATCTTTGACGCATGCGGCAGTGCAATCAAGAACTGATGCATAGTATTTTTTCCCAGAAATGAACCGCATTCGATTTGACTTGCGATATCAAGAAACGCAAGGCGGAAACTTGTACAAGCCTACTAAAGGTCAACATGATCTTTCCAACATCATTTTAAATCTCATATTCCTTGAAGAAAAAAGCTGATGAGCGATGATAGAGACCGCAGTTTCCGCAGATTGTGTGTGGTACTGACAATTGAGCTCTGTTCATCATCAAGAAGGGACTACAACTTCGCAGCCGAGTCACCGTACGCTTATCGGAATCAACACTACGAAGGTGTATTAACCACCTACGAAGGTGTATTAACCACCTGCTCAACGAGGTGCAAGTGTTGAGTGAGTTGCGATCTTCAAGAAGGAGCAAACAATCTAGTGGTCAAGGGGTCTCGCGTCCACTATTGAAGAGCATGAGTGGATTTTTGTTGACTCGAGATAAACCCTTATCGTTGTTGCTTATTAATATCGGAATATCTTTATCTACAGGCATCTGTTGATCAGCACTATTTAGCACAACAAGATCATGGTGGCGTTCGAGTTCTCTTTCGCCGTCCTTCAACTCTTTCAACATTGAGGATGGGTAAAGCTCGGAAAAAGCCCGGTCCCGCAGGCACTGATGCCAAACTCGCAGTGAGCCCTAAGAGGCCTTCTCCTGCAACATATGAAGCAGCATGTCTAAAGACTAGCACTCCTGCAGAAGCTGCCGCCCAGGAGGCAACTACAGATGAACCAGCATGTCTTAAGACTAGTACTCCCGCCGAAGATGCCGTGCAGCCACTGCTGAGTTGCGAGCTTGTCCGAGAATTGAGTGGGAACTCAGCTGGCGCATCGAGCTCCTCTACCTCTGTCGGGCGATCTGTCGATGGGCCACCATCCTCCCTAACGAGCGACGTCTCATCGGCTGTGGTCCGCCAGACCGCAGCATCGTCTTCTAGTTCTTCGAGCAGTGCTGCACAAGATAAAGATTCATGCGTTTCTTGCGATGTAATCCCTGCAGGAGGAGCTGCGGGAGGAACATCGCCAATGATAGAACTACTAGACCATCCTCCTGTAACAAGTGATCGTGTTGCAACAACAGAGACTACACCCATGGAGCTGACATCAAGTGTTGCAGGAACACCGATGCAGCAGTTTGGAGTCCCTCCTGTGGGTCCATCTCCCAACAATGCTTTGCAGAGTCCTGAAACAGATGGTTGGAGCGCCTTTTTTCTTGGATCTTCAAGTAAGCACCACAATCTTCGTACTAGTCGGACTACGTCGAAGGATGGCGCGCCTTTGACTTAAGGGTTTAAATGGTAACTACCATAATTAATGCATTGATTCTTCACCAACTTTCTTCACGACCTGTTTTCCAATGGGAAAGGAGTTGAGATCGTTCTGAAGAACGCAAAAGTGTCGCAACCTCTAATCGATTGCGAGGACGACCGACGACGACGATGACAATTTCGGTTTGACGTTCAGTGCGCCAAACGCAGATCTCCAGAGAGTAAGAGTTCGAAACTTAATCTCTCCGGAAGAGCCCTCGAGCGACAGCTTGGTGCTCCACAACTCTTCAGAGGATACTTCTGGAGGGAAAAGCAGTGTTGTACTGAACCAAGTTGCTGCCGCACCAGAAGGCTCGATTAAGGCTCTATAAATGGCGAAGCATCCCCCTACATTACTATCACCTTAGGAGGCAGCTCTTTATTCACTTGAAAAATAAGAAGCCTCGCCAACTGATATGACTCTCAAGGGAGATGCGACGAACGCTTTGCATCTCTAAATCGAGTGCTAATTGTTCCAAGCGTGTGTTTATTCGTGACACGCTGCCATGTCCGGCTGCTTCATCGTCGTTTGTCTCCGAGAGCGGGAAAACAGGTGTGTGCCTGATCGGAGCAAATACGAGTATTGTGAAAGTACGACAACAGACGGGTCCGGGAGACCAGACCACGGACGGGGAGATTGATTCTGCTCCCTGTTCTCCCCTCAGCGATGGGCCAAAACCGGCACCACAGGAGATGATGGTGCTGCACCTCGATCCATCGGAATTCTCCAACCTGCCGTCGACAAGGAGTCCAGGAAGCAACACAGCGAACGACGATGTCACTGCTGGCGATATTAAGGCGTCACAATAAATTTTGTTTTGTGCATGATTTGCACTGATCGCAGAAGGAACCTTTATATTTTATATAAATATTATCGGCTACTATCATTGTTCATCTCTAGTGGAATATGATTTTTGACTATCTAAGGTTTGCGCGCATATTATGGCCAAGGAGTAGCAATAGACGCATAGAAGAAATTGGAGATGGCGCAAAAATAGAAGATCATCATGATGCACTACTGATTTTAGTAGTGCTTTCTAATGATAGCGTGAGCCAGGTGTGGGAAAGGGAGCGCGAGGCAATGCGGGCAAAGATCCAGGCCTTGGAGAGCCAAGTAGGCGTCAACAGCGGCGCGATGACGGGTGGGCAAGCGCTCAAGCTGCGACTAGGAATGAGGAATGCAGGTAAAAAGTGTATAAGCACTCACCTAGTACAAGCAGTAGCTGTATGATCGATGTGATATGCCGAAAAGAAAAGGTAGCAACTTCTGGCTTGATCCACTTCGAAATCAACGTTGACCTTGACGATCATGTTTGCTTTTATGAAAGTACTTAGGCAGTGTGAGGCGACCTGATCTACTAGAGTAAATGATGCGCATACATTGTTATTGCAAGTCCTCTACTCAGGTTCATCTCCTTCGTCGGGGTTGCGAAATTTTGGTCCGAGTGGTAGTTGTCCCATTTCTGGGGACACATCTACCAGGCCTCGAACCTTAGCCGATTTGCGTCGCGGGAGTGTGTGCGTTCAGCCGAATCACACGACGCTAGCGGATTTGCGTCGCGGGTCGTTGTCTATCGAAACGCGGAAAGGCTCCATCAGCCATGACAATGCTATGTCGCTCGATGCTCTGCGAAAACTAGGTGTTAGTGGAGTGCGCCGGATGCCGCAGCCGACGCCCCGGGAACTAGTTGAGCGCGGTTTACACCCTAGTGCAACAGGACCACCTGGCGGCGTCGCAGGTTCTACGGGAGGCAACAGCAACCTGGCGAAGCTTCTCAGTCGCACTCAGCGGGGTGATGGTAGTGGTGCGGCGTCTGCAGCAGCTGCAGTCGCGGGTCTGGATGCAGGAGGTGCAGCCGCGTCTTCAGCTAAGATCCCGTACACGGGTCCAGGAACACCGCCATCACCTACTGGTAGTCAACTTCAGGGCCCTACTAGTGCTAGCACTGACAACACTTCAGCTCCTGAGCATCCAAGAAAACCACCTACTCTCGGAGCTGCGCGGTCGTTGGCTTCTTTACGTAGCAGTGACGCTTGTAGAGATCATGGGGTAGCGACTCGTCCTCCACCGGCTCCTGGCATTCCATTAGGAGGGAGTGCTAGCTTCAAGCCACCAAAGCGCGGCATAAAAGTTCGAACCCTGCAGCAAGTCAAAGAGGACGACGTCACTGGTAATTGTACATGTTTGGCCATTGATAAGTACAAACTAGAGAGTAGAGCCGTTGCTAGAACGCTGCGAGGCCGACAACTGGCACACGCGGCTCATCCCGTTCACGATTTTCCGAAGTTCACTGGGGTCCTCGCGGGGATTGTTTGGCCAGCTACCGACCACGGCATGAGGCGCAAGGAGGTAGCGGGCGCATTTGCACGGGGGCATGCCGCGCACTCTGAAGGCCGCGAAGCGTAAGGCGAACGTGGCTGAGGGAGTGTGATCAACGAGCGAGGGGCTGACAACGTGCAAAGCGGTGGGGGGAGCCCTTGCTGGTGGGCATCACGCAAAGCCGCGCCCGCTCGGTTGTTGGGTTCGTGGGCATGCTGGTCTACAGCTCAGGAGAAGCACAAACGCGCGCTGGGCGTGAAGCCGGTGCAGGTGCACCGGCTCGGGGACAACATGCGCAAGCGCATGCGCATGCGCTCAAGGCTGCCACTCCGCGCGGGCCACGGGTGTTGTGGCCGGTGGCGCGGGCTTGGTTCTCTGGTCGAGCTCGAGGCTTACAAGGTGAGGAACAGCCGAACCCCCTGAGCAGTATGCAGGCGCCGAAGCAACAAGGAGGAGAACAAGCAGGCAGGGACAAGGGAGAGAACGTCGCCGAGGGAGGCGGAGGGCGGCGCGTCGGCCGATAAAGACGCGGCGACCTTATGGGCAGGAAGCGGGAAGACTCGCCCCTTCGCAATTTGTTTTGCTTCTCATCCAAGCTGCTCAAGGAATCCTCACTCCCCACTTTCAGTGCTTTCCTTTCTTTGTTTTTGTAGTTTCTTTCGTTTGATACTTGGGAAGCTAAAACATGACGGGAAGCACGTTACCGGCTGCAGTGCCGAAGTCGACCGGAGGTCCTCCTTCGGCTCCTGCTGCTGGTAAAAGGGATGCTGCTGCCGGTTCTTCGAATGACGGACCGGCTGCGAAGCGTGCCAACATCGATAAGGAAGGCAAAGTTTTGGATCCGGGTAGCCGTATTACAACTGGCCACCTTACCAACGTTTTCGAAAAGTCTGCAGCCATCATCTCCAAAGAGGCGACGCCTGTTGATGCTTTTCAACGAGTACGCACTGAAGTTGCGCGTTTACCGAATAACCTGGCACGTGCGGCCACTTATACGAGCTTTGTTAAACCGATCGCGAAGATCGGTATGCCGTTCGGTGTCGGAAATTGCGTTCGATGTGGTGGGTCTGATACCTCGCAGATCGGGCGTAGCGTTTCCGATTCGCGCACCCTGGACACTCCTGCTATGCTCCCGGGCGAGCAGCTTCTCGCGTGCATGTTTTACAATGCGCGCGAAATTGCTACGGGATTGGCGTCGTCTTCGAGTTTGAAGATTAAAGAGAGCGAGACTCGGCTTCTTACGGCGTTGGCTGCTGTGCGGTTGTTTGCAGGAGAAGACCATTTGGCTTCTCGTGCTGTTGCAGGGAAGCCGCATATGGTCACGAGACAGGGAATCGTCTTTATCGCGGGTTCGTTCGAGCCTCTTGCTGAAGGCGTTTTCGTTCTGAGTCGCGTGATCGACAAGATGAGGCCGTATGTCATCAAGTCGCAACCCACGATCGCGACGAAGATGAGTTCCTACATCGCGGTTGGAATTCGTCAAGATGTCGCTGGCGCACTGGGGCGCCAATTGTATGGCATCCATGGGGCTGCCACTGGTATGGTCCTCAGTGATATTGTGCCTGGTTCTTGCGATCCAGTCCAGAACAGGCAGGCGAGGTGGCTGCCGCGCTCCAAGACACTGAAGGTGATCAATTCAATCTGGCCCCGCTCGGAAGTGCTCGATTTGTGAAAGAGATGCCGGACCCCGCCAGTTTTTCTGAGATGGTAGCGCCAACGAAGTGAGGCATTTTTTCTATTGATTGGCGGCTGGCCAGCGGCCTCGCGAGGAAAGCGCGCAGCTTCGTCTGGCCTCGAGATCGAAGTCATGGCTGTGGAGAAAATTTCGCCTGCCGGATAGTCGTTCCGGAGAAACTGGCGCAGTTTCGAGCAGTGCAGACCCATAACTTTCTAAACTGCTCACCTCCTGCGGGCTATCCCGTGCGCGCTGGAAGGTTGGAGCCATTGGCGGCGCTCCGTAAAACAGCCTCCCGCCCCACCTTGGTAGAGAACCCTCCGCAAGTAGTTCCTTTCAGTACTCTGGAGTCGAGTGGTCGCCTGCTTGTCTTCTTGTCTTTGGCATGGAGTTGAGCCGCGCTCCGCTGCCTGTGGCGCGTGTGGTCTTGCGCTGGCTTGCCGGTCTCTTCTTTCTTCTGGGCATCTTTGCTTGGGGCATGTTTTTGGCTGCATCTTCTTGGTGGCGCTTGGGATGTCTCATCCCTGTGCCAAGAACAAGGGCAGGCAAGCTTACGGTGCTGCGAATGGGGTCCCCGTTCGTGCCGCAGGTGTCCCCTGTGCATAGAAGTCTACACTGCGGCTGGGACAAATGTTCGGGCTTTGTTTAGTTATTTAGTAGTTGCGCGTGCGGGGGGGGGGTGCTGTAGTCTGGGCTTTAGTTAGTTTAGCGTGGTGGAGCGTAGTAGTTGCCAGGAGGGAGCCTCACTCCTCCCCGCCGGTGCTCTGGTTGTGCGGCAGTGTAGTCGAGAGTGAGGGTGTGGCCGTCTGCCCCCCTGGGTAGTTTCGCTCGCCTTCGGGTGTGATGCTCGCCCCGTGAACGTGTCTGGGGAGTGGGCTCCCCTTCGTCCTCTCTTGTGATCACTAGGCAGCACTACTGCCTCTGGCAGTTCTTTCTTCCCTTCAGGCGGCTTGTTTGGCTTCCTTCTTTTTCCCTTTCTATCTTGCTTCGATCGTGAGGCGGGCTTCCCTTTGTCCTCTCACGTGGCCCCTACTGCTTCAGGCAGTGCTGTCTTCTTTTCAGGCTGCTCGGCTGGCTCCCTTTTCTCTCTCCTCTCCCTCCTTCTGGCCTGTGCTCTGGTTGTGCGGCTGTGGAGTCGGGTGTGGGTGTCATGTGTGGCCGTCTGCCCCCCCGGGTAGTTTCGCTCGCCTTCGGGTGTGGGGCTCCCCGCGTGTCCGTGAAGTGGGCTCCCCTTCGTCTTCTCTTGTGACCACTACTGCTTCAGGCTCTGCCGCCTTCCTTTTAGGCTGGTCGATTTGCTCCCCTTTCCCTCTCCTCCTCTCTTCTTGTTGGTGAAAAAGAGGAAAAGCGGCCCACGCTGTGCGCCCCCTGGCCCGGGTTTTGGGCGTGGGTCCCCTACTCTTGGCAGTGTCTTACGTTCCCGGCATGACTTCAGCGTCGCGCGGGGGGCCTCGGGCTTGTCGTCTTCGGTTCTCGGCATAGGGGGCGGGGCACTATGCTCAGCGCGGGCGTACAGCGTGACATGTTCGGCCTTTCGTCTGTGTGTGTGTGTGTGTGTGTGTGTGTGTGTGTGTGTGTGTGTTTGTAGACGGCGGCGCCGTGTGTCAGCGTCTGGGGCTGTGACTTCCGGCACCGCATTGGGGTAAGACGCTCGCTCGCCGAGGGTGCTCGTTTCGTTGATGGTTCTTCCAGTTCCACGGTGCTCCGCGGGCTTGGGTGTGGGTTGCGCAGGTAATGGGCCCCGCTTGTGAAGAAAAACGCCGGGGGAGCGCCCAGCTTGTTGCTTAGTTAACCTCTGGCGGGTGTCTATGGACACCGTTCGCTTAGAAACAAATTGGAGAGCATCCATTGCGGGCGCCTCTGATTCGTGACGAAAGTGGTCGGCTGTAGCTGGGTTCTAGCTCTAATTTTACTGGCTAGGCTAATCCTTGCCCTCAGTTTATTAATCCATGCATCGCGGTCAGCCTAGTCGTTTCGCCATTTCTCTTCCTGTTTTTCCGCGTGGGTGGTTCGTTCGTCTGGCTTGTCAGTCTTGTGGCTGTTTGGGCCTTCCCAGTCTGCGCACGTAGGGTGGCCGCCGCTGGTCTCTTTGTTTTGTTTTTGTCGGTTTTGTTGCGTGTATCTATCATCTCGACGGCAGCGCGGCGTCGTAGGCCCCTCGGGCTAGCCCCTCGTTTCTGTGCTCTGAAAAAGGAACAAGCTTTCCGGCAGTAGCAGCTTTGGGCCTCGTTTCTCTGGTTGTAAAGAGAGGCACCACTCACCAAACGCTCAAGATGGCAGCTTGCCTTTTCCCTGATTGGCGTCTGGGCTCTTTCAGACTTACTTCAGTGCCTGCCATTAAAGCCACCTTCATTTGATGCACCTTCGTGTTCGTCCTCCTCTCACGCCAGGTTCCCAGCCACCGTTGGCTCCAGACGTGATCGCGGCACTGAATGAAGCGCGTCGACCGAGCATCTCTCTAGCGGATTTGAGGCGACCAAGCATATCTTTGATCGACGCGCGGCGACCTAGTGTGTCTGCTCGACTAGTGAGCCAAATTCAGGCGAGTCAGCGAAGGTGTCAGCCGTCTGCAGTCAGAGGTGCGGCGCCCAGTTCAGGTTCACAATCGCAGCTGTCCTCTTCATCATCGGGTCACAATCCCGACGTACCAATTGCTGCAACATCTTCTATGTTGACGCACCAAGCAGATGACCCCAGTACTTTGCAAATGAATTCTTGTACCAGCACCTCTTCTACGTCGACCAGCACAGGAGTTCCTAATGTTCAGCCTGCGGCAGTGAATGCCGCTGAAGCACCTACTACAACGGCAATCAGTGGTAAAGTCGTGCTTATTGGCTCACGTGGAGTGGGGAAAAGCGTTCTTTGTCGCCGTCTAACAGCTCTCGCCGAAGCCAAGGGGTGGTTGAAGAAAAGTTCTCATTCTTCAATACTATATACCTCCTCCTCATCTTCTTCAAACACAAATAAAGTGGGATCGAAATCTTCAACTAGTTGCGCCTCAGATTCGCCAGACTTCAGCACCACAACGGGTGGTAGTGCAACAGATGACGCTGCTTCCCCGCCGCTAGTGAGTCCTCCAACACAAAGAACTACACAACGACCTGGAGAGACGAGTGCCGGTGCTACTGCTTCCGCAGATGGAGAGACGAGGTCGGTGAAAGAGACTTCTAGTAACACTAGTACCGATCTTCATCCTACAGGTACAACTGAAGGTGGAGGACCTACAGGTACAACTGGAGGATCGAGGCAGAAGACTAGTTCAAGTGCCTCCACTTCTGCTGGTGATGTGTGTCGTATTGTATTGCCGTTCGGTGATGAGGAGAGTGTGGAGCTGGAACTGCACGATCTCGCTTCGGGACAGGGGAACTCTCCTTTACCACTGAATTTCTTTCGAGGACATCGCGTTGTCAATCTTCTATGCCTGGACATGAGCGACGATACGGTGGAAGAGTACTACTGCTGTAGTTGTTGAAATTTCTCTTCAATGTTGTAGCATTCTCAATACGTGGGGGGGAGCCTTCGGCCCTGAGCCCTGGAACATATATAGGATTTGCTGTATAAGATTTTTCTCTTCAGACAGCGCACCAATATTTTCATTTCTGTGTACGTCTTCTAGCATCAAATACCTCGTTCCCTTTATAATCCTAGATCAAATACGTCCATAGCTACCCTGACAATACTCAAAAAAATTTAGGAACGAACTTGAAACGCACGAAATTCGGCTCAAAGAGGCCCTCGAGGCCTGCAATGCGAAATCCGGTTTTATTGTTGGCACCAAGAGCGACCTTGCCAAGGGAAATGCTCGTGAGAATCTTGCTTTCTTCGCGGCGCAGAAAAACATGCCCTGCGTTTTCCTATGTGCAGCACAGAGTTTATGGTTGTAATACAAAGGAGATGTATCCTTCGTCCACAGAAGACCCTGGAATTGAGTCGTTTTGAAGGGAAAATTGAGGAACTGAGACCCTTAGGATGCCATGGAGCGAACATCAAGATTGATTTTAATTTCAGTATCATCGTGACGAAACACTACGACGCCCTTTGGCAGTCTGCACTGAACGTATGTCGTATTGTATTGTATCTAACAGTCATCTGTATTGAAAAAAGGACGACTAGGACAACTTAAAACTCAACTCTTATTTCTTACTGCTCTAACTCCAGCAGGCATACTCGAAGGCAGTGACCAGGTGATGGAGCAGCTATTGCGGAATATAGCGGAAAAAATCTTTCTGCAGCACGCTCTCCGGTCGGGTGGTCCGGCACCGACAGGCACGTTTCGTCTCAAGGCCGATAGTGTACCATTGAATCCGGTGGACGCTGACTCGTGTGCGACGATGTGAAGCGAAGCTCAAGGGTTTTGTTCTGCAGGAGCGACTCTCTATATTTTTAACTTTGTGTAAGAAAGTAAGTAAATATTTGAGTGCTAGAACAACCTATCCTCAAATCAATGTTTGGCTCAGATGAAATACATCCTACTGTGTGTTCAAGAGTGGCAAGCTTGGCTCGAATAGCCAGATGAGCTTGAGGACTTGTTGCTGTTACAATATTGTTTGCACTAGTTATGAAAACAAGGTACTTGATTCAACACCGTGATGCGTTCTTCTTCGAGACGCGGCAGCCATCAGCGTATAAAATTTATCTCCGGGAGGAAGAGTTGTGATGGTTTCGAGTTGATCATCATAATGATGATTGATACAGGTCGACTATGCTTGCTCATAATGATGATACAGTTTTTTTGCGTATATATAATCGGCGAGGCTACGAAGGAGACTGACAGAAGTGAATTGATTTCTGCTACCCATATTCATTGGCCACACCACATACATTACCATGATCCATGTGTCATGATGACAGAGGGGCTGGCATGCTAGCCAGTGCTAGACTTCATGGCAAGCAATGGAATGGCAATGGTGCTTCCCCGTGGTTTTAATCATGTTTGTATTAAATACTCCCCTAGTCGTAGTCACATAAAAAATGTCTCCAATTGATGTTGTCTATTTCATCCCCGTAAGCCTAAGCTCATCGCGCGACAGTTCTACTGAAGAACCTCCTGAAGGATCTAACAGGGCGCTCATCAACAGGGAAGTGCTCAATTTTGTATTTCATTTCATGTTGATGATTGCACGGCGGATCATACTAGGTGGAGAATTATGCCGCCTGAACAATTATAGTTTAGGAAATTGGATCTAGTACGGACTAGTCTGCTTCCGAAAGGATGATAAATAATGCCTAGGAAACAAGTTGGATAACGAAATGAAGCATGCTTTCAACAGTTTCTGCTAAATTGTTTCGCGGCCGCGTCCGTGAGAGGAGAATAGGAGATAGGAGATGTCCTGTCAGTGCCGATTCCACCTCCGTTCGCCATCCGACATTCAGAGGGACCCTGCGTCAGACGCATTTTGGAAGTGTGTTCATGCGGATCAATAGAAGTCTAGACAGAATACGTATTTCCGGGCTTTGGTCTAAGCCAATGGATTCACTTCCGGTATATTATCGACGAGCTACTAAAAATTTTGATTGTGATTTCTATTGTTAAACAAGAACGTACATTGTATTACAAGAAGTACTCCTTGTATTCAAATTACAAGAACATTGCTGTTTCTTTTTTGGGTAGTAGCTAGTACTCGACCACCTTCATAGTCGGGATGACGTAAGTCGTTCACTCGTCAATCAAATGAAGGGACGAAAAATGAGGCGAAAGTCGTCTTCATCTAAGAAGGTCATTTGCTGGAGCTTTGCTGGAGCTCTGGTTCCCCATCTCAGCGGAACTACAACTGCGGTCTCCGCGTTAGCAGTTCAGCGTCATGGCTTGATTTCTCGTGCCGACGCAATCGAATCACCACTAGGGAGCGACGACCCGACGAGGAACGAGCTGAAGCAGAACCGACCTTGGAGTGCACCAAATGCCTTATCAGAGGACTACTATCGTTAAGGCTCCTCAGACTGAGAATCAATGTTCTTGACCTTAAGGGCTTAGGGTCACTGAGACATTCAAGAAGAGCGAGGAATCTTATAACCTTATCCTTGAACAACTTCAGAGATGAAACGAAAAGAACTAAAGGAACACGACAAGGCGATAGTCGCCTGTCGGTCATGTGGAGGTCCTCGTGGCCCTTTCAAATCTCATAACCAAATCAAGTCCGCCGCCCTCTAATGCCGAAGAAAGTACTTGCCACCTGAGCATACACTGCGGGTCTGCAATGCTTATCCCTATACGAAACCGATGAACCTCTACCTTAACGACGTGGATCTGTTTGGCGGACTCGAATACAAGGACTGTTTATGTGATCGAAAGCTGGAAATATCCGAGTTATACTGAATGAAATATACGAAGCGCAGCTCCTTTTGAAGGCTACGATTGCTTCCCGTCGGATGTTGTAGGTTGATTGTAAAAGCACAAGCAAAAATTTCAATTCCTGTAATTATAGGAAAAATAGTTCGTCTTTCTAACGGCAGTCGATTTCGTAGATCTCAAGCTGCTCCCTGGGGACAACATTCGATTTAAAACCGAAGTTGATCATCACGAACGGGGTGCTGGCATTTTCGAGATCGCAGATATCCCCGATGACGAAGCCACGACCTTGCTGTTAGTGGTTACGAGACATGGACGGTCGAGCAACGCCGTGGCATTCCAGAGCCATGTCTTCAAGGCAAGCAAAGATGCACAGGTATCTACTACCTTGACTGTTTATTTCTTCTGCTGTTTAGAATAATGGTAATGGGAACGAAACAAGTAGAAAAGAGGATTAGTGAAGTGTCTTGAAGTGAGTGTAAGGTCTGACGTACTTCATCTAGAGACCACTATTTTGAATTTAAGTCACAACTTTCTTTAGTTGGTACTATTTAGTAGTACTAAAAGTGAGTGATCTGATGATTTCCGCAAGACCCTAAGAGATCTGAATCTCTCTCGTAGTAATCTAAGTGTCTAGGTAGAGGTACATTCATCATCTCGAATCCCCATGACGCAGGTTGCAGTGCTAGACACTTTTCAGGGTCTTTCTCCGTCTGGGGAAGCAGGGCGTGTGGAGATCATGCACGAAGGCGCATCTAAGACACCGCATGGGCGACCAGAAACGCTTCCTTTTGGGCGCGTGAACCGAATCAATGCAGGGGTTTATTATGTGATGTTGTAAAAGACACTTTGGACTAAATAATGGTGGAAAGTCAATATTTATAAGTTGTACTGATCGATCATGCTATCGGAAATGTGTATACACACAGTTGTTTCTTGTCATTCTATTAATATGGAAGTCTTGCATTTTCACGGGAGATTGTTTAGTGTTGTCTAGCCAGCTTGATTGGCCGTCTAGTTGTATCCCATCTGTCTTGTGAATAGAGGCAAACTCCGAGCATTATATGTATACAGTTATTTGTACGACCAAATGACCTGCCCTATGTATCGTTTTTTTTCGCTAAAACATTGATCTGATATTGGACGATCGGCTCATGGGAACAGCGGATAACGCTGTCCGGGAGTTCATTGCGTTGCCTGGACACGATTACGTTGTGCTCCGCGTTGGCATCGAAGACGAACCTGAAGCCAATGATGGGCCACAAGAGGGAGTTTTTATGTTCACAATTCTGTAATGATGATACGAAATATTTCCACACTAAGCTTGTCAAATTGATACAGGAGCAAGGTGCGACTGGCAGCGGCGGGCGGAGCTGCTGGAATTGGCGGCGCTGCTGCATTTGACAGCGGTGCCGCGGCGTCGTAGAACCGTCGGAGGGGCATGGCCGCAGATGTTTCCGAAGGGTGCGCGGCTGGTGAATGCATGCGGCGGGCGACCGCACAGAAGGACAGAGAGCACGCGACGCCGTCGCCACATGGACCGCGCAGGCCTTCGCGTGTTCTCGTGATGTGGCGAGCACGTAGGCGACTGACCCGGGCCGCCTGCGTGTGCGTTGTGCGCTCGGTGGGGTACGAAGATGGCGCCGAGGGGCACGGAGAAAGGGGCGCTGACTCCACACCTGGCCGACTTGGTACCAGGCGGCGTGGAGGCAGCTACGACCAGGGCAGGCGCAGCCGTACTATCGAAAGCTGCGTGAAGTTTGCGCACTGCGTGGCGTCAGAGCGAGCCTCAGAATGGAGAAGCCCACCATCGGCCTGATGTGAGTCAACTGCTGGGCAAGAGGGATTGGAAGCCTCTTTTGTGCTATTTGCTAGCTGGGGCGTCTTCGCACAGCTATAGCGTCCGGATCACAAGTCCGACGACATTTCCACTTTCGTCGATTGGCGCCGGTGGCTTGCGATTGCCGTCCTCCCACGGGTTGCGACTTGGTTCTCTTCTTTTACGCGCTCTGCTTTCTCGCTTCGGAGTGCCTGCTCCACTGTAATTTTTGGGGACGCAAACGCGCTCTGACCAGACAGCCGCAATTCGTCACCAACCGCGTCGCCTTCTGTCGGCGTCAGTGCTATGGTCTACCCTTTCTGTCGCTAGCTCCGGCTTACATCGGATCAACAGCAGACGCGGCGGGGACTGTATTAGTCACCTGGCCGCAGTTTCGCGATTTTGTCGAACTGCGCGAAACTCGTTGACTCAGGGGCCTCCCTCTTCTATCCGGCGAGATTTTGGCAAAGGCCGGGGGTGTCCCACATGGCTGCAAACCGCTCCAGAACGAAGCTGGGGCCCTGGCGCAGGTTCTGACTATTGACAACCCGGAGGCAGTAAGCGAGGCCCAGGCCCGGCAGCCTGGGCGGAAAATTTAACGCAGCGAGCGCGGACCCGTCGCAACAGCGCAAGACAGAGGGCCACAGGGGCCAATCTCTCCGGCACTCTGCCCGGCAGAAATCTAAGACGAGGGGCGCAAAGGTTCGCGATGTCGCGGCGTCTACCGAGGCCGGACGCCGTAGGCCTTGGGGCCAAGTCGCCGGCGCTCCTTGTGTTGACTTGGGCGAAGCACTCAATGCCCAGCCGCGTACTGCTGACGGGGCTCACTTCAGAGCCTGCCCTTGCTTCAAACGCATGAAGACCGACGACGGGGCTCTGAGTGGCAGAATTGTGGATAACTGGAAGGACTTTGCTGAAGTATACGCTTGCAGCGGCTTTGGTTGGCGGCTCACTTGGAAGAAGGTGGGGGCGTGGTCGGTAGGGCTTCTCGCTTCTTGAGTGCTGGCGAAATTTTGGCGATGGATGGCTGGGCTTATTTCCAAACTTCAACATGCTTCCAATCTCTCGGGGTGGGGCTTCCTTGGTTGTCGGGCTGCTAGCTTAGGGCCCCGAGAGATCACGCGAACCACCTCGCGGGGCTGTGGGTGGTGCCCCCTTCACTTGGGTCGGCCGCTCTCTGTGTCTTGGCTTGCCATGACATGCGTGGAGCTGGAGGGGCTTCAAAAGGTAGCTGGGCAGCGTGCTGGCGATGGTGTGTGCATTTGCAGACTCTGAAGCGAGGGCGCCTGGCGCCTTACATGTGGGGCAGGAGCGGGGTCGACGGCTGACTGTCGTGCACGTGCTGGGACTGGCACGCACTCCGCGAGCCTTGGGTAGCGCTGCGCAAATGCGTGGCTTGTTGGCATCGATCTGGATGAAAGAAACGCAGGGGGACGGAACTGCGGGGGGGCTTTTCTTTTGCGTTGCAATCGGGTGTGCCTCGGCATACTTTTCAAAGGGGCACCAGCATGCAGCGGCTGCGCCAGGGTGGCATGACAATGAACGAAGCGGAGGGCCCGCCCTTATTTCAATGGCTTAAATTCATTGAAGAAGTGAGAAAGCCAATGGTTGAATATAAGTAGATGGATACAGGGCTTGCATCTGAAAGGCGTGAGACCTGAGTGCCATTTTTATAGTTGATATGAGCAAACACGCACCCCTTGCTTTCATTATTGCGGAGCTTGGAGACAAGAATCCTGTCCCCGGTGACGCGTCGTTTCCCGAAGAACTCGTGCTATTTCCTTTGTCAGATCCTACGCGTCTGGTAGGCTATCGTCGAGGCGGCATGCCGGACAGCATCTTCTGGTTTCTCCTTTGCGCTTTCTGCTTGTATGAACATGGATTAGTACCAGTTGCCGCCGGTCTTCATTCTAGATTCCATATCGTGGTAATGTTTGACCTGACGAACAGTTTTTTCCTGTTACAAATTGATGAACGAAGCAAGGAGTGAAATGAAAATATGCGGTAAGTTTTACCTTCTTCATATCTCTAACATTTTCTGGTCGTATATGTCGGCTACACGCATGGCGGTAAAATGACGACCGCTGCTGGTGGCGCTGCGGGACGCGTGTTCACACCACGAGGCTCGGCGGCAGTTGAGGGGACAGCGACAGCTTGAAGAACTCTAAGAATATTAGTAAGAAGGTTAGTTCTTAGTTGCTGACGTTTGCACAGAATTGCTATCGCAATTGCTTTTATTTCTTTTTTCCACTGAAGGGAAGCAAAATCTATTAGCCACCTGACTTTACAAAGTGTAGAACAGGACCATGACCGACTACAAGGGTATTCTCGTCCTCCTGAATCACATTGATTTGAACAGATGGCGCACACACAAGCAGCCTGGACAGAAGTGATAGGAGAGTACAGATTCAGTCTAGAGTGTGTATTCAGGTGAACAAGTTGAACAATTAGAATTGAAACTCCGGTGACTATGAAAAGAGTTTTTGAAGAACTGACCCATGAGCGTCGCTGAAAAATGGGATCAATGCAGCACAACTAAGTGTTCTGCTTCTGGTATCCGGTTGCAGCATGGCCTCCAGACTTTAGACCAGGATTTTTCTCGTGTGGTGTCAAAAAGAAGAAAATGGTAGTGGCACTTGCACACCGCAAAAACAGAGGAAGAAAATGAAAAAATGCACCCTCACTACCTCCTTCTACGTTATTCCCATCTAAAGAATATGAGAATTAGTAATTGCTGTGGTTTGATTTTGATAAGTCTGCGGCTTCCTCTCACTAAAAAAAACCACAACCCCGTAGAGATTCACAACCTCCTGTTCGTCAGGCGCTTTTCGCCTGTATGAGAGGCAGTGAGGTCGTGGAGAAAAATGTTATACTAGACAACATCAACATGGTTCCGGTAGACAATGGAGGCTGACGTATTCGTTGTCTCAAGACCATCGATATCGTTACTGATTAGCCAAGTACTAGGACAAGGATGACTGGAGGAGGCACAGACTCTTCGGTTAAGGCTGTACCTAATAAGTACATCTTTGGACATCACATCCTTGATGAAATGTATGGGCGAGGAGTATCCAAAGGGAATACTCCCCCATACTTTTCAAGGATGCACTTGAAAGATGAATTGCGGACAGCTTTAATTCGGAGCAGCAGCCTCGCTGCTTGGGAGGCAGCTCGGAACAGTGCTGCTTGAAAGGCCAGCGCAAGCACAGATCGCCAACGTCGAAAACAGCACAGTTTACGAAACTATTGAGTAGATCCGCACTAGGAAAGGGTCGAGTACGATCAAGCAGAAGTTCGTTTCACCGACGGAGCTCGATAAGCTATCCGCTTCTGATTGCGGCGCAGACTTTCTTGGCTACATTCGTGTCGTATGTGCCAGTCACGACCTCGTTTACGCATCGGACGGAGTCACGACCCTCATTTTTCGACCTATTTTCCCAGAAGAGAAAAGCGCGTGAGAAACAAACGGCTGCAGCTTCGCGCATAAAGCAAAACGAAGCATCTGCACAGCATGTATGAGACAGAGATTGGGCCTACCTTTTCAAGTAAGCATATCGATAAGGGAATACCTTGAAGTCAATTTGACAGTTCCTCTAACCCCATACCCAAGCTCACCTGGTAAGAAGGAACCGAAGCTGACTGCGCACAAAAAGTCTGGAGGCTTGTGTCTGAATACACTGCCGCCGTGCAACCGGAGGCAGATTTTAGAGAACGACAGGCGGTTCTGCAATGCAGAACGGATTCAGTACTGTGGACACCACCTGAAACAAGTGCAGATGGATGATCTGAGTTATGTCTACGCGTTCTTTAACATCAAGTAGGTCTTTTCTTGTAGCTTACAATTACAGGAGTATCTAAATCGCATATGCACTGGTAGAAAAACTGCAAAACGCCAAAAAATGTAGTTGAACTCTAAAGATAGGCGGGATCGAATACCACTGAGTCGAGGTACATTCCGAAACGCACAGAGGATGCTCGATCGCCGCGTCGCTTCGCCACCAAATCAACGACACTTATGACGGAGTGGTTTGAACTGAGATATAGATAGGCATACCTCAGGATTTGTTTGTATTTTTGAGGCCGGTGATGTCTCGAACCATTTTTCTGTAAGGATTTACCAACATGTTGACCATCATCTATCAAAACAAGAGAGACCACATGATTGTGAAGATAAAAAATATAACAAACTCTCTTTATATCTGTACGACTTGTTGATATGTGTTTCCTTCATACCACTTACGGAGATCGGTGCTGACCCTGATTCGAGTAGTGAAGAAACGACTGCTAGTCCGGAAGCAAGGGAGGAAGGAGGAGACCTGTCCCATCGGATCCGGCCGTTGGTGATCCTCGTGGCCGATAAGCGGAACCACGTGTGCGGTAGCGAGAGGCTTGAGCCCTACGAAGATGCCAAGGAAAACCGAGAGTACGTGGTGCAATTCAACGTTAAGGAGCATACAGATACAGTTTTTCATCACATCTTTCTTGTGTGTGGTAGTTCTGCTGTGGACGGAGTGTTTTTCCTTGGTCTTCATGGGTTCTTTTTATCTTTCCGCATGGTACTTGATTGCTTATTCTGGACTTGATCATCTAGTACAGAATGGAGTAGCGGCTGCGTCTGCAGTAAACGACTCAATATCTTTCCGCATTGTATCCTCTCTAACAACGGTCCCCGACTGGGCCTCCCGCATCTGAACGAGGGAATCACGTGCGTGGGTCCTCCGGAAACAGGCTGTCCCGAGGTGTGCTACGAGGTGCAAATGAGAAGCGGAGAGTGCTGGGGCAGTGAGGAAGTGCCGGTACCCGGCTCAGAGGGAGAGGAGGCATTGCTCACGGACTTCGGCTGTATGGGTCGATGCGGGACCGGGTGTGTAGGCGACGACATTGCAGTGCAAAAGTGTTCCAACTGGGGAAGAGACTGTTTGAGGTATAAATCAAGAAGGGGAAGAGACTGTTTGTCTCGGTTTCTTGTTGGATGTATAAATATTTATACATCTAGGTTTGTTAGGACGTTCCTTTCTTAGTGGACGTTCCTTTCTGAAGAGACTGTTTGTTGGACGATAGTCAGTTTCTCTTTCGATGGCTAGGCTGATGCTGCTTGAGAAAGTGGCTTTACTAATTGTCAGTCTTGATTCGTTCCAGACTTTCCTAGTAGTCGCACATTGACTTTTATATTTCTTAGTCGACTACTCAACGCTCACGCTTACCCCATACCCGATTCTTTCCAGGTACGACGTTTGCAGCTACATGTATGACGGGCAGTTATACAAAGAGAATCCGTTGTCGGATCCCAACTGCGCAGACGAATACTCGCTGATCTTTGACGATCTGCGAAGCGGTTGTTCACCCTATGAAGACGACGTGGATATCTATTCCAGGGACTACTGTGGCTTGCGGCCAGAGCACGCAACCCACGTCTGCTGGCAGAAGCAGCGTGCGATCTGTAGCGCATGCAGCGTCATCGGTTTAAGGCAGCTGGGACCACGATAGTCTCTCTTAATAGAATATTGAATTTTATCACTTAATTCTTTTACACCTTGATTCTTTTACTAGTCCTAGTCAATAGTAATTTCTGTGTATTATTTTCTCACTTATTACGGCGAAGGTTTAGGTCCAGCGACGCTCAAAGCACTAAATAAAACAGCCGGCTAGTTTTTACCTCTCAAACTTAGGCGTATCCGATGAAGCAAAATATTTCATCACTTGTTTTCTGTTTCATGGTTGTGTACAAACAAGGGAGTCTTCTAATCATCGATAAGCAATTTTTTTCCGGCGAAAACAGGTGGCGACAGAAGTACGGGCCACGAGATCCTAGCGAGTTTACATGCTACTTATCCGCGGGTGGGTCGATGGAGTTCGAGGCCACAAACGTGGGTAAGGACGCGAGCGATGCAGCTCTGTTAGGCAAAACAGTAGGTGATCGTGCTGAGGTACTACATGGAGGTATCTCTGCTGCTAAGAAATCTTCACCGGGAACTAACGAAACTGGGAAGAAAAAGGATCACATGGATCAAGCTGCTATTCCAGGACGTAGTGCGGCCTCCAGTAAAAAAGCCGGCGCAAGAAAATCGAAGAAAGGAAGACGGAAACCGGTTAGCGCCGAAATTATTTTCAATGCGGAGGACCCTGAAGATGAAGAAGATCCAGCGAAATTGGAGAGAGAAAAAGCACTAGCTGGCGAAACCGAGGTAGCGGAATCTTCGGAGAGCTCAGTTACGATGAAGAGAATTCGTGATTCAACATAGTGACTCATTTCTTGTACTAATTCATTAGTACGTTTCGTACAACTCATACTTCCTTGATAATTGCTAACCTAAGACTGCCTGTATTTCTCGGCTCTTATCTCTTGCTTACCAGTCATTACCAGTGCGTTTCGTACACAATGGCAGGCATTGTTCGTGTCCTCCTCGTTTCTAGGAATTGATGCTCCCAGTATTTTCTAATTCACCAAATGAATAGAATTGATGAAGATTCAGCATACTTTTTGTTACTGATAGTACTCATGATTCACCATTATAATATATGGTTACAACTGATAGTACTACTTCTGAACAATCTGCAGAGAGCTCCAGCTCCTCTAACCTGCCCAGAGAGTGGGAAGCGCAATCCACGGACACGAGTGAGGGCTGGGTCGCTGGTCCGGGTACAGATTCACCAGAAGCGGCAACGATGATGGACTTTCCAGAGGCTTTCGCCCATCTCTATCGTGTACAGGAAAACCATCTGCGCTCAAGTGCACTCGGAATGTGCACCAAGGAGGACGGAAAGAATCGAGTCACTGGGAGCGTAAGTTATGCAGATGGTTTGGGAGTAGAGGACTTCTGAACAGAACTGTAGTAGAAGACTCTCTGTACTTACTAATACTACCTCAAGTACGTACTAGAGCAGGCCACTATTAGATTTCTGAATATCACTAGATTAGAATCAGAAAGCATGCATAATGTCTAGGAATATTAGAACAACAGGAGATTAGAATCAGAAAGCATGCATAAGTTCGACGTATAATTGAGTATTCACTCTTCAAATAGGAAAAGCAAATCTATGCCCTTGATCATCCAAAGCAAAAAGCCCTTTTTCATACTGCCGTGCAAGTCCGGAACGCCAATGATCCTTGGGAAAAAAGGGAATTTTGTAAGAGATTGAAGACAGCTATCAGGACAGCTATGGAGGCCTTTGTCGATGCGGCGCAACTCGAGAGAGGGGTTCAAGTGCAAGTGGACTACTGCTCATTTGACTCGAAACCGATGAAGAGGATTGACTTATGTTGACCTACGCTACTAAACCCTAGAGGACTACAGACACGGGATTACCAACAAAACTTGCCTGACTACCAAAAACATGACTAGCTTTCATCTCATCTTAGATTTAGTGCTTGTTTGATACATGTAAGATTCTTGTTCTAGTACTTATATTGGGATTTCGTCATGTTCTTCTTCTTTGGGACCGCCCAAAACACAGGACTTTCTCTAACCTTTGGTGACATTTACACGGATTACACGGTCGATGGACAAGCGTCGCCACCGGACGTGCCTCCACGACCCGCTTTTACCGCAGAGAGAGCGGAGCATGAGCGACCATTGTTGTCGGAATCCACAGGGTCAGACGGCACGGAGATGGCTCAAGAAGTGGGTGAATTTGCTCAATTGGTTTATGGAAAGAGAGGCGAAGCGAAGAAGGTGAAAATGGCATCGAGAGTGGAGGAACATCAGTCTTCAAGCAAAACATCTGAAGAGAAAGCATCTACAAGCAGTAGAAAGACAACTAGAATAAAGTCAAACGTTCATCAACATGGAACTACAACAAGTAGTAGGAAGACATCTTCAACAAAGATGGAGTCTCATCTTCAAGATGATGAACATAGTACTAGGGATGCGGAGTTTAATACTAGGTCCACAGCCGCAAATCGAAGGCGTGGCCGTTTCAAGAAGAAGAGGGCACATTTTTTTCGAGCAAACGCTGAAGTCCAATCTCACTCACAAGATCAAGATTCCTTCAGACCACGAGGAACCAAATCTGTCAACAACAAGCACAGGGAAACACCTTCAACTTCATTCGTGCAGCTAGTTGGATCCTCTTCGGCCTCGTCGACAGCTGCAGCATCGCGCACCAGCCAGTCCACACTTAGCGAATCGGATCCATCACCCGTTTCCGCAGCCACGTCGACATTTCCCGCTTCCATGGCGATTTTGAACGACGACCCCGTTGTGGGTAGCGGCTACTGCGTGGAGGCCAAGTCTTTGCCTACCAGCAAAGTGGTAGTGTCTCTCTCCCAAGTCGACCGGAAGCGACTATTTGAGAGGCACGAGCTGGACAGGAATGGTCTTTCACAACAAGATCATGATCAAGAAATGCTGCTACAAAGACATCACGCGATGGAAAAGCGGACTGAAAATACGAGGAAACATCTTCATGCTAGAAGTTCTGGTAGGTCAGGACAAGGTGACGAGCAGCTACCTCCCAAGGGGAACGGGGGAGGCGGCGACGAGGAGTTTCGTCCGTATACCCCAGGCCACCTGCCAGGTGTAGAGGGCGGACTAATCCCACCGTATCTTATGAATTCCACACGATCATACTGAATTCCATCCTTCTGTTTTGATTTGTACTATAGATACTTACAACTCTATGCTAATCGTACTGATACATTGATGCAAAAATCAATGTACTCCTTACTATCTGGAATCAGTATAGATAGTGCGAAAATCAAAGTGCTGCTTACTATCTGGAATGAAATCGCTGTCCTTGCTTCCGTAGAGGAACCGCAAAAAAATTTCTCAAAGGTTGACATTCTAAGCCTCAAAGCGATTCAAGTATACTGAATGATCAGGAGATATCTGGGGTATTCGGTTTCCAAGGGGATGAGCAGATTAGGGCGCAGCAGGAAGAAGGTGGGACGAACGCTGGAGCCTTACCTAGTTTTGGGATCTTAGAAGGAGACTCAGTTGCTGGTCTTGACGGTCTCGCAGCAAGAAGCATTTCCGATGGCCTGGACTGGTATGTGGACCGAAGAAGTCCTCTAACGCCAACATTTCAGTTATGGGGAAGACTCAAGAAGTGTCTGCTCTCATTCCACCTTTCCCTCTAGTTCATTTCACGAAGAAGATGTTGAGAACTACTGATTCTAGAAGAAACATTGTTCTACTGATGTTGATGATAGATTTTCCATGTCTTTCTCTGAATCCTGTTCTCCACCCCTATAGAGGCTGCTTTCTTCATATTCTGCTTATTTTCGGCACGCGGACAAGAAAGTGAAGGATCCACGTGACTTGCGCGAGTCGCAGGCTAACGTTAAGGCTGTACCTAATACATCTTTCGACGCGTCCTTGATGAAATGTATGGACGAGGAGTATCCTGCTAAGGGAATCCTCCCCCATACTTTTCAAGGATGCACTTGAAAGATGAATTACGGAGGACAGCGCTAATAACGCAGGAGCCACGCCAAGGATAGGCCGAACGTTGGACGTAGATCTGTGCTACCGCGTGACTGGCTTCTCCTCCCACGCACCTGCCATGCGCTTTGGCATCGACTCGGAGCGTTTCGTGCACTGTCTGGATCACCATGTCCGCGCCACAGTCGAAGGAGCAGTTATCAATTCGGAAGTTCTGCCACAACTAAGAAAGGGTTGCTAAAGAAAGGGTTACTAAAAATAGGAGTACTGGTAAAAAGGTTACTAATATTGGGGCTGACAGGACCACGACTGGTAAAAAGGTTACTAATATTGGGGCTGACAGGACCACGACAGCGCCGGCGCTTAGTTAGCAGTAGATAAGTTCTTGCCTGACTTTTTTTTTTTCGGTTTTTGTTTTTTCTAGTTAGATATGCTCCGCCAACAATATTGGTAAAGAAAGTCAAAAATTCGTAGAACTCAAAGAAGATTCAGGGAAGTCGTAGGTCCAATCCGAACGGACTAACATCATCAAAATCAAAGATCATATTCAGGCTCAGGCTATCCATCATAGGAATAGGAGGCCATGCTCCCCTACTTATACGATCAACATTCATCTTCACAGATATCAAATTTATGTCTTATCAGACCCCTTCTGACTCCTGGGGATTCTGAAAAGATGAGTTGAGAAGGTTGATTTTGATAGATTACTTTAAATCTAGTTTGAGGTTCTAAGACAAGGAGTAGCAGTAGATATCCACGTCTACAGGCACAGACACCAGGCAGTCCTTCCAGATTCGGTTTTCGGGACCACAGCGTTGCAACTTGGAAGGGTACCATTTATCATGAGAGCTATAGTTCTGCTATAGTTCTGCTATAGTTCTGCATTGAAAGCACAAGGCTTATCCCCTCCTTACTTGTCAGAGGGGATAAGTCTAAGAATAGAGGGAAAACTAACCGGCTGCTTTACTGTAAAATCGGTTAGCTTTCCCTGTATTCTTAGGCTTATCCCTTCTGACATTGTATTGAAAGTCAGTGACTGACTTGGTCAAATCACTTTAACATGCCTACTTCATTCAAATTATACTTTTAGTGAGTCTTCCAACTCCCGAATAAGTATCTATAAGGATCATCTTCACTTCAATCCTTAGTGAGTCTTCCAACTCCCGAATAATATAAGTGTAAGGATCATCTCTTCACTCCAGGTCCGCCCTCAGCTGCAGGCGCCGGATTTGCCGCGAATTACGATTGCAGAGCTGCTGGATTCACAGGGTATGCTTAGTTAAGGCTATCGCTGGAGCATGCTCAGCATCGTTGCTGGCTCATTCCCAATTAAGAAAGAGCTCAGATGAGATGTTCTGAGGAAAGTAAATCCGTATTAACCTCTAACTTAGACCATCGTGGGACACTGAAGCTTTGCGAGCGTTCTGGATGAGCTTGGCGCCAGGCAGTGTGAAACCACCACACCTTGTCGCAAAACGAGACGAGTCGAATGATATGTGGGTTATGAGAACAGTGCTGGTGATGTGTATCTCGTAGAAAAGCTTTAAATTCTTATAATTTAGATTTACATCTCAGGGAAAATGATTCCAAGAGGCTTTTCTGCATTCGGGCGTTAGGAGTGACACTTTGCAGCTTCATAGTGATGAATAGTCTTTTTAGTCTTAGTCACACCTTTCCGTTCCTCTTGTTTTATCTTCCTCCTTCGTCCTTCCTCCTCGTATTTTTTCATGCGTAGCGCTGGCGACGCAAGTTCGGGTAATTATGGTGCTGCCGGCAACGCGGAGGAGGCACGAGCAAGCAGCGGCGGGACAGCTAGCAAGGTTGGCGGTAGTGGGCAAACCGACGCACCTCCTCAACCAGAGAAAGTGTCAAAGGCTTTCGAATTTGAGGTTCTCGTCAATGGCAATGCTCCGAATACACCCTCACTTGTTTCTTCCTCCTCAACGCAAAATTAAGGCTCAAACTTCAATGGTCATTGGGGTTGGTCACTGAGATCGAAGAGGCGACCCCTTGAGAGAACAGTGGAAAACGAAGGGAAAGGAGGGGAGAGCTTTCTTTGGCGGGGGTTTCTTCCGTTCAGAGTCAGTGGCCATTGAGTGCTGAGCTTTAACAAAAGCACCACGACCAAGACCAACGTCATGGTGTGAGTCCTCTATCCCTGGTGACGTTGGTGGAGAGCCGTGTGAGCGCGCGACACAACGCGAAGGAGACAGCTGGAGGAAAGAGGAAAACATCTTCGAGTGCCCACCATCTGCACCGGCACGGCATTAGTACCCTGAACAGGAACAGCACAAGTTATGAAGAGAAAATCTGTTATCATTAAATCATGCTTTTCTTCTTCAGAAACTTGATAATGATAACAGATTTTCGTTTCATACAAGTAACAGTGCGTCGAGTACCTCCTCTTCTAGTAAATTGTTGCTCCCTCCGGTAAAGGACGAATTTTTGGTGGAGCACGTAGTGTCCGGAACGAGCGGGCGAGAGTATTGCGATCGTGCGTTTGGAGAAAGGGTCGACAGCAATATTCGCTTGTTGCTACTCGATTGTTTGCAGGATACTGAGTGTCAAGCAGTGACGATCAACCCTTCACTCACGTTGGGCTGGAAATGCGCGTCGCAGAGAATTTTAGACAGCGAAGAGGAAGCGGCCAAATTATGGCAAGTTGTCTTCTTCAGACACTAGAAATATAATCTGGATCTGGTGTGGTAGGTGGAATCCGGTGTGCTACTAAGAGGTGGAAGATAAGTGGATAATGATCCTGCGTAGAATTTTTACTTATATCTATCAATCCTCTTGATTGATTGATTTCAAGAGGAAACCATGGCCGATAGAGGGAGAGTGAAGATCAAGGAACCACCTAAAAATGGATACTACAAATAGTGAAGATTACCTCTGGACGAGGCGCTAATCAAGCAGAAAAAGAGCCAAGAAGGCGGAAGCACAGCGGGTGGTGATGAGGAGGACCCGGACGCCGCTAGTTCTGACGATGACGCTGAGGAAGAGGCAATGTCGCTGAGAATTCGAAACTGTGATAAGTATTTTCTCCGTTACGGTGAGCTGAAGCGGGAGTGCGCACTCGGCTATCGCATCGTGCACCGCGACGGGCTGGACAACCCACGCGAACCGACTGCTGAGGAAATGGCCAAATACGTCATCAAAGTAAACGCCACGATCGAAAATGCTGCTCTCGCTGCTCGCAAACTCACGAAGAAGAGGCTGTCAACCGCCGCGGAACTAGAGTTATGGGTGTAGGAAATGCATCTCCAAAGTCATCTGGACAAAGAAAATAAGAAGGAAAACGGACCCAGATGCTGATCTGTGAGATGCATTCCCGAAACCTCTAAGAGAGGACGCAGCAGCCAAAGCGGGAGACAAGGAACCAGAAGCCGACACTGATTAAGACTTGAAGATCGAATTCATTTTCAGCTGTCAACATTTTCCTCCGTGTCCGTTTCCTTAATATTGGGATAATTCTGAAGAAATGAACTGAAGAAATGCGATATTTTCAGCGCTAAAGTGAAGTCGAAGAGGATATAGAAGATCCTCCGCCAGATACCAGTGCGACAGAAGATGAGGAAATAAGTACTAGTGCCGATGCAAACTCGACAACAGCGAGTCCAACAGCAGCAACGACGAGTCCTCCGGTTAGTGGAGGCGCCAGTCTTCTGCTACGAGTGAACGAAGGAACAGGTTTTTCGTTGCCGAGGACAAAAGACGAAGGGGCGGCAACTAAGAGACCATCAGGAGATGTTGAACATCTTCGTGTAAGGGATGCAACTAGTTCCACATCGACAGGAATTTCATCGTCTCTTTCTATGTACAACGGTGAACAAGATGACCATGAGCGTGACAACAACATGAAGATGATGACATCGTTAGAGTTGGCCTCTGCAGCCTCATCTGAGACGGAAGATGGCGGTCGTGGGGTTCATTACTACAGAGATCGCAAAAGGAATTCTGGCAGGCCTTCTCCCGTTGTAGGGATCTCGCGGCATCGGGATGAAAATATGGAGGTGATTAGTAGTGCTACGAATAGCCCAACATCGAACACGACAGATGGTCACGACAACGATGGCGATTCTACTGCGCCGTCAGCAGGCGGTACAGCGTCATCGAAGTCGCCCGGCTCAACAGGTCATGCAACAGCAGGGAAAGGAGCAGGAGCAGCGAACACGACTACCATAGGGAATGCTACTATTAAGGCTACAAGAAATCCATCTTCACAGGCATCTTGGTCCCGTTTTTGAAGGGAAAACGAGACCCAAGATGCTGCTCAAGATGGATTTCTCTTAGTTCTAATACTATATCCTCTGGCGCTGGCAGAACAGGACCACAAGGACCAGGAGCTTCTAACGGAACTACACAGATGGCAACAAATACCTCAGAGGACTCCTCATCTGCAGCAGGCGATGGGTCAGCCACTTCGGCGACTGCGACGGGTGCGAATGGTGGTTCGTCGTCAGATATTGCGAGCACTGTTGCCGCTGAGGTGCTTGCAGAAGATGATGAAAGTAGCACCACTGACCCATATCCGGCACCGACGACAAGCACTCCATTACGGGTGTAGGGAATTCATCATCTCCAAATGAGTCATCGGAGAGAGAGAGAGAAAGACAAGAGGAAAAAGGGACCCAGATGATCCCTGAGATGCATTCCCGACACCTCTAACTCCAGCGCCGACGCTACAAAGTGTCCCGTTGCCGTCGCCCCCAACGAAAGAGAAACTGGCGAGACTAGCGAATCTGACGCCCCTACAGCGACTCCTATCTCGGTGGGAGACATTACCTCTAGTCGACGTTTTGCTCGATTATGGTGCAGCTTCTTGATTTGTAATTACTTTGCGATGACTTGTTTTTTTAGTAGAAGACATTCAACTTCTTGTTGTAAAGGAAAAGAACTTGAGCTCTTCTCTACTAGATCAACTTCAATTGTTCGGTATACTAGTAGATGCGGGACTTGCAGGTGTTGAAGCAAGACTTGCAGAAGTTGCATCACTGCTACAAACATTACCATGATTTATAAGTAATAGATACAAAAATACTACTACTGTTAGTAAATAAAGGACTACTCTGTGTCTGTCTAAGGAATACAATTACTTCTCACTCGAGTAGAAATTCTAAGATACAGCGAAGGCAGCCACGAATCGGTTCTACTGCGAGGACGAGGACTTAGATTTTCGAAGACGCTACCAAGATGTGCGGGGATTGATTCGCGACTGTTGGGAGGACGATAGGTGCAAGGGCTTGTTCGTGAACCCAGACATGACACTCGGATTTCAGTGTCACAAACGTGCTAGCTGTTTTACTTAAGACCATGAAAGTTGATTTTGTGAAGGGAAACCGCTTATAATTCCAAACACAAGTTGTAGAGATCAATCTTGAGAAGATGGCTTTTTTTCCAAGAAGTAGATGATGATTATTTGGAATTACAACAAAATCCGTTTTTCTTACAAGCAAATCCCGTTACCTCCGTCACAACAAATCTAGTACCTATCTATCAATCTAAGTACTTATTTATTAACTTCTTCTTCTAATTCAGTCTCCCCTTCTCCGACCGTCCGAAGGTTTGCAGTACAGGATGGCACAGCATGCGGCGAGTGTCAGTCGACGAACCAGAAAAGCTGCCATACACACTGCAGAGGGGACCGAATGACTTCGCAGTCAAACTCAAGACTTCCGCTCAAGCATTTGGTGCGAAGTACGCTTTCACAGTCGATCCGCAGCGGTGAAAGATCTTCATTTAGTACTAGGATCTTCATATAGTACTTCTAGCATGCTCTCACTCCAGCACTCATTGTAGTAAAAGTACTTTTTGAAGACCTGAATGAACAGAAAAATTAACGATTGCCTCTATGTGGATGTGAGCAATTTACCTAGTAATCGAACAAGACAAGTAATCAAACACGACATCAACACTTTTGCTCACCTTCAATATCGACATTCAAGCTTCTAGCACGATAGTACGTTAATACACCTAGTCAATATTCGTAGTTTGTTACACATGACATCTAGCGATTCTTGATTTGTTTTCGATCTTAAAGTTATACGGTTACCCCTAGTCTTATCCCTAGAAGTTCTTTGTTTCGTTTTATTTCTGGTTACGCACACTAGGTCTTACTCGGGGTAATTCGGTAAGTTGTGAGTCCTTGATGGTTTTCCTTAAAGTTTGTTTCGAAGTCTTCTAGCATGTCCACTGTACAGAGATGTTTTTGAATACATAATTTAGCCATGATTGATTACATGTCCAGTTTTTTTCTGATGGTGATGAACAAGAGTGACAGAATGTATTTTTTCATGACCACTAGTAGCGCATGATCATGCCAAGCGTATTTGTACAAAGAAATGCAGAGCAGACTCCATCACGCAGGTACGGCTATCAGTTTCTGTGCAGGCATTCAGCGACTCAATAGAAGAAAATGACAAGTGCAGTTGTTTCCAGAACCTAGTCCAAACTTCAGAAAAAGTAAGATGAAAGCCGTTATAACGTTGTGGAAAATTGGAAAAGGTACTAGAGACGTGAAAATTGTGTACCATGATAATCGGAAAGAGAGAAGGAAAAATTTTGTGGAAGTGTACCGGAGCAAACTAAAAAGGGACCTTCAAACCGTGTCAGCTACTAGGATCAAAAACTTAGTCAATGTTTTATATCATTTCCGTCCACAAGATCGATGAGAAACTTTTCGACTTAGTAGCGATTCATGTCTCAGAATTGGAGAGAAATTTGACGGTGGTAAGGCGGGTTGGTATATGCGGCAGGCTATGGCGGTTGCTATAACTAGGCCTACTAGGTCTACCACAAGGGCCCCGACAGTTTGCTCTGTAGCAACGCGGGTCGCGGCCGTAGCTGTCACTTTGAGCCACCTTGGGCCTCAGGTATACGGAGTGGCTGTGCAGAGCAGGAGATATGTTGCGAGCCGATCACGGGATACTGGAGTTAAGATGGCCTGAAGATGTGGGATGTGGTTTGGTTGTTTTGACTGTGCAGAGGTCTTTTTTCGAGTTTTTTTTTTGGTTTCCACTCAACCGAGGCTATGCTAGTTCTCCGTCTCCCTTTTTTGATGATGATTGCACCTTTCTTCTAACAGTAGAGTTGGAGAAAAGTCTATCAAGGCGCAGAATGGAGGGCTAGAGGCGTTAGATGAGACCGGTACTGTGGTGCAGGCAGCAGGCGCTTCTAGTAGCAGACAACAGGCGCTGAGCCCCGGTCTGGCTGGCAGAGCCGTTCTTCCGAACAAGAGCAAGAGCAGGCAGCGAGTGCCGGAGCTGGTACTAAGACGTGCACTGCAGAAAGCAGAGGCAGCACTCGCTGTCGAAGATGCGGAGCAGGGATCACCCACAGAGGCCAAGACAGGGAGCAAGAAGGACGCTGCGTCAATATATCTTTAAGTGTCTCTTCATAGCATCTTCATCCGATGCTTCACATCCGCACGAGGTCCGAGTGCATGTACGGGACAACTAGGACATATCATCTTGAGCCTGTATCGAAGGGCAGTCTGGTAGTAGTTCACCGTCTAGCGTGACTCGACCTGAGGGGTCGCGAAGTCTACGTATGACATCAATTAACTACACTAAAAGAAATCAAGAACATCATTTTTTGAATTTTCTCTAACATCCGGCAGCACCAGGTGGACTAACTACTGGAGTCGTGACAGCGCGCGCGCCTGGATCAATCAACGGAGAGACGCTTGGCGGCAGTAGAACAGGAGATAACATGTTGTCTGGTACAACTGGAGAGCCTTCGTTTCCAGTCACGGCGCCTACAACAAAGGCACCAGCAGTCACAGCAAAGGCACCAGCAACGGTAAACGCCACATCGGCGTCTGTCAACGCTACAGCACCGCAGGCAACGGCGGTGCCGGTGGATACTAACGCTACACCACCAGGCGCAAAAACGGCAGCGACGAATGCTAATGCTCCACCATCACAGGCAACGGCGGCACCGGTGGATACTAACGCTACGCCGCCAGGCGTAAAAGCGGCAGCGACGAAAGCTAATGCTCCACCATCACAGGCAACGCTGGCACCAGCGAACGCTAATGCTACACCGCCAGGCGTAAAAGCGGCAGCGACGAATGCTAATGCTCCACCATCACAGGCAACGGTGGCACCAGCGAATACTAACGCTACAGCGCCAGGCGTAAAAGCGGCAGCGACGAATGCTAATGCTCCACCATCACAGGCAACGGTGGCGCCAGCGAATACTAACGCTACAGCGCCAGGCGTAAAAGCGGCAGCGACGAATGCTAATGCTCCACCATCACAGGCAACGGTGGCGCCAGCGAATACTAACGCTACAGCGCCAGGCGTAAAAGCGGCAGCGACGAATGCTAATGCTCCACCATCACAGGCAACGG
Organism: Amoebophrya sp. A25; assembly: GCA_905178165.1. Taxonomy (NCBI): domain Eukaryota; class Dinophyceae; order Syndiniales; family Amoebophryaceae; genus Amoebophrya; species Amoebophrya sp. A25. The sequence goes on from CAJINU010000044.1 coordinate 933,975, forward strand.
TGGCGCCAGCGAATACTAACGCTACAGCGCCAGGCGTAAAAGCGGCAGCGACGAATGCTAATGCTCCACCATCACAGGCAACGGTGGCGCCAGCGAATACTAACGCGACAGCACCACGGGCAACAGCGGCACCAGGAACGGTTGTCAACGCGACAGGACCATCTGCTACAGCTGCACCAAAAGCGGCACCAGCAACGGCCAGCGCCACGTTGGCACCTGTCAACGCTACTGCACCACGAGCAACATCTGCACCTGCCAACGACAATGCTCTCTCGTCAGGAGTCACCGTAGCCCCAACTGCAACAGCCGCACCACCAGCTGCAACAACCGCGCCACCAGCTGCAACAGCTGCCCCATCCTTGCCGCCATCTTTGGTGGCTGGAAAAGCGCCAAATGCTACAGTGCAAGGGGGTGACGCGACAGCAAATGCCACTGCACCTGCGAACGCTGCCAGCTCCGCACCTGCGGACTCCACCAGCGCACCAGCAGCAGCGGCTGCGCCCGCGGCGCCGGGGAACGGAACTGCTGAAGCCGCCAGCCCCGCACCCGCGGACCCAACGGGAGCGCCCGCCGCGGCTGCAGGAAATGCAACGGCGACTGCGGGAACAGATCCTGGCGCCGCTTCCGAGGCCAGTTCTGGCGCAAACAGCACATCATCGGACGCAGGAACAGCTACTAGTGCGGCAGCTGGTGCGTCCCCAGCAGCAGGAACAGCTACTGCTGCGGTAGCTGGTGCGTCCCCAGCAGCAGGAACAGCTACTGCTGCGGTAGCTGGTGCATCCCCAGCAGCAGGAACAGCTACTGCTGCGGCAGCTGGTGCATCCCCAGCAGCAGGAACAGCTACTGCTGCAGCTGGTGCCGGCGCATCCTCAGACGCAGGAGCAGCGACTGCGGCAGCTGCTGAGTCGCCTGCGATTCCACCGCCTGCGTTGCTGGTGAGTCCGCCGATGATGGAAGATACTGATAACACCACCATGGAGCGGGCATTCCTAATACAGATCGACCACGAAACAACCGATTCGACAGGAGCTGAGATTAGGGCTTGCAGTAATTCATCTTGAGTCTCTGGCTCCTTTTTTAAGGGGAGCACGCGTCAAGGTGACAATAATGAAGTTCGCAATTATTGAACACCCTCAACTCACGTTTTAAGAGGAGCGACAAGCTCAGAAAGATCTAATGTGATCACTTCCGCTGACGTGGCCGCTAGCGAGGCCTTGGCGACCGCGGTGGCTGCCGCAGTCGCAGCCAGCACGGCCGAGGCAGGCGTAACACTCACAGACGCAGACGTCGAGGCGTCTCTGTCTGCACCTGAAGTTCCAGAAGGTGCACCGATAGAAGGCAGCACAGGAGCCGAGAGCACACCTGCTCCAGGAGGTACTTCTTACGCTAAAGTATCCACAATTAATATTACTAATAAATAGGTCTTTGAAAGAAGTAGTATTAGAGAAGGGATGTTGCCGTCTTTCTTCTACTCTGTTCTTGCTGTATAGGACTCTTATCTGTAGCACTAAAACTCTAAAATGTCATCATCTGGATCTGCATCTTCATCCTCATCAATCTTCCCGTATCTTCAGGTAGCACGTTGTATCAGCTTGGAATGGACGCAGCAGCTTATTTGAAGTCTCATCTGTCTCTATCGACGTCTGGAGGAGCTGTGATTTCGAAGCAGAGCAGCAACACGAAGGGCCTAGTCTTGCGCCGGAAACGTACAGACAAAGACGGTGCTGCCCCAGCTGCTGTATCCCTCACGGCTTATAATTAAGGCAACTCATGATCATGATGAAAAAGATTTAGATTGCACTTACTCGAAAACTGAAAATAACCCGGTTGCTGACTGAAATAAGGGAGGTAGCTTTGACAGGGCTACTCTTCCCTGTTCAGTATCTCGCTTATTTGAAGTACGTAGTAAGTTAAGTGCCCGCTTATTTCAGTTCATCGATTAAGTGTAAGCAATTCCTCATGATCATGATGAAGAAGATTCAGACTGTACTGAAGATTGAGTGTAAGCAATTCCTCGTCCTGTGCATCTTGTTTACAACGTCGAGTTCTTGTGATTCTTGATTTCAAAGCGTTATAGATGGCGCCATTAGTTCTAGTTGTGGAAGAGAACAATGATACTGATCTCGAGCTCGTCCTCTAATGTATCAAGAAGCTAGCGAAAACAAGCTGGGGTCACTCAGCACGTGAAGACCCTGAATCGGGCGGCGCAGCCTCTGGGGATAGTGCTGAAGCGTCAGGACCAGACGTATCGCGAGACTTGGTTGGAATGGAACCATCCCCCACACCTATTGCTGTGGCTGGCGCACCAGAAAGCTCTCTGATATGAGATCACAATTTTCCTGCTCCAAATATCGGATTCCATGACGGGTCTCAACTACTTACGTAAAAAGTGTCACCTCTCAATATATGCCGTGTGGTGAGTAGTTAGTTATAACTACCGGGTCGAAGACTCCGACATGTAGTGGTTACTAGGTGGAGTCAAGACAAGACGAGATGAAGATAGTCTTTTGTATAGGCTAGTTGCAGTACTATATGGGACACAATGATGATGATCTTTTGTAACTTCTTCGAGTATCGTGTCGGTTCTAGTAGTTTGTGTGCAGGGAAATTGAGTGTCATAGCAATTACTTACCGCCTCGCAGAGTTCGGAGAGCCCGAGCAGCGACAGCGACGAAAGTTCGGACTCTAGCAGTGGCAGTAGTGTTACGGATGTGGGAATAAATGCATTAATAGCTATCTCCAAAGAAGCAGTCATCTGAGAGAAAGCAGTCATCTGAAAGAAAGAAGAAAACAAGACAAGCACGATAAGAAGAAATTTATGGTAAGTACTCAATTGAATGAAGCGACAGAGATCCATTGAAATTTTTTTTCTACATTTCACTCAGGTGGAAGCATGAACCTCTTCTAATATCGGTACTCATAGCAACAGCAGTAGCAGTACTGTCGGTGCTACGAAGACCACGTGGGTGCAGGCTTTGGTGTCGTTTCCGACGCAGGGCAAACGTGAAGCACTAGAAGCTGAGGGATTTTGGCCTTCTGGGAAGTCACCTGCAAATCTAGTAGATCGTATCAAAACCGCGCTGAGCGATCCTGTGAGTGATCCTGCTGGAGGTGGAGGAAATTTTACGGACTACAGAATTCCTGATATCAAAATGAATGTGCATTATATTCACGTCCTCTCATGACTGGCATTACTTATCCTCGATAACTATTTGGAGTTGTCGCCTTAGTCTTCGACTCAGTTACTCAAAGTGCATTATATTCACGTCCTCTAATACGTTTCCTTACACAACATGTACAAATCACATCTGCATTTTTCTCTTTCATAGTCTCAACGGTGGGCGGTTTCCTTGCGAGCATGAGCGGAGCGCCGGATTCGCTCGTGACAGCAACCTCTGTAAAGAGTGTGTACCCCATGCCAGATGGAGCAGCAGTAGCTGAATTCAATTGCGGACTTCTGTGCTGGCTTGGCTTAGACGGTACTAACTCTACGGAGGTACTAGGGAATCTGACTGAAGGCCTTCAGGGTAGGCAAGGAGATACTGGCGGCGCAGCGACAGCCGGCGGCGGAGAAGCTGCCACTGCAGCACCAGCAACCGGCGGCGGAGCAGCTGCCACTGCAGCACCAGCAGCCGGCGGCGGAGAAGCTGCCACTGCAGCACCAGCAGCCGGCGGCGGAGAAGCTGCCACTGTAGCACCAGCAGCCGGCGGCGGAGCAGCTGCCACTGCAGCACCAGCAGCCGGCGGCGGAGCAGCTGCCACTGCAACACCAGCAGCCGGCGGCGGAGCAGCTGCCACTGCAGCACCAGCTGCAGGTGCCGCTACGGCCGCCGCCGCAGCAGAGACCACCGCAGCACCAGCCGCAGCAGAGACTACCGCAGCACCAGCCGCAGCAGAGACTACCGCAGCACCAGCCGCAGCAGAGACTACCGCAGCACCAGCCGCAGCAGAGACTACCGCAGCACCAGCCGCAGCAGAGACTACCGCAGCACCAGCCGCAGCAGAGACTACCGCAGCACCAGCCGCAGCAGCACCAGCCGCAGCTGCCCCAGCAGGTGCCACAGCTGCGCCAGCGCTGCTGAGTAAGCGGTCTGCAGCAGATGCAGCCAAGAAGCAGGAGATGCGACTGATGGGCAGGAAGCTGAAGAAAAACCTCCAAAACGCTAGGAGGGAACGGGAAAGTATGGATGGTGTATTTATTCCATCTGTCAGACCAACGAGTGGTCTGCCTCTCCCCCCTTATTAGATTTGGCCTTCCTCTCAATACTCTACGAGTACCTATTCTGCAACATAGTAATTGCTGTGGGTTATCATGTATGAATATACGTTTTCACTTTCAGGGGGGAATTAAAAAAGGGTAGCCCTGACGGTGATGGTCTGGCTAGATGGAAGAGACGCCATTCATGGACAGGCAGAGTCGCCGACTCCGAGTGGCTGTCCATGGACAACGGGTAGCATGGGAAACACTACAGGGACACCTCAACTTAAGAACAAGGGTTTTTGGAAGTGACGATGACCGGTGTAATCTAGTACATGCAGTATGTAGAAGATCTTCCACGGTATATTACGCCTCTGCCGGAGCGGTGTTGCCACCTCGTCTGTCAACGACGCCGAGGCACCTATACGCATAGTTGAATTATAATACATTAATACGCATTTTTGAATCTTCATCTATGAGTAATTTTTTATCAAGCAGCAGGATAAAAGTAAGTCATCTAGTTATTAGAGGCTCTAACAAACCTGGCGATCGCGGAGGAGGAGAAGGTCATGCAGGAGATCGAGCGCTTCATTGCTGTCTCGAACAAGGAGCATGCGGCGACCATAGTCTAATGAGGTGGAAAACTGCCAAGCTTTGACTTGGTAGGGATTGAAAAAGTATCTTGTTAGGAGAACTAGAAGATGAAGTGACAGGAATAGGAAAATGAAGAAACAGGACGGTACTTAGAAGAGGAAAATAGGTTCAAGTTTTCAATGCATTGCAAAGACAAGCCTAAGCTTACACAGAGAATAGGAAGAGGAATGCAAAATGAATCGCTATTCAAGTAGATTGCTAGTTGCATAGAGGACGCTAGATCCATTGCTTAATAAGACTTTCGATGTACTAGATAAACATAATTCTGATAGGGTCGAAATGAACATCTGTAACTCACCGGCTGTCCTGTGCATGCATGTCATGTATAGTTCTTTCATGGAAAATGTCTCTGCAACTAGTCACACTGAGCAACTTCTTCTACTTCTACAGCCATTTGTTACACATTGTTAGTACTAAGTACCTTCATCTCCTACGGCCATTTGTTACACATTGTTAGTACTACCTAAAGTAAGCTGCAAGAATTCACTTCGTCATATTCTAAATCACTCCAAGAGTGTATCGATTTTCAAAACGCAATTCAAAATGAATCCGTAAGATGCGTATCAAAGTTTTGACCAAACTCAATTCTATAGAATAGAACAACCAAGATCAAGTGGTTTATGTTTCCTGCTGCTCACTTCGAAGCACCTGCAAGAAGGAAGATGAGGACCACGATGGGACGACTCCTTTCTGCGATCCGTGTTGTCTTTCTCTCGGAGATATGCGAAAACGAGTGAAGACGTCTTATCAAATATAGTCAATGGAAAGGGTAGAAGTCTTAATATCAAAATATTTACATCTTCTCCACACTGTAGTTACTAGAAAAAATCATTCTGCTTTACCTTTACGAGTGTGCTGACTATGAGTATGGGGCGTGGAGAAAATCTACAGCCGCTCATGCCTGTAGGAGAAAGCCACTGACAACTAAAACTACAATTACATACTTCTAACTATATGTTGATTCTAGAAGTAGGAGGTTCAACACTATTTCAGTGTTGCTTGAGTATGCCTTAAGAAATCGGTTTCGTATGTTTCTTCCAAGAAGAAATAGTTCGTTGTAGGAATGTCGCGGAGACTTGCACTGCTAGCGGGGTTTGTCCAAGCGCGCAGAATAGACCAGCATAATGCAGGTCGACGCGCAGTTGTGCGGAATAGAGCAAACAAAGCCTCTGCTACAGTGTTGGCGACAAGAACAGGGAATGTTAAGGCTGCTAGACATTACCTCTTAGCAGTCAAGCAATGAATCATAGAAATGAATCAGAATCCATCAATCAATCATCTCCACGTACTAGTAGACTACTTCACAAGGAATGTATCGCATGTGGATCCCTCACAAGCATGTATTGCACAAAAGGACAGAACAATGCTCGAGGAAAGATACAGATACTACGGTGTACAGGAAATAATCTTAAAGTTTACGAAGAATCTAAGCAGGATCCGAAGTCCGAGACAGACGCCTCCCAAGTAGACAGGATAATACGAGGAACGACTAGAAGGGAATTTTTGGGCGAAGATGGCGGTGTCTTGCTCAACACAGGAATACAGTCAACCGATACCCTAGCTCAGCCACAAGCTATTACGATGAAAAAGACACCTATGATTAGAATGAATGTATCTCCAAGGTGATCATCAAATGAATTTCTTGCTTACTCGTACCACACGTCTAATGTAGCTGCATCTAATGTAGCTGCATCTAACGTAGCTGCGTCTAATGGAGGTGGACAAGCTGCCGTTTCAGCAGCATCTTCAGCACTAGCTGCGTCAAATCAAAGTCCATCATCTTCAGCAGTGGCTGCGGCACCTGGTGCCGTCGCACCTGGTGCCGTCGCACCTGGTGCCGTCGCACCTGGTGCCGTTGCACCTGGCGCCGTTGCACCTGGCGCCGCTGCACCTGGTGCCGTTGCAGCCGTTGCGCTTTCAGTGGGTATATCAACGGGTGTAGCAGCAGGAGCAGCAGCACCATCCACTACTGCTTTTGGGTCAGTCCTCGCAAACAAAAAGACGATGGCATTTGCTGCTTATGACAAAAGTACTTGTGTAGACTCATGATTATGAAAGAATCTCTTCACCCGTTTAACTTTAATGCTATAATTGTCTAAGTCCTCTGAGTACTGTTAGTCATGAATAATTCGGCACCCACACCCCACAACAACCGAAGCACCACCCTTTTCATACTGCAAACAATACGGAAGACCTGGCGAAACTGTGGGCGCAAACCGAAAAATGGAATATGCAACCAGTTGACGAAAGTCTCGTTTATGAAACGATCTTATCATCCTGAGGTTCAGAAAAAGTGTGTGCATCTGGTCTCCTCTTGTGACTCGTTTTTACTCTCTCTCAGTGGTTGTTTCGAGAATCTTCAAACAAAACGGTCCTGAAAGGTATTTTTGTCATCCTGAGTCTCTCAATTTTTTTGATTTCGTAGTCGATGGAGATACCTTTCAGGACAGCCTGCGAGTCAGGATGCAAAAAGAAGAAAAACATCCTTGTACTCGAAAACGGAAACAATACCCGAGCTACTGACTGAAATAGGGGGGGTAGCTTAACGTCAAGGCTACTCTTCCTTCTCATCAGTATCTCGCTTATTTTCAGTAGTAAGTTACTTGCTTATTTCAGTTTTTCGAATACTCGGGAGTGGCAAAAAGCTACTCGTCTCTTCCTTCATTTCTTCACGCCAATTAGACAAAAGCTGGACGACCTAGGCCCTCTACACGACGACGGAAAAGACGACTCGGGAAACGCGGATCCGGGAGCGCTCTGCCTAGCGACAGTATTGCTCGATAGTAGGAGAATTCTTTTTACCAACATTTGAGCGGTTTCATCTTCGTATTAGACCTACTTGTTCTTGAGTACCAGAACTAGTTGCACACGACATCTTTCTTGATTTAACGAGATGTTGACGATGATCAGACAACTGATGATAATAGCATTTTTTCTAATAGAAACACAAACAAAAACACGATCATGATCACTCAGCTTCCGCCATGTAGTGTTTCCGTTCTAGAAAAGCTGAAACCTGGAGAGAAGCCAGAAAACTGCGACCCTGACCGCATTAAACCCTGCGGCTACTACGACGCTGGACCAGACAGGACATTGTTACAGGGTAACAACATTTGCTCCGAAAAGACGGGGTTTCTGGATCCGTTTCGAGCATTATGTGTGAAGAATTTACAGTTTGTCTTCTTTATACAATATCTGGGTGGCGCTTTCAAAACGAAGAAGCGAAGTTGTGAAAAAGTGATACTCTTCAATAGCTCAGTGAGATGATAGTGGAGCTCGTACGTAGTCGTAGTGTACTTAGTTCGTTGCACGCTTATCGAGCAGCTTCCTTTGAGTCAAGAGGTATAAATACGCAACGCGCTGAAAAGACGGGATTTCTGGATCCGTTTCTTGAAGAATTTACAGTTTGTCTTCTGCTCGACAGGTAGCTAGGAGTTTTTAAGTATTTCGTTTATCTTCTAAATCTGTCGCTTGAGGAGAGAAAATACATAGTCCAGTTCGATGGTGCGCAGCTGGGTATGCAGGGTCGTGCCTGGGATGGGACTGTTTTTGCGGAGGAAGGCAAACGATGTGTGCGGACAGAGTTCACAACATTTACGAAGTCTGGCTTCTTACATACGGGTCACACCATTACTTACGAGATAGTCGTACCGTTTGCTTTATATTTCTTGTCATCTTAGGCCTCATGTAGTAACACTAACTATGCCAAAAGCGCTTTTTTCTACATTATTCGTCTCAGAATGAAAATTTTCCACTTTGAGACGAATATTGCCCAACTGATCCCGGGGCTTTATGTGCGTTTTTTGGCTAAAAAACCCCTTTTCTATGTTCGCTTTTGGCATAGTGTTATTCCATATTAGGCCTTACGCTTTTTTACTGTGTATTGCGATTTCATAATTGGCTAGACTCCAAGACTTCAATACTGCTGTGGACGTAGTAACTAAGTGACAACCCTCTCCTTTTACGCAGAGTACAGCTAAGGAACCTCCCCTTCTCCTTTCATACATCGTACCCCAAGATGTTATGAGATTCTGATGCGAGCAGGAGAGTGCTGGGGCAAACCAGAGTTGCTCGACGATGCGGGCGAAAAAGTAGAGACTGAGATAAGTTTCAACTGTATGGGGGCATGTGGTGACGGATGCCCAGCTGAAACAGGTTCTAGACTTTCTCAGATGATCAAACCTTTTGTCTTCCCGCAAGCTTGAACTTGATGACCACGGCTGACGACCACACTAAGAAACCAACAGTCAAATTCAGTAAATCACGGTGTCGTTTCACAATGACAGTGACAGCAGGCAGGACCTGTGGTCGCACTCCCGGTTATACTTCCTTGATAGTTTATCAATCGATTATTCTGCTCTTCAATGAATAGAAGGTCAAAAGTACAGGATAGTTGAAAGGCCTCAAAGGTGTTAGCATAACACATAAAAGAGGATCCATGTGAGTGAGACTTTCTCTCTCACCTTGATCAACACACCTATTGTGTCTTCCTTCCTATAGGTCGAGTCCTGGACCACACCATCAATTGTCTCTCTACACCAGGTGTCAACAAATGGGCGTCGGACTGTTTGCGATCTCGTGTTTGCAGATGGATGTACGAGGAAGCCAAGGATCAGGCCTTGGCGTCGAATCCATCCTCTAGTCTCGATTGTGGCGACGAGGCGCGTGATATACAAGACGATCTAGTGGCTACAGGTAATATTACTATTAGGATTTTTCCTAACCCTAAGTCCAGGTAGTTAGTAACTAAGGATATGCACAAGACGATCTAGTGGCTACAGTAGCAGTAATACTTATGCTTTATAATTCTGCATTAGTAGAGATCTCGACTTCAGTCTTTCTTCTTCAATTTTTCAGGTTTACGAGGGAGCGTTTGGGACCTGTTGTTTAGAACGGGTGCGGGTGTCTGCGAGTTGCCCTATGCAGAGCGGTATATGTACGAGCGACTTGTGTGCTATAGTGGCGCGAAAGGTGTCGTTCACGGTCGTGTGTACAACGCATGTGCCTTGACAGGTAGTGGGACGCAGGCATTATGATGAGATTCATGAAGCTTCTAAATAACTCTTTAAGGCTGTCGTGATGCAGCAACTGTGTGATCGTACCCTCAATCATCCTCGAAGTATCTGAAATTGTATAATCACACTCTCGTACTACGCATCCCTTCGTTGTAGGAAAGACTGTTGCTGCTAGAGTCGCTGGTGGCAGCGTGAATGACTGAATAACCTCGTTCATCTTTAGCACCGCAACACCTGAAAGTGCTGAATGTGACGCAGAAGGCTCTATTGCAAGCGATGCAGCCAGCGGGTTCGGTGACCGCGTCAGCAGACGTGAATGTGGCGCAACCATCTTATGAAAGTCAATCTGTTTCATGTTCACAGTAGTGGTCAGTATGTGTGAACAACTATGATACGTCATAGCACTTACTCAGGAAGGACTACGACTTGCATAATATTCATCGGTGCAACCCTCTGCTGAAGAAAATCAGATTAAAAGGTACGTGTTTCCTATTTTCCTTATCAAGAGGATGAAGTCGTGAAGATTTCCCCTTTCATGTATCAACGCCTCCACCTCGCAATACGGGAACAGCAACGACACCGGCACCAGCAACAGGGGGTAACACTACAGCGGCGGCAGCAACAGGGAGTAACACTACTGTGGCGGCAGCAACAGGGATTAACACTACAGCGGCGGCAGCAACAGGGATTAACACTACAGCGGCGGCAGCAACAGGGAGTAACACTACAGCGGTGGCAGCAACAGGGAGTAACACTACAGCGGCGGCAGCAACAGGGAGTAACACTACAGCGGCGGCAGCAACAGGGAGTAACACTACAGCGGTGGCAGCAACAGGGAGTAACACTACAGCGGGAGCAGCAGGAGCTCCGGCTTCGACGGCCGCTCCAGGCGCGACAACAGCAGCCGCATCAGCGACAACGGCGGCACCGGCGACAGCGGCTGCAGTAGGAGCAGGAGCAGCGACTACGGCAGCCCCGGCGCCGACCACTGCAGCCCCGGCGGCGACGACAGCAGCGGCTGCTCGTTAGGGAGGTGTATTGTTGACTGAAACTGATACTTGAATTTTTTTTTCGGAAGTTGGTTGCCCTTTGGCAACCTGGTTGTGTTTCTCTCAAGATATTCATCACAATTCAATTTTTTCATCTGTATTTGAACCTGGTGCACCATCTCGAATACATCTTCATCACAGTTTAACTTTAACATTTTCATCACTGGACTTCACAATTCGTGTAGCTGACTGATTTAACAATGACATTGACAATGGACTCAACCTACCACAGAAGTAAAACGACTAAGCGAGCAAGGCTGTTCATCGAGAGGGGCCATCAAATGGATCTCAAACATGTACTTGAGTTATCAAAGATAAGTAGACAACACATTGATTTCTTTGCTTCGCGATTTGAGACGACTAAAACATTTCACTTGAGAAGACCACGACAATCACCTTGTAGTACAGGCCATTCGATGGCATCAAAGCACATTTAAGTAGTAGTTACATGTTGGTTTCACACAACTAGTACATCGAGATATTTTAGTGCATAGAAACTATCCTAATGTACTTCTATCCTCGTAGCATTGATTTCTTCATTGCCTCTCACTTGATGGTGGATTTGGTACTTGTATAAGCATGATGCATGGAAGAACTTCGTACTAGGCATGCTTGTTTTATTCTGTCATATGTAAAACTCTAGTTTTGGAAGAACGAATGTACCTGCAGTACGCCATTAAAAGGACAACTCCCCTCGCGTGGAACAAAAACCCTACAGCATTCTCTCCTCGTGTGTAGAAGATGACCGCAGAAGAAAAGGAAGGACACTTCAATCAAGAAACGAGAAGTGTAAGAAATTGACTGATTGTAAGAAATTTGCGCATGCATCGGTTCCTTCTTGATCCGTATGATGGCGCGTCAGGCCTATATGCTTACCTTGCCACAGGTGAGCCAACTCCTATCCTATCCTATCCATGTCGTCGGACACAGCGAGTTGTGTCGAGCACCGTAGTTCTCTCTGGCGAAGGAGCTGCATTCCATCAGGTGCTTTGCGAAGCCGATATAGTTGACGCTCTTGTGGCGCCAGTTTGTAGGAATGACGTTTGATGGGGCAATGAAGCGGCTCTTCGTCGACAATCGAAAATTTTGCCTGACAGAGCGAAAACTTGAACAAGGAAAAGCTTTTAAGTACAACTTTTCTTGAAATGTATACTATAAAAATATGTAGTTGTCACGTTTATAGTTGTAGGCTGATGTTGCTGTTGCTGACGTAGTAAAAATCTCCACTTGAAAATACGAGAAAAGATGAAGGCCGCATCCCCTTTCGTCCAGGTGATCGCAAAATCCTGGTGGATAGGTGTCCTAGTCGGAGAACATGCTTGGGCCTCCTCACGGCTGGTAAAAGTCATCGCGCTGGCGCGACACGGAAACCGCACACCGAACGCGCAAGTTGTGGAAGTGTGCCCGAAAGCGAGTGAAGGAATCTTTTATGGCTTGATATGACGGATCAACAGGAACAGTCGGGAAAATACTGACAATCCAACAACAAGCTAGACTAGCGGGTAGAATTCGCCAGGGAAATCCTAGGCAGATAGCCGAGTAGACTCGTGCCATCCTGACGCGTAATATACAGTACTAGCCGTATGTGGCTAGTACGCATGACAGTCCTGGCCGTCTGCTTGGCGTACTCCGTTCGGATCTAAAACGCAAAAGAGTTCCGAACGGAGTACGCCAAGCAGTCGGCGGCCCTCTCGCGCGTTGGCATGTCAGAATGTGGTCAGGCAGGCCGGTTTCTCCGTGAACGCTATATGCAGGACGAGACATCCTCTGAAGGGTCCTCGGAGACGAAAATTCTTCCGGGTGGACCCTTTATCGACACCGAGCGCTCATTCTTTTTCTCCGAGCGCATGGACCGCAACGTAGTTTCGCTGATTTCCTTGACTCAAGGCCTTTATCCTCTAGGGACAGGCGTGGACGGTTTCTCCGCTGCGAATCCTAATTACGTGCCTATTCTGACGGCAGAGCCGTTTCGAGACACAACCATGAACCTACCCAGAGATGGACCCTGCAAACCTCGCTATATTAGGAATACTGTTAGTATTGGAGTAAGTACAAGTGCTGCTAGATCATGTGTAGAACTAGTAGAATTACACAGGCTCACCGTAATCCATCTTCTGAAGCATCTCCGAGACGTTTTCAAGGGGGAAAGGGTCTCAGGATGGGCTTCGGGATGGATCAGGGTGACCTCTACTAACGCTAGAAGTACAGTGCTGTCTAGCCAGAAGCAGGCTCATTCATGGGATGAGCAGGACTTTACGTCTTTCTCCTTCATGGGGATGAAGGTCTAGTGGAGACACTACTTTAAGAATGAGAAAAATTGATTTTGAAAAAAGATTTATCATTCTTTCACTGCGAAAATATTTTATTATACCTGTTATCTGCTTGACTATGAGCTTTCATCTTACGTCGAGACAAGAAGGCATACGCGAAAAAGTTGGGACGGAAGTTGGAGACGGAGGCGGACAGTCCTGAAAGGGACATGCTGACCAAATTTGGAGCAGTATGCGGCTTCGATTTTCTCAAGATGCGACCCTCAGAAGGAGAGCAGAAAGAAGCTGGGGATGAGGACAAAGCAGTACACAAGCCTACAGTTAAGTGTTGTAGCATATTGCTATTGCTTCTTTCACAGGGTGGAAAAGCATCCTTGACTCTTTTTTCAGTAAGTAGAAAAAAGTCAAGGATGTTGTTGTTGATATTCTGAGGAACGCATACGCAATACCGCTATACAACCACAACTTCTTCTAATGCAGCATGGGCGTTGAAGGCCGCAGCCGACATGTTCAATTTTGCGAATAATGAAGGAATCAATATCACCGACTACTTCGAGGCTGCGAATCAGCCCGTTTCGCTGTTTGAGCAGGTGAAATCTCTGTCGACTGACTTCACGCGTGAAGAGCGATTCGGCAAGCCTCAGCAACTGGTGTATTGGCTAGGTGATTTCTTTGCGCGCGTGCTTCGTCCTAACCTCTCTGCTCCGGAAAAAAGCAAACGAAGAGAAACTTTCAGGTACATAAAAATGATAATAGAATAGGAACTTCTTGCTGTACTAGTACTAGCACGTGGTAGTTGTTCCCTTCGTTTCAGCTAGTTCGTTGTAGCGAGTCCGTTGTAGCAACCCCGGATGCAGTTCACACTTGTGATAGATTTGATCAATACTTTTTCTTCCCGTCTGTACAGTCTTCCCGGTGTCTCCCTGAAGTCGAAGTTTCCTTGGTCGCTGACCCCCGAAGAGTTCTTTGACCACCAAAAGTTGCTCGTTTTTATTAAGGCCTCCTCCCACGACATTGCATTCTACACGACTTGCATCTTTGTCCACTCTTTCTACAGAGAAAATACAGAAGTGCTGCAGTGATGAAGATGTTCTAAACCAGCAGTAATCAATGCGATGCTGGATCAATGCAAAGGAACCTCTAATTATATGAACCATCGTGAGTTTTTGGTAGCTCTGTGCACAGTCTTGGGAATCGATTGGGGTGCTAAGAAAGCCCTGGCTCCAGGGGCGATGCTCGTGCTCGAACTCCACGAAGACGAAGGCGATTATTTTGTCAAGTTTTTATGTTGGCCTCACAAGTAAGTAGACACTAACAGCTACTTACACAAGAGGTACCATGACCTGACATGTAGACGCACTTTTTTGTTTTACACAAAGAACAAATTGGTATTTTCACATCATGCTGGTACAAGACCTTCCTTCTTTTTCGTATGAACAGACCTCGCAAGAGCAAGAAATATAATTATTGATTCTTGAATCTTTTTCGTTGTCTTCCGCTCGCTCAGAAATTTCGGCCTTGCTTCGCTCGGCCAGAAGTCTTTGGTCTAACTTACCTGGCCTGGTCGCCATCGAAACCGGCTTTCGCGGATAAAGCTGAGTACCACAAGGAGAAGCGTCCAGTCTCGGAGCTTTTCGCAAGCGGACCCGCGGGGGATGCGCATGAGGTCTTTCCTACAGCCTGTCGCGGAAGTATTCCAGGACACTGGTGCAGACTGGAGATATGGCTTCACATATTTTTGACATGACTTGTGTTTCTAGAACGTTTCTAGATATGATCATGTCGATCTCGATACCGCCACGTTTCTAGATATTATATCGATCCGATTTAATTTATAAACGTTTCTAGATATGATCATCATCATGTCGATCTCGATGCTCATACGACTAAGTGAAGATCGTCTACTAAATAGCGTCCTCCTCTAATAGCCGAAGTGTTTGCGGCCTATGACGAGCTTGTGAATTCCGTGGGAACCTGGCAGGAGGTGTGCCATCTTGACCACCGCGAGCAGCGATCATCCTCATTCTTTGGCCTCTTTGGGACACCTTCTAGTACTTTAGCCAGCTTGCCGAGTGTTGACGAACAAGAGCGCTTCAACACGTTGAATCTCATTGCCGAAGATCCTTCTCCACTAGGAGGCATTTATTCAGGTTCATATCATGGGATGTACGACAACGGCGATCAGCTGTTAAAAACCTCAAAAGATCATACTACCTACAATAATTTTGCTGTAACAGGAAACTGGGTAGTGCTTCTACTGCTGGCTGCTGTTGGTGCTGCGTCGATTTTTTCGCGACTGGTCGACAGCGCTTGCCGCGTGATGACGACCCTTCAGGCTCGCCGTGACGCGCTTGCACACTACAGCTTAATGAACAACTGAGGACTAGATCTAGAGTGCTACATATGAACGCTCTTTCATTCGAATACATTGTGAAACAACTACAGTCAACCAGTCACAGTTGAAAATCTTGGTTCACCAACACGAGCAAGATGTCATTGAATCATTGAGGGTTCACCATCTTTCCTTGTCCTCGCAAGCGACTGTCATCAACACAGTCACGATCTTCATGTCGACAGAATTTCAACGCAAACAAGTAATACTTCCTGTCTGCAAGTCGTCGTGTAAGAAATCTGAATGGTACATGCCCTTGACGAGAATCGGAACGAATTTAGTGTTTGTAGATGCAAGCTGCACGTATAATAGGCAGGACGACAACAAGAGCCCTGTGTTGCCACACAGAATGTGGCAGAAAGCAGCGGTACACAGGAGTACTATCATCATAATATTGCCGTGGTGTCCTCTTGAAGAGAATCAAGAATCAGAATGAGAAGGCCTAATCATGGAGGAAAGATGTGAAGAAGGAAATTCTCATCATGAAACGCAGACGTGTGGTAATCTTTGCCACTGTGAGGATAATTAGTTACTTTGACGACATTCTGGAGGTTGACTGTCGATATGATTGGTTAGTTCAGCGTTGAACACATTTCGGTCAACAGCGTCCTTTCTTCAATGGATTTATACCAATTACAGCGAACAAGAGCATATTATTCGTAGGGTTGTTAGGAGTGATTGATTATTCCTCTGCTTTTTATAGAAGTACCAATAGGCTTATTATTTGAATCATAAGCAGAGCATAGCCGACCAAAGCAAATAGACACAACAAGATGTCGCGTCAAATGGATCGGCAGATCACGGTGTTCTCACCGGAGGGAAAGCTGTATCAGATCGAATACGCGCTTAAGAGCATCCAGAATGCGGGTATATTAGGTGTCTGCCTTCGAGGAGGAGATGCTGTATGCATGGTGGCGCAGAGAAAGGTCCATATAACGGTTTTGGGATTGATGGTTCCACTGTTTTAGCTGTTTTTCGGAGTTGTAAACTAACAGATTTACATTATCGGATAATGATTTTTTCCTGCTTTCTCAAGAGATGCCTTGATGATATTATTTTTGTGATTCCTCCTACCCTGTCTCTCAGGTTAAACCGTTTCAGAGAACTGATATTTTTGTGATTCCTACCCCGTCTCTCAGGTTTCAGATGTGAGAAGCTGATAATCCATGACAAATCATCCTGCCTCTCAGGTTTCAGAGAAGCTGATGGATCCTTCATACGTGACCAATATGTATGTGATTACGCCCAATATCGGTGCTCTCTGTATCGGCAGTAACCCGGATTGTAAGGACGTGATTCTAGAGGCGCGACAGATTGCAGGAAAATTCAAGGACCAGAATGGCTACGAGATTCCAGTCCATTTCCTGGCGGCAAAGATCGGAAAGAAAGCACAAATCTTCACTCAAAATGCGGGCATGAGGCCTTTGGGCGCAGTCATCCACCTGTGTGCAGTTGACGACGAAAAGGGACCGCAACTGTACTCCTTCTTGGAATTAGATGTTCAACTAATTGTAATATGAAATACAGAAATTATTCGATCTTACTCTTTAATTTTTCTTTTCCTGTTCATATCTGCGTCTGATCGGAGTGGGTACATTCATTCATTCCTTCATTCATAATACACATACCACGACAGCTGGAAGATCGATCCCTCCGGTCACTATTTTGGTTGGAAGGCCTTGGCGACGGGTCCCAAGGACCAAGAGGCCAATAACATGCTAGAAAAAGTAGTGAAACAAACCGACGGCAACGGAGAGCGCACCCTGACCATACGCAAGACCCTGGACGTATTGATGCAGACACTGGCTCAAGACGTGAAGCCGACTGACGTAGAAGTTGGCGTCGTCACAGCAGAGGGCGGCTTTCGCATGCTCTCTGTGCAGGAGATCGATGATCATCTAACGGCAATCCATGAACAAGACTAAAAGTATAACTACTACAACAAACTACTACAACATGATCATGTGAAGATGAACAATTATAGTACTTTCAAACCTGGGCTGGACGATGGAGAATTTCACGACGATGTCGGGATGAAGAAGATTCTCCCATGGACAATAATAGTTTCTCTCTCACTTCTAGAGAAATACAAGAGAAGATTCTCCATCAGTCAGAACCAGAAGTACACTTCCGCTACACTGGAGCAAACCTGGACATGAGTCCGGCTTCGTTTTGTGTCAACGATTTTTTGATTCGTACCTTGTTGTGCAATGGCAACCCCCGGCTTGCACATCAGGTCGTTGTTTTACTTACTATGTTCATTGTTCTACTATGTTGTGATTCTCCAAGGTCACAATCGTGTAACAGCATCTCCCCTCGATCACAGCATCAACCCTTCCATAGAAAAGACGGCCACTACCCTCAATCCCTGTCAAGAAATTTGACGTACTATGAATTTGACATTTATTTTTATGAATCCACATAGAATTACGCTATGGCTATGCTTGTGTTCATTTCGTGGTGCATAAGGATATAAGGCGTTTTTCTCTGCACAAGGATATAAGGCGTCTAACCTAACCTGTGAAGTCTCTGTGAAGAATAACCTAACCTGTGAAGTCTCTGTGAAGAATTGTGAGGTTCTGTCATTGAGCGACCAAGACTTTTTAGCAAGTCTTTTCTGTTGTACATGGCATCACCGTCTTGGGGTCTCGCTGATGCAGTATCTCACGCTTTGAGTACTAGAGTGGTTGATACGATGAAGAGCTAATCATGCAAAAAAAAGCTTGTGGCAGTGTCTGTGCCTGTTGTAGAGAGAGAGCAATCTGTCAGAAGAGAACTTCCTTTCTGAATGGGTCCGAGAGAGCAAACTTTTAAATAGTTTTAGCATTGAGTTTTCATCATCGTCGATACTCAACAAACAGGTTGCTTTCCGAATATTTTCTCAGGTACAGTAAGAGTAAGTAGTATTGATTGTGTCGCTCACCCTCGCTCTACTCCTTGTTGCCTGGTTTCGATTGCTCATTTTCAACACTGATAAAGTTAAAGGGATACATAGGAGGAACACTGATAAAGTTAAAGTGATTATAGGAGGCTAGACTCGATCATGTAACTTGCTTCCCCCCTACTCATTTGCAGAGCAATTCATCGCAAATAATTTAATCCGGCTTTTCTCTTACATGCTAGTGCTGTAGTGTATGTGTATAACTCCGGCCTCCGCCTTTTCTCTTGCAAACTAGTGCTGTAAGTAGTGTATCTTCCCAGTACAACACCTAGAAGTGCAAGTTCTTGAAAATGGAGTTCGAGGTTACGAACTTTGACGAAGAGGCGGAGATAGACGACCAAGACTACGGGTTTCAGATCATCGAACCTTTGCGAGCTTCGCGAAGGTCACGGGGATCCAGGAAGACAGCACGCAAGACATCTTCGAGGAAGACGTGCAGCTCTCACTCCAACGATCATCTTCAAGCGGAACACGAACAAAAGGGTGATGCTGGGAAAAGCGTACGTTTCTCGAATAGTTTCGACTTCAGCTCGTTGAAGAAAACGTCGAGCGTTGCAGGTGGGACGAAGTCGAGTGTTACATTTTCTAGTACTGGTCGTGCATCTTCTAGTACTGGTGCCTCTTCAACATCCATTCCTGGTGTACGTGGTGCAGCAGGCGCGAAGCGAGTGGCGCGGCAAGAGGGCGAAGCTGGTACAAGAGGGTCCGTTGAGCTGAACAACGAAGTGCTAGAGCTAACCGAAGGAGGAGGCGATGACGATGGAGAAGAAGATGAAGGCGCTTTGGAAGATGCAGATGTTTTGGAAGAGGAAGTGAAGAACGATAGTGCTCTCGACGACGATGACGACACAAGCGAGGATACGGATATCGAGGAGCAGGAGGATCCCGAATATCAACCCCCAGCAGCCGACGTGGATCTCGAGGACGTCGAAATTTCCAAGAGCCGAGAAAAAGAGGAGATGCTGCGACGCGAGAGCCGAAAAATGATCGACTTCACGAGACAAAGGGTTAGCGCCAAAGACTCGCCGCCTCGACCACCACTAGCGCTGTCGATGCGGCTACGGGAATCGCGGACGAACGATTCAGTCGTGACACGGGAGCGATTGTTGGGCTCTGCGTTCTTCCCTGAGCCAGAAACAAAGAAGGAGGTGGAGCCGGATACTGAAGCACGCCCTGAAGACCAAAATAATAACGAGGACGACGATGAGGAGGACGCCGCCGCCCGTTTGTCGACTATGAGTCAGAGCAACATACAGCCAATCATCAAGAGTGATGACGAGGAAGTAGAGGTACGAAAATCGACGCAGGTAGCTGCTGGTAGAGACGAGAAAGACCACGTCGCTGTAGAGGATGTAAAGGCGAAGACTAGTGTCAAGACTGATGCGAGTCGGGAGACAAGCCAAAGCGTTGATGATCCGACAGAGGCAAAGCCGGATGTACAACAACCTGAGAGCAACGACGAAGCTGTGGTTGCAGCTCCTGGCACGGATCCTCCGATACATTTAATGGGTAAAAAACTTGCAGAAGAAGAAGAAGATATGGATGATATTTTTCAGCGTGCTGTGAAGACTCTTGTGCGCAAGGGTCGGAAGAACCTGCGATCTGTTGAAACATCAGAGACCTCCAAAAGTCTTCAACAAGGGTCGTCCCTTAGCCAGCCTGTAGGGTCTCTTAGTCAGGAGCCTGTTCCCGGATCATCTCCTTCTCCGGTAAGTACTACGCACTTGAGCATCAAACCCATCTATGGTCTTAGCCAATCGTCTCCTAGAAGCGGGGTGACAGGAAGTGCCCTCACAGACGGGAGTGGAGTGCATACTCCAAAAAGTACTAGCCAGAGAAGCCCGACAAGTCAGCGAAGTCCCCGATCGGGTATGGCTACTCCCAGATCTCCTGAGGAAGCTACTAAAAAGCGCTTGTCTGTCGGCAGCACTACGACGGAAGAAGCGTTTTTCGCTGCGTGGGGCACGCTGGGGAATTGGCGGACACGCACGCAAATGCGGCGCGAGCAAAGAGGACTTCAAAGAACTGATAAGTATTCAGATAAGCATAAGTCAGTAGACAACGAGGCGAACAACGAACAAGAACAAGACCAACCCCAAACACAAAGCATTCTTCCTGATGTAGTACCAATGTTGGTGGGACCGGAGGATAGATCGGTAGAGCCTGGGGACCTAGCGCCTGTCCAGATCCTTGCGAGTCGCGCCCTGCGACAAGCGATCGCGAGTCAAAACACTGGCGTCTTCACAAAAGGAAGCGTAATAGAAGAAGAGACTGCTCCTGATGGTCATGCTGGTGTATTTTTTAAACAGAATATTTTTATTAAAGATGACGAAGTTGGAGTGCCTCCACTAGACCTGTCACATCTTCGTGTAATGCCGCTTAAGTTGGTACACAAAAGACCCGAAAAGCCCGAGAGTGAAGACTTGACGGCCGAAGTCTCTGCTTTGAATCGTCCACCCTCACGCAACGAATTCGGGAGTGACTTGACAAACGAAAGGCTAGAGCGATTCATGCGTGGCACAACAACGACCACGGGCACGACTAGACAAAGCAGAACAGCCGAGAGCAGACTTTCGCCTTTACCGACTGCAGGTGTTTACTGATTCGTCTTGCAATACAAGTGGTGATGAGTATTAGTCTTGCTTCTAGGTAGTGCCTACAGTCCCTTCAATCTATAGTTTTTATTGTGTGACATTGAGCTGTGTACTTTTCTTTCAGTTATTTGTATTAAATATTAGCTTTCTTTCTTCTTGCCGTTACCTAGTGGCCTCAGCTATCTAAGTAATTGTGGTTCACTTACTGCTGTGACTAACTTGAGTAGGTAGTTAACTGGTTTGCTTGTAGCAGAGAGCAGACTTTCGTCTTTACCGACTACAGGCCGCGTTGTGCATTTAGGTTCTGCCACAGCTTCTGCCAGGAACCAAAGTGTAGCTATTAGTGGCCTGAAGCACACAACTACAAAAAAAGGGCGTCGTGACCAACCGTTGCATGAGTATCTGCCAGGAGCAGAGGATGTCCTGGGACCATTTGGGCAGACTCGCAAACCTGCAAGTGCAGCCAAGAGGCTAGAGGAGTCTATTGCGTCTCACATTTCGAAAGAGCTCAACCGACATCCCGAGGCAGCGGTGAAGATTCTGCGCAAACTTCTAGCAGAGAAAGGTGTCATGACTGCATTTGGCCAAGACGAACTGGATAAAAATTATAGTACCTTGTTGGAGGAACAAGCGCAGCTACATCTTCATGTACAAGGAGAAACGACTAAGAAGAGTGCTCTTGGCTTAATTACGGAGGACGAAGAAGATGAGGACCAAAGTAATGAGATGGAACTAGGATCGGAGAGTAGCAGGTCGCGAGGAAGTGTGCTCGAAAGGACCATGCTTGAGGCATCGAAAAAGTCGAAAGCACAAGAGGGTTCCCCACTCGAGGAGGACAATTCTTCTGCAGATGGAGAAAATGTAAATGACAGCACTCTAGTTGTACTTGGGAATGCGAACAATAGAAGTACTCAAGAACATATCATGCTTGCTGGCGAAGAGGAAGATGCTGAAAATGACGCTTCTGGTGAATCTACGGCAGGCGCAGGACAACATCGAGCAGGCAGTAAAAATAGTACGAGAAATAGTACTACGTCTCTGCGGAAGAAGTCGAAGTCGTCCTCAAGAACGTCCGCTGCTCAGCCGAATGATTACAACCCCAGTAACTTCGTGAAAAGTCCCAGCTTGATCGTGGAAGAAGAGCATGTGGTTCGGAAATCGAGTACAACTAAGAGTCCCAGCTTGATCGTGGAAGGAGAACCCGCGACTCGAAAATCAAAGAAGTCAGAGAGAGAGTCTGCTGAGAATTCGGTTCGAAAATCAAAGAAGTCAGAGAGAGAGTCTGTTGCTGCTCTAAATGCTAGAAAGAGCAGGACTAGTACTAGAACGAGCCTTGAAGATCTGAGGAAGCAAGAACAACAAGAAGAGGTGCGCTATTCTGACAGGACGCAGACGGAAAAAAATTCCATACGCAGAAGCACCAGAGGCAGCGAAAATCGCAACAGTAAAATCTCTATCCCGGAGCTTACGATTATCAGTCGCAAGAGCAGCACCAACAGACAGAGCAATATTGACCCCGCGGAAACGAGGACGTCAGAAAGGAGAAGTGGCGTGGCTCGGGAGAGTGCCAGAGATCGGGAGAGTGCCAGAGATCGGGAGAGTGCCAGAGATCGGGAGAGTGCCAGAGATCGGGAGAGTGCCAGAGGCAGTAAGCGTTCAGGGTCACGATCCCCGAGGCAATCTGCGAGGGCGAAAATGAAAAAGCAGCGTGGAAGAGGGCGCTAGGTGAAGTATCCTATGCTACAAGCACAATCCTCCCGTAGCAGGAGTATCCTACCGTAGCAGGAGTATCCAATGCGTAGGAGTATATCCCGTCGCACGCGCATCCAAGAATTTCGAGAGCACAATGTCGATGTCAGAAGTAAGTAGAAGTGCTTAGTTGTGACCTCTCCCTTTCGTGGTTTGCGATGAAAGTACAGTGCGAATTTTATTTTAGAATGAGCAATTTTACTAGCTTCAGGTTCAGATACCCCCTCAATTTGTGAAAAGAAACAGATGCAATGCTGTCCCGCCTGCAGAATCACCAAGAATGACGAACCATAGGATGTCTCGAATAATATCTCGTTGATGTTGAGGTGTTAGTGTTCAAAGATCATTCACATTCTGTGCCTATGTGAGATCGGTCTTTATGACTTGTTGACTTCTTTTGCTCTATCTGTTGCAGTCCAGGAAAGCGAAGATTATAGAAGGTTGTTAGTTTCCCAAAGCTCCAGACAGAAAAGGACTCCTCGAAGATCTGTTCCTTGGTGCTTGAGTACTTCTATGTTTGGTGAACTACTTAGACTTCCGGTTCCGTAGATATACGACTAGTTATAGTTCACACGTGCATACGAGTCAAAAGTTGCTCTCTTGCCTGCATAGCACAAGTATGGCCGCAGGTAGACATTTCCATTTGGGTTCAACATCGCGGTTATTACAACATCCATGCAATTTGCATAGCATTTAATTGGCCATTTATTTGTGGTAATTCTGGTTCATTACGAGAATGAAAAGGTTTAAGAACAACTTCTTTGTGCTAGGAGTGCAGGTCGGTACACTAGCTAAAACTGTAGCTCTCGGATAAGGTGATTCTATCAGATAGAATGAACGTTTTATTTTGTTGAATAAGGTAGATAAGCTGTAATAGCTGGTGGTGGATATCATGCCTAGGCCGAAGGGGAGACCACGGAAAGTACCGGCGCCTCCTCCAGTGGAAGATAGCTCAGACAATAATGACAGTGGAGCTGCTGGTGAGGCAGAGGACGACAGTGCTGGAAATGCTAGCGACGCCGATAACAATGCTGAAAATGCTAGCGACGCCGAGAGCGACGTCGAAAAACAAGCCTCGTCGTCTGCTGCGTCATCCGACACTGGTTCGTCTTCAAGCCCTGGACGTGGAGATGGGGCGGAGAAACAAGCCTCGTCGTCATCCGATTCCGATGATAGCCGCATCAAGGGACGAGATGATTCATCAGCATCCGATTCAGAGGAGTCTTCTTCCGATGATAGCTCCTCGTCTGGGCCAAGCTTGGTCCGTCAAAGTCGAACGAGTCGGCAACGACGGCCAGCCATTGAGGGAGGCGATTCTGGACAGTTGAGCAAACGCGAACAGGAAGACGAGGACGACTTCTGGGCTGCTTTTCTCGGACAGGGAACGACGAAAGTTGAGGGTTACCACATTGCATTTTTCACTAGTACCATCTTCGACTTGTTTCCCAGTAGGAAATAAGGGGTCAGGGGTGATGATCTGAAGAATGCAAAAATGGCGCAACGTCTAAGAACAAAGGAGAACAAGGCACGAAGGCTGCGCGGGCCTCGAGCTCGTCTTCAGGTGGGGGAGAACGAGGACGTCATCAAGGAAGCAAGAAAGCCGTGACGACATCAAAGTCGAGTTCGTCGTCTTCAGGTGCAGCTAAACAAGGTGGTAGCGACGCTGCTGATGGTGAAGATTCCAAGAAAAGAGACGAGTCTGCTCCTGAAGTCGAGGCATCTTCGTCTTCGAATATCGCGTCTTCGAATAGTGCTGACAATGATGAACACGACAATGACCACATAGAAGTACTATTTACTTCTTAAGGGTAGGTTACAGGTGCTTTTCTTACCGCTTTTTATGCCTCTCTTTTAAGGGAGAAAGGCATAAAATAGAAGCGGGGTAAGCAAGCACCAACAACCTACCTCTAAACTTCGAAGAATAAAGGAAAACGCACGAGCACGACTTCTATCTGCGACGACAGCGATGACTCAGATGATCGTTCGCTTTCCGAGTCTGGTATGAGAATGGGCGAAGAATCCGACGATGGTACGGCTTCGGAGGACCGGCTCGCTTCTGAAGATGAGGACGATGAGGATAATAACGCGAAGAAAGCCCAGAAGTTGCAACACGGCAGCCGTGCTGGTCGCAAACAACAGCCAGAAGAAGACGGGGAATCCGATGACGACCGACCTGCCAAGAGGCGCAAAATGGCGCATAAGATTAGGGGTTGAAAGTTGACCTATCATCTAAGAGCATCTCTATTGCTTCTTCAAGTGTAGGAAAGCCATAGATATGCGAGCTAGAGACGACAACTCTCGACCTCTAAGAAAAAAGGAGCTTATGTTGACCCTTTTGCAAGTAGAGCAGCTGCGCAAAAGCCGACGAAGGGGAGGCCACGAGGGCGACCAAAGAAAGCTGTGCTTCCTCCTCCAACTACTTTACAACAAGAACGTTCAGGAGGTGGAAAACTTGAATCTGGAGACGCACATGGACGAGAAACAGCGAAGGAAGGAGATGCACTTTCGGAATTCGCGCACCTCATTAGTTACGGCAATTTTTCATATTGCAACTGTTATCCTAGTCCTACGAGGAGTCTTATCATCGCAGAAAACATCATTCTCTCTAAAGTTGCTTCTGACAGAAGATAGAGCTGACCAAGTTGATGATGAGCTTAAGAATGAGCAGGAGATTATCGTAGAGATAATGAATCAACACTAATGAGTTGTGCTTCTACTGAGCAGTTGAACTTGAAGGACTGATCACGCGGCGTGGTAAACAAAAATATATAAGTACATGCCCAGAACTGATTTCCTTAAGGAAGCTCCTTAAGGAAGCTCCTTAAGGAAGCTCCTTAAGGGAGCCCCTTAAGAGATTTCTGGCAATTGCTAATACTATAAATACT
Source organism: Amoebophrya sp. A25 (assembly GCA_905178165.1). Classification (NCBI taxonomy): domain Eukaryota; class Dinophyceae; order Syndiniales; family Amoebophryaceae; genus Amoebophrya; species Amoebophrya sp. A25. Next base: position 959,722 of record CAJINU010000044.1, read on the forward strand.
AATATTCTAAGTTAATAGAAAACTCAGGGGGTACTTGCCACCTTTCTTCAATAGTACAACATTCTAAGGTACAAGGCCGACGAGGCGGAAACAAGGGAAGATTTCTCATAACCAGAAGCTCCAAGAAGCCGCACAGCGAGAAGAGGAGGTGAATGAGGAGAAACGGCGCAAGGCAGAGGAGCAACGACGAGAAGCAGCCGAGTCTCTCTCTTCGAACGCAGTTGCAGCGGAGAGCCGCAGGAATCCTTTCAAGGACAAGCGGGGGGAGCTGAAACGCTATCTGCGTGCTACCTGCGGCACCATCGTGATCAAGCGTAGTCTGACGTCCCCCGCAGCAAATGCAGCAAATGCCTCTAGCGAGTTCGTGCCTCTAGGTCGGACAAAGGTGAAGTACGCAGACCCGAATGAGGAGCATGCCGTGATCTTTGGTCCCGGGAGTTTCGACAATCGCCAGACGAGACCGATCAGTCGCGCGCAATTAGACGCCTTATCTAAGTTCCAGCGGCATCTCCATTTTTCCTCATCCAGTGGCGAAGATGTGTTTCCGGAACCTGCAGAGTGCATGTTTTTCCGCGGTCTGCAGTCTCCATTTGACGCTGTATTGCGACAGCCTTTTCTTGGGTATCCGAATGCAGCGAAACGTCTTCAGCGCAGAGGACAACACGGACAGGATCCCCTTTTAACAGACGTCGTCGAGTCAGCGACCAACATCAACCCTTTATCTTCAGTACTAGCAGGTCCATCAACACTAGCTGGTGCGCTGTCGCCACCACGGGTAGCATCAATCGAGACGCGTAGGTCTTTAGGAGGTAGACCACTAGGAGAAAATCCAATCGATTTGAAGGATCCTCTGATTGAACGCCAGATCAGTCTGCATCCTAGCAACAGTGGAGCGGACTTCGATTTCGAGACAACATAGTCTCGACAAGATCATATACCTGCCCGATTGACTGCACTACCTCTTATAATTCTCACGGAAAACTAACACTGCGTCCTTCTAAAGTCACGATCCAGTGCCAATGTATTGTAACAAGGATATTTAGATACGTTTCTTCTCTTTCTGATCGGCATGATATTCTGACCAAAGCGTCTCACGTTGATCTAGAGATGCGCATCTTCACGCGATGACGAGCATGTGATCCTTAGCCTATGCCTACCTCCCTTCTGCAACTGCACAATGTCTCAGAAGAAGAATGTCGGAGAAGAAGCTGGTTTAATAGGTGGTAATTTTGAGTCAGCGCCTGATAACACAAGGAAGCACAACACGACTTCTTCGATCTTTGCATCTCCGGTCCCTCTTCAGCCTTTGGATCACAGTGTGCTAAGTCCTAGTATACCATGATCTTTCTAGATCCAGTGATGTGGTCAGTGAAACTACGATCCAGTCTTGCTCCTTGGCACTTGCTCTGACTTTTCAGCCCACGACTTCCTTTCGTTCCCACTACATCAACATGATCCTAGCTTACAATTTCACTGCCCCTCCAAACTACACCTCTTCCAGCCATTGATTTGTTTTGTAAACAGCCACCACTCATGAGGACGAGCATCCATGTCCCAATGTAGTCTGCTGCAGTATGTAGAGTTTCTCTCTGTGTCAGCATACGACTGAACGAAGATGACCAATCCTTGCTCAAAATCAAAATTTTGAACCAGGCTTCTTGTTTGTACGTACTTAGGTAGCTGACGGTGGACAAAAAAGAACATAAGATAGCAGCCACGTGAACAAGACAACTTTTTTCGATTCCAGATTGATGTGATTTGTACCTGTGGTCCTAGAACCTGAGGTTTTTGTCATGTGTCTATCGCTGTGTTGATCGTTCTTCTTGTGTTAGTGTTTTGGCCACGCTTGAAGATACATGGAATCGTCGATATTTCTGCAGAACATTCATCCCCACTAAATATTCGTCTTTTAATGGAGTTCATATCCCGCCGATTTGTCTTTCATTTTCGGAAACCCCGCTAGTCGAATGGAGTTCATATCCCGCCGATTCGTCTTTCATTAACGGAAACCCCGCTAGTCAACGCCGGATCGCAATGGCTTGATAATTACAGCGAGCACGACCGATCCGGCAGCGAAGCATCGAGACAATGACCTCATCCATACGTCGTAGCGACAACCTGAGCAGGTTCTCCGTGCAAAATCTCACACTGTGCGTCTCCTCTAGACTCTGACGCTGCGCCTGGACCGCATGGTATTAAGGATGAGCCGCGTGTTGAAGGAGGAGATGAGCAGCTGCATGGCCCTCTCGCGAGGAGCGGGAGGCACAGAGAGCATGCCTGTATTTAAGGGTAGGTTAAAGGTGCTTTTCTTACCGCTTTTTATGCCTCTCCCAAGGGAGAAAGGCATAACAAGCGGGGTAAGCGAGCACCAAAAGCCTACCTCTAATGTATCGAGAAAAAAGAGGAAAGCACCAAGATACTACGGATTTTCGGTGCAGCATTGTGTTCCTGATTTCGGAGTCTTTTGGAGGCGATTCTACGATGACAAAAGCAATGTGTATACGAAGAATACGCATATGAATTTCCCGAGCGAGCATCATGTTACCTGTTTGCACAAGCAGGATATCAGCAGCTTTCTTTCATTTTGTGCGGGGTCAAAAAAGGGAAAGACCCGTTGTGGCGGAAACACCTTTTCAGATGATGCGGCTACTGCTAAAAACACTTTTCGACACGACTACAACAAGGGAGACAGCAGTTGCCCGAGCAAAAGCAGCAGCGGCATGTCGACAGAAAGCGACAGCGACGTTGTTGACAATGCTGGGGATGGTAAACCTAGAGAACGAGGGTGTATATTAGGAGACCAAGAGACTACGGAGTCTTCAAAGCCTTTAACCTTCACAAGCGGAGCTGACTACAGCACAATTAACGAGGGAGAAGTTGATTTTGATAGGGACGATGGATTGACATTGCCTAGTATAACTAAAGTGTCGGACGAGCCCGCGGCGCAGGATAGAAAAGGACCTTCTTCTAGTACCGATATGATGTCGACACGGCGTCGTCTTGTACGTGGACAGGATGAAGTTGTGAAGAATGCTGCTAATGATTCAAAACAACATGTATCACAGTGTGGTTCAAAACAACATGGTGCCACACCACGAGGGCTTCCTACTACTGAAGCGGAAGATGCGCTCCAGGATGGCACTGAAGCGGAAGATGCACCCCAGGATTTGTCTTCGTCTTTGACTGGGGCATTGACCTTAGGTGGCATGGTGAATCTCGAAGTGCCTGGTTGCGTCCAAACTACAGATGGTCGACTCTTCGCGCTTCTGGTTTCGCCTGCTTCGATACCAAAGGAAATACGAAAGCTGGAAAGGTTTACTCAGCGTTGGAGAGGAATGCACATTGATGAAGCTGATGCGTCGCGTAGGAACCACTACAACAGGTTGCATTCTTTACAAAGGTTAAAAAGGGAAAGGAAAGACTGGAAGGAAACTGGAGATTCTGAACATGTTGAAGATGAAGCTTCGACGAGATCGAAAGGGGATATTACTGGTTTACGTTTGCCGATACAGAATCATAGTCACGTCGTCACAGGAGAACGAGAAGGAGAACGACCTGTCTATCACGTAACACTAGGATGGAGCTCGCCGTATAAGGCAAAAGATGCGGGACTTCTTGCACAGCGTGCTTGGGATCTAAGGCGAAGGATCAGGGATGTGTCGCAAGGCTATCTTCAATTAAGGCTCAGCTTTCAATGGTCATTGGGGTTGGTCACTGAGATCGAAGAGGCGACCCCTTGAGAGAACAGGGGAAAACGAAGGGAAAGGGGAGAGCTTTGAAGGGGGTCCCTTCCGTTCAGAGTCATGCTGACCATTGAAGGCTGAGCTTTAATTCAAGGCCATAAAAGATTGTCCTCAGATGAATCAGGCTATGATCAAGGATCTGACCGTCTGTCCCCAGTAGAGTCAGTGACTCGAGACTTTGCTCTTTCTCAATGTTATTCGCATGCGGATAAAGCAAAAGGCGTTGCTCTTCCTCAAGGTGATAAGCATGTGGATAAAGAAGCGCTGTCAGGTGGTCCCGCTCAAGATTATAAGTGTGTATTTGAAGCGAAGGACTATATGGTTTTCGAAAGTACTATCACTGAAGACTCTAAGCCAGAAGACTCTCCCTCTATGCCGCCGTCTGCAAGCACTTCACCATACACAGCAACGTCGACACATTCGATGAATTCCATACGCGTAACACTCTTCAAACAATCCGTGATGCTCTGCGGTGCAAGATTTCAGGAGTTTTGGTATTGAACTTCAGGTTTTTTTGCCGAAACCTTCTCCTATTCTCAGTACTCCAACCGTTCTCTGCTACTCCACTACGCGAACATCCTAGAGCTTGACAACAACGACAACCCCATTGTGCGACACCCTTGCTATCTAGGTTGAGCCCCATTGTGCGGCTTTCTTGCTGTCTCTGAATCGCGGACAGTTGTACTTAGCGATGAATGACCGGAAAGGGATTCCAGAAGATCGTCTCCTACACCTCCACATCCAATTAACACGACAGATACCACATATCAGCCACATCACTCAAACTCAAACTCGAACTTGCGTGATGTCCTATAGCACTATACCGCAATCCCGGTTTCACCATACATCATCAAGTACGAGCAAATTTTGTCCTACCACAGCGTCCTGCGGGATAGGTTGGTGCCACAACGTCCTTCGGGATAGGCGACGACGCGTGTTACTCCTGGTCACCTTGGATGACCAAGTTTCCCGTGGTGTTCCTCCTGTTGGATGTGCTGGCGATAATGCCTGTGGCTGTGAGAAACCGAGTTTTTTAGGAACTCGAGAGGACCAAGGGAACAAGGAATTTCAATTTTGTAGAGAGCTTTCATCACATGTTGCCCATGATCGGTTGACTAAGTACTAGCTAGTCTACTAGCTAAAAATAGTACTTATTTACAAGCCAGATCTTCGTGAACAGGTACTGGGTATCTCATCCTCATGGGGTGTTTTTGGCTCTCGGTTGCACATCTGCTGTTCAGACCTTGTTTGCCTAGGCCTTGTCGGTTTCATATTGTAGTTGATCGAGTGACACTACAGGCACCACGAGCGCAACACCAAGGTAATCGAGTGACACGCCAAGGACGTAGAGCGAAACACCAAGGACTGGACTCGGTTCTTGAGATGGAATGGCATTCTCGGTTTTTTTTGTTTTCCACCAGTGTGCGGCTGTAGTGGCTTTTGAGATAGGCTACTTTAATTGTAGTACTGCTTACATATGATGGGTAAAGGGATTTTGTTTGTGATGTCTAGGGACTTATATCTTCTATGTACCTATGTAGAATTTGGGAACTTCTTGAGACACAGACATTTACTTCTGTAGAATTTGGGAACTTGATTCTTCGATAACGATGTTGTTCATCTACATGAGGAAGTGTTGTCAACTTTGTTGCGATATTGATTCAGATTTCGATGCTGTAGACCACTATGGATAGTAGATGTGTGATTAAACTTTGGCTACTGCTAGTATGCAACAGGGACAAAAATGTCTTCTACTTCTGTATCAGAGAAATCATCTTCACTGTGTATTCTACATGCTTCTAATCAGTGAAAAACCCAATGTTGACGCAGGAGTCTGTAATATTGTATGCAGAAATAAACTCTTGATGACTCTTCATATTAATTGTCGTTCTAGATATTGGTTTTCTTTTCCTTGTTTCTTCTAAGAGTCTATGGACGCCATACCGCTTGACAGCATGCTGCCTGCCACCGGTGTCCGAAAAGGTAATCGCTACTTCTTTTGAAGTCCCTCCTCTCTCTATTTTGAATCTTGGAAAATGATGGATGAATGAATGAAAGAACAAAACAACAACATCCAGACGCAAGTTTGATAGCTCATTTCTTTCTCCATAGAAAAACTGATTTATTATAGACTCACGTTTCTCTTCGAGATTAGATATTTGATATTCGTTGTGAAGATGGACATTTCTATATAGTCTGCCATAGGCGTTACTCACGCCCGAAGCAGTCGGTCTTTTTAGCTGCCGCGTCTCTACTCGGGTCGCCACGGAACCAGGCAGCTTTCGACGAGTTGCTACGTGGTTCGAATGAATGAGTGAATATATATTTTTTTATCAAGAACGTTACTGGTACCCACTCGAGTATAGTTGTTGGTATTCTATCTCTTCACAACTCTCTCTAGGTTCTTCTCCGAATCGGGTGATGGTACGAACACATGGCAATTGTAGTGCCTATGGATACACAGCTGAACCGAGGAGACTCGACCAGGCACAGTTCTTTTAAGGCTCTGTCCTGCAGCTAGAACTAAAAATTTAGGTAAGTAAGTTTATCCAATACGAGGACTTCTGCCGTGAAGCGTTGTCCGCATGTCCTATCACCTATACCTAACCCAAGAATAGTGCTCTGTAAGTTAGTCGGTCGCTTAGATCACTTTACTCGGCTGATATTTCAGTTTATCGAATAGTACACGCTCCCGAAGCATCCCCGGACCCATCTGCTGTCCCTACCCTCCCGGTACGTAGCTCTAATTCTTGCACCCTGACCCATCTACTGCCGTGCATGACCATCACTTATGGATTTGAATGATGAAGGAATGAACCAATCATGGAGGGCTTTTCTTTTCATTCGAACCCTAACACATACCTGCTCGAAACCTTGAAATAAGCGAGTAACAAAATAAACTGAGAAGGTATTACTAATTTTTGTTATCGCTGCAGTACAGCACGAGGGGATTGGCGCGGCCGCTTGCCTGGGACACATGAGTCCTCGATCGGTTCGTGTCGGGAAGCGAGCTCAGGCGCTTCTCGGAGTGGAGTACTTTATGCCCGATCGTGTTAGTACACTACTCATATTAAGCCTAGTAGGTAGAACATGCAAAGATAGAAACAAGAGACCTAGAACTTTCAACAATATTGTGTCCCTCATAAGACAATATTAGTAGGAGAAGTTTCAACAATATTAGTAGAAGATAAGCTCTTGCCTGACCTTTCTTTTTTCGGTTTTTGTTTTTTCTAGTTAGATATGCTCCACCAATTATATTGTGTCCCTGATAGATATCCTACGCAGAGTAGTTTATAGCGCGCATGGTCATGGAGCGCATGGAGCGCAGAGCTTTGAGGGGCGCAAGAAGCTCCCCCTTTAGCTCCATGCTACTCCATGTGATCCATGCACTCCATGCCATGCGAGCTGTGGAACCTTATAAATCGCTCTGTCCTAGGTAGGTCTATCCCACTGTGGCTGGGCTTTAAGAATATGCAGCGTCCGTAGTTGAGGGGAAGTGCCTTACAAGTAGATGTCGCCTCTATTTTGCTAGCTTGCTGTCTGAGCGAAATTAAACTGATCGCCGGCAATCTCGCAGAGCTCTGCCCGTCGTCTCCATATGAATGCCGCGGTCAGGTGAAGTCACGTCTACCGGCTACTTCTACTACAGGTTAGTTTGTTACAGGTGGTAGCTACCAACACCAATACCATCACCCATCTGTATCTTAGTTTGTTACAGGTAGCAACACCCACCTTCTATCTTACAGTTTGTTGAACAGCACCAATAAATGTACAAAATGTGCGAGCATAGCTCTAACCACATTGATTTGGCTCTCACCATAGCTCTAAATTACCAGAAAGTGGCGATCCCAGGACCATCTTGATCGAGGACGAAGTGGCTGTAGATAGGGGTTCCCACATTACATTCTTCACTAGCAGCCCTGACTCTCTTTTTAGTAGTTAGTAGTGTAGTAGTAAGTGTAAGTACTTAGTTAGTAGGGCGGATGCTCTGAGGATTTTTGTAGTTGATTTTTCCGTAACTACTTCTAATGTGGTGGAAGGTGATGCTTTTAGCTCTTCACCGCGCTCCCGCAGAAATTGTCGGGCAGCTATGCCTGCCGAGGTGGCTGCAGGCTATGGCCGCAATGCGCGGACGGTGGATGGCATCCACGACGCCCATGTTAAGAATGCTTGTTCAGCATGTATAGCTGGCAAAGACGTGAAGTTGTTCTGCTGAGTAAAAACCTTAATCTTGTTTCAATATTCTACCACGCAAGTAGAGGTCACTAGCGTCCGACCCTAGTAACAAGATGGTGATATTTGATAACGCAGAATTAGTGCATGTCAGTGAATGACTTTCCTATTCCCTTTTTGGGGGAGGATGTTCCTTTTTCTTGTGAAGAATAGTATGACACTAGTACACTACACTAATATTCAATACAAGGAACCTTAGTACCGCTAATCGTGGCAACGCTTGTGGGAGTCCCAAGCGCGTGACGAACACGTATGCCAGCAGCCTTATGCTCGGATGGGGCGAATGCGAAAAGGGTACCACGAGAGAACACGAACACAAGTGTCACTCGTCTCCTGGCAAGATGAAGAATGGGGTGGAGCAGCTGGGTGCGTTCTTTGCAGGTACTGGGTCAGAACATTCACGAGGACAGAACGGGGTGGCATCTTTACCCTCAACAGAGCAGCGCACAAAGTACTATATCTGAATTGTTAAAGTTGATTTTATGCATTCTTTTGTTGGATTTGGAATTGATAGAAGTTTCTCATTCGATTCTGACAGCAGATTGACAGGAGATGGGAAATGCGCTGAATTCATGAAGCAAATTCAAATGTATTCTTGGACTTGTGCAACATTTTTCTATTTTGTGAAGCAACTACAATTTCTACGCAGAACCACTTTTAAGTAAATGCATGAATCACGCAGCACTTTCTTTTTCACCACCTCCAGGACGACAACCGCGGAGCAGCCTTTTGCTGCTGGTATCACCGGGAAGCCGTGGGCCGCGTCGGAAAGCGCGTTCGCTGCGCACCGACAGTGGCCCGTCGGGGAGCTGTCCTCTGACCACCACCATCATCAACGCGTAACACCGTCAACACCCGTTGTAACACCTTCCCGGAGTGAGTCTGCAACTGCAGCACGTGCACCAATTGTCGCTGGAGGGGTGGCGGCCACCGCAGAAGCCAAAGCCTATGGCGAGCTGTTCAAAGCGAGAGACACAAGCAGTCTCAACCTAATATCCAGTAGTTTCCCAGACAGAAACGATCAGAAGAACTATCAGAAGGGCATGGCCGTATCTCGCGACATTGGCAGTGGAAGACGAATGTTGCTGTAGTTTCTACTATCCTAGTTATTCACCGAGATGAGAAGAATGACAATGATGGAAAAGGAATACTCCATCTTTCAGTCTAATCTTCATCTTGTTTAGAGTCATGATCATCTTTTTGTTTTCACATAGATTTAAATTATTTAGAAGCTGTTTGGTGGGATCTCGATTTTCTCTTCGAATTTAGATAAATTTAGATTTTCATTTTCATTCAAAAAAATAGAGTCTTCATCGAAAGAATAATTTGCATCATGGCTTAGTTGGAGGTTCGTATTAAACAATTATAATCTATCATTAACAAACTGAGAGGCAATGAAATGGGAGACGAGAGAGTTTCTTTGATTTTTATTTGGAGTTTGACAATGAATAGCTTGGTGCCTTTCCTCATGTTCGAGATCTAGAGCGTCTTCATCATAGAGTCACTGCATTTGTACAGAGAAGTCGCCACGTATTATCATGTGCATAGACTCACTGCATAGTACTCAACACGTATTATCATGTAATAGACGATACTAGTACTACACCGGCATCTTTTGAGAGACTCACGCAACGTTTTTGGTTTTCTTGGTAAGAGCAGACGAGAGCATAGTGTTTCCAATGCGAATAAAATATTGGGTATGAATATATAATGAAACTTGGCTATTAGCTGACCACTTGAAACGCATGGGAACAAACGTAGCGGTCACGGTGATGTCAATGCATTGCCAATCTCATTGCCCTTGGACGAATTGCTACTGCGCGGCGCGCCTGTCTCTTCGTGCATGTGCTTAAAATGTCATGCCCTTTGTCCCTATTAAGCCGCCTCAGCGAAAAGCTTCAGTCGGGTACACTGGGAGAATATAGCTGATAATGCGACGCACATCGCGCCGCCTGTTGGCTGTGTTGCCTTCCCCCGCCTGCCTTGCGGGTGTTTAGTAGGGCCAGAGGGCTCGGCGGCTGTGCTCGGTAGTTGGAGTGGTAGCGGCATTCAGGCAAACAGAAAGCCCGCTCGCCGCGCGGGGCTTACAAGGTCGCGCTCCGCCGGGCGCTGCCACTGTAAGGCCCCCCCGTCGGTTCGAAAAGTGGACTGCCAGTGGCCTTGTGTGTCCCCTTTGCGTAGTGTGATGGGCCGGCCATGTGGGGCGGCGCCCTCGTCCCCGCGTCTTAGTGACTTGGGTGCCCGCTGGGTGCGTGATTGCTTGCGAGGCGCCTCCCTTCCGCCGTGCCGCAGGCAGCTTGGTGCACCTGGTGGCCCCAGTCTGGGGCTTTGGCTCAGGGAAGTGGCAGGGCAAGCCTCCGGCTTTCTTTAGTCGAGGGACTCAAAAAAGCCGACGCCCGACTCGAGCCCCAGGACTTTGGCAGGACCCAAAGCTTCGGCTTCGGCGGGTGCTGAGACGTTGGAAAATCTGGGGGCTCGAGTCGAACGCCGGGTGCTTTGCCACTTCGGGGACTGGCCCAGCAAGATGACCCGCCCAGTCCCCGGACAGAAAGGACCCCGGGCGCCTGATTCGAACCCCAGGACTTTCAGGTGTCTCAGCAGTCTTGGCCTGTCTGGAGCTTCTGGGGTTCGAGCTTGAGCGCCAGACTTTTTCCAGTCGGTGAGCCCGGTTTTCTGAGATGGGGGCCGTTGCGATCGGGGCTTCTTCTGATGGTGGTGCAGAGTCTGCAGCCCTTCGGGGGCCGCGTCTCGCCGCGGTGTCTGAAGTGGGCTGGTCTGGTTCTCACCCCTGGAGGTGTGCTGGTGTTTGCTAAGTCAGGAGGCCGCGGCCAAGGGTGTCTCATTCTCTTGCCTGCGTGCGCATCGGGCCAGGGGCTTTTGGTAGGGGAGGGTGGGGGGCCAGGCGTGGGTGTAGGGTCGACGACACGGACTCTACGACATTATGGGGACTCTTTTTGCGTGTCTTCGTGCGGGTTGCCTCCGCGGCTCCATTGGGTTCTTTTTTTTGCAATGATCGGCGTGACATGGCTCAGGCAGAGCCTGGCTGTGTTTAGGGAATGGTGCGTTGGGCTGGGCCGGGTTATATCTGGTGGGGTGAGGTTGAGGAGGTTTTGGTTGATCTTGGTTATGTGGTGCAGCAGCAGCGGGGTACGGGTGAACTTCAGCTGGGGATAGATGGGTTGACTTAGGTTAGCTGGGGCCCGCCGGGTCAATTTGAGTTGGGCGAGGTTGGGTCTGGTTAGGTTGAGTCGGTGTAGGCTAGCTTGAGGCGGTGCCCGTTAGTTTGATTTGGGGCCGGCTTGAGTTGGGTCAATGGCTTCAGGCTTTTCCGCTCCTTGTGATAGGTTTAAAACCTTCAGGGAGTTGGTTCCCTGACTTCATTCGCAGGACAGGACCCCGGCAAGATTCTCACTAGAATCGGCTTCCGTTGAGGAAGGCCTGGAGCGCTGGAGGCTTAGGGCTTACATACTGCGAGGAGACGCCAAAACAGCCAGCCGTAGGCACGAGCCGGACAGAGCCCCACACCAAACACCTCACAGAGGAGACGACAAAACAGCCAGCCGCAGGCACGAGCCGGGCAGGAGTCTGTCAGAGCCCCACACCACACGCCCCACAGAGGACGGAGACGACAAAACAACCAGCCGCAGGCACGAGCCGGGCAGAGCCTCGCACCTAACACCTCACAGAGCAGACGGCAAAACAACCAGCCGCAGGCACGAGCCGGACAGAGGCTCACACCAAACATCTCGCAGAGGAGACGACAAAACAACCAGCCGTAGGCACGAGCCGGGCAGAGCCTCACACCAAACACCTCACAGAGGAGACGACAAAACAACCAGCCGGAGGCACGAGCCGGGCAGAGCCCCGCACCAAACACCTCACAGAGGAGACGACAAAACAGCCAGCCGCCGGCACGAGCCGGACGCAGCATCGCACCAAACACCTCGCAGAGGAGACGACAAAACAGCCAGCCGCAGGCAAGAGCTGGGCAGACAGAGCCTCACACCAAACACCTCACAAAAGAGACGACAAAACAGCCAGCCGCAGGCACGAGCTGGGCAGAGCCTCACACCAAACACCTCACAGAAGAGACGACAAAACAGCCAGCCGTAGGCACGAGCCGGGGGGCAGAGCCTCGCACCAAATACCTCACAGAAGAGACGACAAAACAGCCAGCCTTAGGCACGAGCCGGGCAGAGCCTCACACCAAACACCTCACAGAAGAGACGACAAAGCTACCAGCTGCAGGCACGAGCTGGGTAGAGCCTCGCGCCAAACACCTCAAAGAGGAGACCGGCGACAAAACAGCCAGCCGCAGGCACGAGCTGGGCAGAGCTTCGCACCAAACACCCCACAGAGGAGCGAGACGACCAAACAACCTACCAGCCGTAGGCACGAGCCGGGCAGAGCCTCACAGCAAACACCCCACAGAGGAGACGACAAAGCAAGCAGCTGCAGGCGCGAGCCGGGCAGAGCCTCACACCAAACGCCTCGCAGAAGAGACGACAAAACAGCCAGTCGTAGGCACGAGCCGGGCAGAGCCTCACGCCAAACACCTCACAGAGGAGACGACAAAACAGCCAGCCGGAGGCACGAGCCGGGCAGAGCCTCGCACCAAACACCCCACAGAGGAGACGACAAAACAACCAGCCGTAGGGTAGGCACGAGCTGGGCAGAGCCCCACGGCAAACACCTCACAGAGGAGACGACAAA